>PYUH01000107.1:2439468-2456129 GCA_016808085.1 Suaeda aralocaspica | reverse complement strand
TTTTTTGTTTTTTTTTTTTTTTTTTTTTTTTTTTTTTATCCTTTTATGGAACTTCATGCACAAGTTTAGCTCATCATATATTCACTCTTATGTGTTAGATTTTCCTAACGTGTATGCGCTTGCCATTATGATGATAAGCATACATGAATGCTACGTGGAATTTTAAAGCTAAAATAATGTTTTATTCTAATGTTCTATTAGGGTCATATTAATAGTCGCATTTCGACCAGCAAACTAATTATGTTTGTCTCATTCCACAACGTTGAACCTTAATTTCTCTGCAAAATCTATGGTTAAAAAACATAAATTGTTGATGCATTAAAAATTACATAGATTTACCATTTACCATTGTTTTCAATTCACTACATGTAGTTAAAATGATACAATCAAAGCTATTATATACTTGGTATAAAAGTCAAAGTGTGGCAATTGATGTATATGAAAGTATATATGATCGAGATGAAAATAATATTTTGCTCTTATTCTCTACAGTTTAGGTTTTGTTATTTATGAGATCCTTTGCTTTGAAGCAAGTAAGAGTTACAGTTTCAAAATAGAAGAGTTCAATTATGTATATTTTTAAGTTAATACGTATATAGAAAGTGCGTATAAGGGTCATTATCCTCCCAATTTTTGTGGTGATTCTTTGTCACTTAATTACTTGTATCATACTGTAAAAATATGTTTTGATGGAATACATCAATCTTTCTCTCTTTCACACATTATTTGTCACTTTATTAGTTAATTTCATGAATTGTTTGGTTGTGAGTCTTGTGACCCTTATCACATAAAATGAGGATCTATGACCGGATACTAGTTGATTTCATGTGGTTGATATCCCAATTACAAAACCAAACTTTTCCCAATATATTACTCCTAAAAATTATTAAGTTTTTATCTCCGTTCTTACAAGTGTGTACGCATAAGAAGAGTGAATTAACATGATGAGAAATGCATACACATAACACATTATAGAAGGTAATACTACATTTACCACTCTACCATCAAACTTTTGGCCTTCTACATTACATAATATATTCACATGTACTAATGGAAAAGCACTTATTTGGGTTCATGTCAAGAGCGAGAGATAGTTCAGTTGGTTAGAGTTGTTCTTCCGATTCCATCACGTCTCTAGCACACACACAAAAATAAATACATAAATAAATATTCATGCAAGCTAAGCCTTACAAAATTCCATCATAATATACCAAGCAAGTCAAGTGACTATGATCTTTTATTTACGAAGTACTCCGTATTATCTTTACTCTTCAATTAATTATATATATTCATTTATTATCTTACACCAAATTCCTAAGAGATCCCCATCTTAACATAATATAGAAAGGCATAATTACACGTTGTATAAAACTAAAGATTAAGGATCTTAATAAAGAAAAGTTGGGCCCTATACTTAATTAGTATAGAGTAGAAATTACTCCATGATTAAGGAGATAGGAGTATGTATGAATATAGGTAATGGCTTATTAATTACAATGCATGAAAAAAGGTGACATCCCACGGAATTTCCAAGCTCAAAGTCAGAAGACAATAAAGGTTTAGCTTCAAAGTGACATAATGACAGAAAGGTGAGTATTTATTTTTACATATAAATAGGGAAGAAAGGCTACTACCATATTTTTATGCTTTGATGACCTTGGTATGTAAGCTATATATATATGTGTGTTAATGTAATGCCTATATATGTAACACTACAACCCCACATCACATGCATAATGCATGGAAATCCATTTACCGACCATTTAGTCCCTTTAAAGTATATGTTTATATGCCATATGTATGTCGTCCTTTATGTTGACTTATAAAGTCAACAAAGAATGACCCTATTCTATATGTATCTTTTGTTCTTTAATACGAAAACTTCAAATTGCATAATCAACCACTTGTATTAATGCATGGAAGTTTCTTGATGAACAACCTTTTTGAGCATATATGAAAGGTATAAATGTCAATGATTTATAGCTTAAGTATAAGTATTCTAGAAATTTAACATAGCTTTTAGATGAATGTAACAATGCATGACATTGAAGGACAAATTTAATTATCATGTGATGCATTTTTTGTGTCTTAATGATATCTATATATATTCCTTGGGGAACAATTTCTCCGTTGTTATAAAGAGGATTTTAAAACTATTTGATATTATTTTTGAGCTGGTCAATTTAACTTCGACACAATTCGACCTAATTAAAGATGGATGGTCCAACACGATTTGCTGTTCATTTGACAATATTTTGTACGTGCTACAGTTTGGATCAACTTAAAAAAAATATTATGTAATTTGTTTGTTGTTTCAAGAAGAAAATCAATCTAAAAAATATGATCAATATGATCGATTTGTCTATCTAGTTAAATTGTGTCGATTTTAATTATTATATGTTAATGTTTCCATCACAAAACATTAGCCACGATCATCAACGTAACTCTCTATACGGAACTATTCTTAGTGTGTTACTGGATATTTTATTAGATTAGGAGTACGGTACATACTAAGGAGTACTATTAATAAAAAAATTATCACAAATATAATGTACGTAGTACCTTCTTAATTATTATCACATGCATAACACAAAAATAGGAAAGTTGAAGATCGAACACTAATACTAACTAACAGAACAAATCATAAATTAAATTCAAAGATTCATTCTTGATTATGTATAAATTAAATATAAATAAAAATGGTATAAAGTGGAGTATAAGATACCGACAGAAAGACGAGCATTTAGCTTGTGTTTATGTGCATGTTTTAATTAATTAATCATACTTACTTCAATTCTTTGAAAGTTTGTACTATACTCAAAATTAGTGAGTATAAATTTTAAAAATAAATGAAAGTGTTATATAATATATGTATTTAGTGGATGCCCATTATACCCCTATGATTATTCTAGTATATTCTAGATACTAGGTGTATAATTCTCTAAGGAAACCCTAATTGTTTCCCATGTCTATATATATATATGTATGTACTCCCTTATGAAATAATAACATGAATACATATCTATTCTGTCCTACAAATACTCTCTACTACTTAAACCCTAATTTCTATAACAGAAAGCACAAGAAAACAAAGGAATTGTTTAATAATAGCAGCGATTAACACGGAGCAGAAATAGAAGATACTGACAATTTCTGTTCTCTTGGCAGCATAAAACTCGATCACTTCATTATGAAGAGGCAGGCATTATATACTATAGTATGTTTACGTAGAATTATTTATTTAATAATTAATTAGTTGGTTTTTAATTTTTACGTAGAATAAAGTATATAATCAATTTTAAGAAGTTTGTCATAATATGAATGTCAACCATTCCTCGGTAATGAGAATTTTGCTTCAAATGTTTACATGTTTTGAGGAATATTATTATTATTATTATTATTATTATTATTATTATTATTATTATTATTAATATTTATTCTTCTTATATATATATTAATGACATTATATAACTTAGCATAATTCTTTAATCCTTGCTACTTAGTTTGTAGTTGATCTAAGATGGAAGTATTCAAATTATGTCGGTATAAACAAGGAGATCGTACTACCATGCAACTACAACATGCACATACACTTGGATATTTATATTGTTATATTATTGATAAATATTTGTATTACTCATTCCCACGCACAAAATATTTCGAGGTTTGGAAAATGGAATCTTATCATTATTAGTTATTCTTTTATCGATAGCTTTGGAGCTTCCCCAACCCCTGATTCTATTGATCGTTTCTGACCTTCCGCTTGTCTATGTTCTCGGTCGATTCTCACCATCCGCCTTTTTGCTACTGTTTAGCTTTCTTAGTTCTTCACATTGTCTTTGCGCTCTCCATACCTATTTTGCACACAAGCTAGGTGCATAACCCTTTTGTTGAATAAGTATTTAAGACTTAAGAAGGTTAATAAGCTTAATAAATAAATGATGCAAAGATTCAAAAATGCACAAAAATTGAAAATGAGGCAAAATTAATAGAACAGATAATAGAGCACTGATTGATAGATTATATTAGGTTAATTCTATATTGATTTACAAGCATTTTAGCTTCTAATTCTTATCGTAGAGAAGTGGTGGACCTGGGTTGGAACTTTCAATTATGTAAATCCATTAACAATTTGTCTTCATTTGTACTAATTAATCTTTCTTTATCATTTTACTCTCTTTTCTTTTGTCCCCCTCCCTTTTTTTCCCCCCTTCATTCTTGAATTCTGTGTCTTGTGTTGATTGATTACTAAAGGATGCTTTTCAACATCTACTTTCTAGAATTGGTTTAATTGCACGACCATACTTAGCTTTTCATATACAGTATTAATGTTATTCTTTAATTTATCCTTTTTAAATTGGGTCAAATAAGCAAGGTTATTTAGTTAGCTAATCTATATATATAGGTCGGTTTTATTTTTCAAGTCTTTATGATTTTTTCTTTAATAGATTTTCTTTTATTATTGTGAAAACAAATAGGAAGTAAGTAATCTTTAAATTTTAAGATATGAAAACACATGGCATTAGAGACTTAAACCCTAACCCAATTAAAACAATATTGGATCTTAGACCTCCTTTCAAAAAAAACTACAATGTTTTATATTAAGTATAATAATTCATTTTCATATCGTTCTTCTATAAAACTTTTTTCAAAGAGAGGTAAGCCAATTTAATTTAATTTAATTTTAAAGGTTAATTTTGAAGCAGGTCAGCAAATTAAAGAAAAATAGGCCGTGTCCATTTTTATTTGACACCACATAAGCTTCAAACAATGAATCACCCATTTAAGGGAAAGTTAATAATGGAAATTGCATTTATAAAAGGTAAGCTTAGAAACAAACTAAATTTCACAATAACAATTTTAGATTGTAACAATAACTAACCTAGATTTTGAAAAATCGGATAATACTGTCCTAAAATGGCTTAGAAACTTTTTTTTTTTTTTGAGGGGCAAAACAAGCCAACTAGTTTTATTCATGCATCAATAATGAATCCATAAGTACATAAGGAGAGATCTCCAAAGGAACATGATTCTCCCAAATCGTTGAACACCAAAAAGGAATTAGCTTACCTAAATGGTAAGAAGATGTCCTAGAAACTTAAATTACTCCCTCTAGTGCTTTATTCACGTGAGTATTTTCACTGCCTTCAGCTTCATATACGTACGATAAAACATTTATTGCCTTCATATAATTTCTGGTTTAACAAGAATTTCGTTATGTGTATGGTATTTAATTTCTTATTATGTAACCTAACATATCTAATTAAAATATAATCTCTCATCTAATTGTGTACGTGTCAACACATTGTTGGCCTCGTGAAGTACATAAATTATGTGTGCTCAAGTTAGTCTTTAATTTATCTTTTGTGTGCGTGTTACAATATAATGACTTCTAAAACTATCTTATTAATTATTGTTTCACGGGAATATTCGATACTAATCGACTTTGACCTCGTGTGTGAATAAGAGAAAGTATAGGCAATTAGGCAGAAATGTGGGTTGTACATTCTTATTAGCTAGTTTTGTTTTAAGTATAAATATATTTTTTAAAATATCAACTTTGCAGTTTGATAATATTCAAAAAAATAAGTGATTTGAATTTAATGATCAAAAAATGATCCTTTAATATGAATCGAACATACATGAAAGTTGAAACGTTAATTAATAGAAACTGAAGGAAATTTATTCCATCTTTTGAACAAAAATTATACAAATTTAGTATCCAAATACGTGCAATTAAGGTCACAATCAACGAAATTCATTCCGTTTGATTTTCAATTTTGTGAGATGTCTAAGTCTAAATTAAATTTTGTGAGGTCGCTTTTAGGAAAAAATTATCCCTAATCCTAATAAATAAATGATATTGACAAGACAATGGTATCTTGTTCATATATTACAAACGATTGCTACTTGACGTAATTAGGGAAGATATGAGAAAGAGGCCCAAACTCAATGAAATAAGGATAATTCTAAATGTGATCAAAAAGACTTTTTAGAGGAATAGAATTAGATGTAAAGATCAGAACTAATCAACTAAAGTACATGCATCAAATAATTTAAATTTAATTAATTTTTAAAAAGGGACTTTATTTACCTAATGGTAAAATTAAGTTTTCAAAGGTAACATTTAGGCTGTAAAAATTCATGATTTTTTCCTACTTTTACTCAAGTAAACTAGACTTAAAAATGCAAGCTAAGTATTGAAGAAGTAGTGTAAATTCTAAGCAAACACTTTTCCCCGACATAGGGGCACCTTAAAAATTTGTTCCAAAATTTGCTCCAATGATATAATGGGGCTCCTGGAATATTGTTTTTGAGGGAATGTTGACTTTTTCAACGAATGTATTGTTTGAGTGTGAGAGAGAAAAAAAAAAAAAAAAGGTTAGGTCACGTGACTTTGTTGATTAATTTGCGTGGAATGTGTTGAAATTGATTGATTACCTTGGCATAGTGACCAATCATTCCCCTAACCAAAAGATAAAGTTTTCTCCTACAACTCATAATTTTATAGTACTACTATATTCATAATTAATTAAATTAATTAATACATTTTCCTTTAATTATTTACATATATGTCACTACCTTTAATATATGACCATAAATGCAAAATATGTATGGGTCAAAATGCTTCTCATGCTTAATCTACCCAAGATATGTCTTTAAAGCCCAATTATTTGGGCCTACTGTTTCAACGCTTTGCAATAAACTAAAGAAAAAAATTGCCAAACCCTAGAATAATTTAACTTAAACAATTTTACTTTGTTAACTACGTTTTGAATCTTCCACAAGCATTAATACAAATGGATAGTGAAACTAGATTCATTACATTTTTAGTAAAAAAAAAAAAATACAATTCATGAAAATTTTTGGTTGAGTTCCAATATTAAACTTTAAATATTGTATTACATCTCTCACTAACTTTATTGCGCTCACTCAAAAAGTAATTGATTCTATTTTTTCATAAAAAATAGTAAAATTGATAAACTTGTAAGATTTTTCTTATCTATTCTTAATAAATCCACACATTTTTTTCAATAATTATTATCTTGTACTCTTCTCTTTCTCTCATTAAAACTTAAAAAAATATTTTCTTAAAAAAACTCTCAAGTTTTTATTGCAACGTATGGTTGGTAAATTTCAATATCGTGTTCGAAAAAAAAAAACAGATATTTTGAATTAATTGTCTAATATAATAATTTATAAGCAATTACTTGCTTACTTAGTTTGATATTTAATACATGCCTTTATTGTTTTAGGGCCTATTTAATAGTTTTCGCTTCGGGCCTCGATTATGCCCGAGACAGCCCTGATCTACCCGCATTATCAGCACACAATAATTTTGCAAAATTAATCTTCTAAAAGTTGTGACTTAGCCATATATCATAAACAATAGAGTAAATATACAATATAATAGTCTCATATTAGGGTATTGGTAATTAAACAACTAATCAATCATAAATATAGTGCAAAAGCATGACTAATATGTGAGTAGTAACACATATGATCGAATGAAGTAGATGAAGATGCTAGTTTAATAAACATAAGCCATCTGGAAAGTGGAAGTCACTACAAGTCTTGTCTGAGAGCAAGCATCCTCAAAAAGACATGGTTTTTAAAAGTTGCATATCTTACAATATCTAACCTTTGAAATTTGATTTGCCAACAAATTGAAGGCAAACATATTAAAAGAATGGGAACACTTCTGTTTAGTTTAATTTGAAAAAAAAAAAAAAAAATTACGAGAACCTAGTACTTCAAGTATGAACTATGAAGTAGCTACAATTTTTCAAAAAGAACTTAACATTTAAAAAAACTTTGAATTAAAATACAACCTATGTTACCAATTAGTTACAATAATTGAATATTTTGTGTTTCACAAATAATGCTTCATTGCTGCAACTAGTTGAAAACGGAAGTAATAATAAACAATTTCAAACTTCTATTGGAAAAAATAAGGGGGTGTTTTTTATAAGGTTGACTAAGCTTACAGTTAGCACTTATATTCACATTGAAATTCCCAATATAGTACTTTTTTTTTAATAAGGGAAAATTCAAATTGTGTATGATATAATGAATCTAAAAATCTATTACAAAGCAATTCAAAATTGTACGAAATAGAGACCTACATATTAGAGAAACTCCAACATATAAATCAAGGGCACATTCTTACAGGGTACAAACAAAACTAATTATTATCTACGTGTTTATAAAGAACAAGCATATTTACCGAACAAAATAATACTTCCTTTAGGTCCATTGTATAATAAGGTGTACCTTCTTTTATTAAAATGACAAATGTGTACCGGATAATTTATCTTCAAATAATTAAAAATTTAAATCTCGATCACGTACCTATGAAAAAAGTTAAGGCTATACGGTTGCTTGTTGATACACTTTGACACACATTATAGGTAGACAATGATTCCAACCAAATATAAATCCATAATTCTTATCACCTATAGTTATTTTAGTTTAATATAATTAATCTTATCACTTATGATAATTAATGTTTAAAAAGTTTAAGAGCATTTGCCAACATGACAGTTCAATCAGGATGCTAATTACTCAGCTAATCCTAAATTGGGTATGTTTTTAGCTCAACCTACAAACAAAATCTATAAAAGTGGCTACCTTTTTCCAATTATAGCCCAAATAATAAGTGAGGTTTATGTAATATGCTCTCTAAAAATAAGCCAGTAGAACCCAAAAGGTTGAGACATAATGAATCTTAGCAACTAAGTGAACAAAGAGAAATTAAAGAAGAATGCTTACAAGAATAAAAGGTTTTCAGTGTAATATACGCGTTACAGACTTACAATGGGTCTCTTATCACAGTCTAGCAAATTGACGTGACATACCTATTTATTAAAAATATATTCCCATACTTTCTTTTTCTTTCTTCAATATAAAATTTACTCCTATACTTATTACCATAAAATCATAACTTTTGACATTTTTGCAATGTTTTTATAGTTACAAGCTACACTCCATATAGTTATTAGTTAAAAGTTTTAGTCATGACATTAAAACTAGTTACAACAAATTATTACTCCGCATTTTATATCTCATAAACTACTGCAATTAATTTATAGTAGACAGAGTACCTCTATATAATTATTCATTTTTGGAAATTTTATTATTCCTAAGAAAGGTTACAATGACATGTGGAAGTGATTTAGGTCCCATCAATTTTTAAAAAGCCCCATACAAGAGTAATAATGCATATCGTTTAATTTAATACGAGTATCTGACATTAGAATTGATAATCCAATCAAATTGGAAAGTGGTGCATTTGTCAAGGTTTAAAAATGAAAGGGTATCATAAAAAATTGTTGGAAAAGCATATAATCAATCTATCACTTCAAATGCTACCATATATTTTCTCATTCTCATTCGTCAAAGATTTTGAGACCCACCATTTGAATAAATGTTGATCTTAAAGCATTTTAACATAAAGCTTGTTATCATAACTTCTAATTATTTTTTCTAAATTTGTTTTCCTTTCTATCAGAATGAATGACAATAATTTAGGTGTGTAAACATGACCAATAATTCACATAACAGGTAACACCATCAATAATCACCCCCCAGTAACACCGTGACACTAAAACGTAGATAAATGTTGTATAAACACGAAAAAAAGGAACAAGTCGTCGAGCGAACAAAAAAAATTAGTTATTGCATCTAATAAATTAATAATCTAAAGTTTGCAATAACAGCAATTGCTACCACTAAGAAGAAAAGAATTAAACTTGGTAAATTAAAAAGTGAGAATTATCAATGAGATTACTAAATGATAAAATGAAGGTTAATTATTGATTCTCATGCCATTCACCAAATTTGACTATAAAGTATATTGATTTACATCGCAATTATTTTATTGACTCTAAAAAGGAAGGCACGAATCCTTCAATAAAAATATTTGCTACTTCGTACCTCCGTAACGTATTTGCAATAATTTGACTCATTGCAAACAATACGTTACAAAGGTTGTAATAAAATACGTAGTATACTATTTACTTTCATGATGTTATTATATCACTTATTCAATGGAATTATGAAGAAAATTTTCAAGTTTGCATCAATCCATTAAAAAACAGTAATATAAGCACTCCAAATATATATTTTTTCACTCCTTCATATGAGAGAAGCATCGAAATTTATGCTCCCACAACTTATTTTTCAATCCAAATTTAGAAGTGTCAATATAAATACATGTCTACAGCTTGTTACTATTAAAATAGATATAAAGTAACACTATAATATCTTAAAATGTAAAAAAAAAAAATAATAATAATTAAATAAAATATTTTGATGTAATTTTCACGGTTATCTTGTACAAAAAAGTTCACATCTGAACGTCACTCTACCACCATATTATCACTACTATCCAGATGAACCATTGACATTTGACATATCACATAAAAAGAAGACTTCAACGAACATTTGGTCAGAAAACAGTATATGGAGCTGATCAAAACGAGTGTAAGAACATTTTAGCCTTTTAGGTGCTAAATCTAGGTGGTAAATAACATGCATTTGACCCTCCCTAGACAACCCGTATACCTCATCAAGAGTATGGATTACCTGTTTCTGTGTTGAGGTATTTTATTAAAGGACCAACTCAACCAAAAGGTTAAGCTAATAGTTGAAGTATAGGAGTTTATATACTCTATCACGCTCCCTCATACGAGAGACCGTTGGATTTAAAGTGGAATTTGACTTTTGTAATTTTAATACTCCTCAATTATGTGCTTGGTAAATGTAGATAATTGTTGAAAGATTTTTTTTAACCTTTTTATCATATTTATATGCACATTTATTACCCGTCGCATTTTATGGTGTTTTCTCGTTGCAAGATTACAATTTCGATTCATTCTAATGCTTTTAATTTTACTTCTAATTTCTATTGTACCATTTTACTTTTCGTTTTCTTAACAATTACTTTCCATTGTTTTTCATCCAATGATCCTACCAACATTTTCATGTAAAAATGTGTTAGAAAAGCTAATGCACCTCCTTTAATTTACAAGTGGATGGTTGCGGGGAAATATTTCGCCCCAATCACGAATCAGACAACCTCAATTCCCCTATCCTATCATGTTTCATGCATCCTCAATTTTTGCCCTGACCATGCATGGTGGAGGCTACTCAAACTTCGCTCAACCATGGTAGAATCGACTCAAAATTTCACCTATACCATGGATAGAGCAGAAATCTAGAATGTCTTCACCTTGGAGCTTTTTTGAGGCTGTTCCAAGGATGATGAGGACAAATTGCAAATTGAGCATAATGAAAATGATTTGTTTTGGTGTTGGGGAGTCATAAGGTCGAACATGAGAATTGATCCTAAAACTTTCTGGAATTGAAAAAGAAGTTCTAACAAATTGAATTATCCTTCACTCTCACCAAAATAAAAATGATGGAACATATAGTTCAAACGTCTTGAATATGATTGTTCCGACATAGTCAAAGTAAAAGTTCAATCGAAACAATTGTAAGTTTTTGCATATGACTCAATCAAATTCTAATGTAATATAGTAGTATAAGGCAATTTAGTTATAGGGCTTATAAACAAATAGAACTCTCACTTTGTATTTGATGTCTATTCTCGGGGCAAAGTTAACAACTCAATTAGGATTTGGCACTAGTATAATTACAATGTGAACCATACCTGAAAAAATATATGGTTGGTTTTGATTCGAATCTTGTAGTTCCGAAATGGGCCTGACTGGGTAAAGGCTATGGACTTTTTGATTGGGCCCGTTAATACATAGGAGTTATTTCTAATGATCCCTCCTAAGCTTGTACTTTATAATGAAAACAAGAATGCTTTCACTTATAAGATTAATTAGTGTAGTACTCGTATGTAACAATATTTTCATACTAAAGCCCTGCTATTTAGAGGCGAAATGAATTGAATATAATATGTTGACTCAAGAGTCAATGAATCATTATAATGTATTGAGTTGAATTGAACTGGATTAAATAGTAGTTAGAAAAGGTAATACCTAAGTTATACACATTTGAAGTGTTGCAATTATTCTCATAAATTGTTAATAAGTACTAAAAAGCAATTTCATCCCTACTAGCTTCCATAGAGACTTCCAAAAGTAACGATTACTTGTTGTCACTACTTACACAGACTTCACTCAACCCAAAACGAGAGCGAAGCACTTGATTTGGTAACACTACAGTCTACGATCAATGGGTTTCGATAATAATTCAATCAACAAGCAGGACAGTGAATAATCGTTACAATGCAAAGTGCAAACAACAGGCCTCTACAGAACACAGTAATCCTACCATGATACTGATATTAAGAAGCAAACTCAGGGCTACATTTTCAGTAAGGTCATGATCACCACAAAGCATGAGACCATGAGTTCCCAACTGCCCATGGTAGCTTCTCATGTGCTACAGGGCTCATAGCCCTGTTTCCACTAGTTTTCAGATAGCAAAATACAAGTTCACAACGATTCATAACCATTTCTCATTTTAAAAAAAGAAAGATTGCATAAACTAAAACGATAAAAATTATCGAAAAAGGCGAAAAGGAGATCTTTTCTCTGCGATTTTTTTTTATTAATGTAGTTGAAGGTTACAATTTTCAATCACCTGTAGCTACAAAAAGAATATAAAGAACCCTACCATGGATAGCAGCAGACTAATGTTATAAATTTAAAAAAAAAACCCTAAGTTATGAAGAATGTGGAAATAGCCTACTCTCTTCACAAAGAATTGGCTAAAAAAAATGATGTACAGTAAAACCTCTAAACCACTTTCTATGTATCCAAATGCAGAAAGGTTCTCCGGCCAAAGACAGAAAAACAGTCCAGCACAAGAACCCCTAATAACAACTGGTGCAATTTGCCCCATTTTAAAGGCCTGCACAAAAGAATTTCAAGTCTCTTCTACGCATGGTTAATTTCTCCGCTGCTTCCGAAAATCAAATTGTGTATTTTCAATGTGGTTAGGACCCCATTAGAGATAAATCAGAGTTAGCAATGTCAGACCCCCTCTCCTGATTTGCGAAGAGAGAGCTAAGTAGTGTAAGTATGTCTTCTGTTTCTTGGCTTTACGTGTAAAAATTAAGCTAACCTGCTCTCTTACCCCAGAAATGAAGGGCCTTTAACTTTCAGACGTTTAGGCCCTATTTCAATTGGAAAAGATTCCCTTGAGATCTTTCCGATGTCCTGATGGAATCTGTCACTTGTTGGATGCTCTCTGTGTTTGATACTTGGCCTATCACCAGCTGCTCTTTTTACTTTGATGGACACAGGAATTATGGATCCCTTAAGAGGTCTATTCTTTGAAGAAATAATCTTGCCATCCTTAAAGTGAGCATCACTTTTCCTGTCGGACTCACGATAATTGACAGTAACAGTTTCTCCAAATCTTGCTTCTGACTGAATTTTTTTCAACCTTTTAAGCCCCTGAAATAACACAAGAAAACATTGAGCATAGCACATACTTAAAGTAATTGAAAAAATATACTATGTACTTCAATAAAAAAATTGCAAAAACAAGAAACAAGTTAACAACATTTTCATCAAATAAAACATGCTAATTATATTACTATCAACAAGCAGAGCAACCCTTTCTCGACGCAAGGCGGTAACAAGGCAAACAGAGAGCAAAATGATGCAAAATTTAATCTCGAAGATACCTGACATTTAGCTTGATCTGACTTGATCTCACCCATTACAATTTTCCTCTCTACCTTCAAAGTAGAACGGCGTTTAACCCTAAATATCTCTGAATCAGAATCATCGCTGCAATGATCCACGTCAGGAATCACTTCTTGTGCGTGATGGTGTTCTTTAAAATGCACACATTCATTGTAAGAAAAATCTTCACTACAATTGATGGTATTTGAGTTAGAACAGTCCTGCTGTACCTGCAAACAAAATAAACAGATTAGTGTACCAATCAAGCCAATAGTTAACAATTAAAATAATAATAATAATAAATAAATAAATAAATAAATAAAGGACAAAATATCTGGAACAGAGATGAAAAGGAGGGGGGGAGCACTTTAGAAAAATGAAAATATACTTACATGGACATAATGAGAAGAATCATCAACCCGGAAAGAACAGAGAGTTGAAGCAGCACAAGAAAGTGGGGCATCTGAAGATTTAGCAATATTTTCTACGAAGTCTTCAGAAAAAAGTTCTGGCTTTTTTGATGAATCTCTGGTGGTATTGTAATCTGGGCATGCTTCAAACTTTATATCACAAAATGGAAAATACCCATTCTTGTCAACAGGAAGCATAGTTGAACACAAAAAATCTTCAGATACTGTGGACTGCTGAAGCTCGTCCAATAATCCTTCCTCATGCTCAAACTTCTTTGCTGCAGTTTCAAGTTCTCGAATGTCTTCCCTCACAACTAAGGTACACCCACCACCACAAGGAAACACCCGCGAATTCAACTCTACAATGAATCAACCAAACTGTTAGGCATCATAACCAACACCCAGTCACAAACATTAGGTAAAAATCTTAGTACAAAACATACCATGGCGAAGGCAAACAGGGTGCAACAAACAGCTACAGCTGAGGAAAGCTACATGACAGTCGCGTTTGCATTGACTGCATAGAATTGTGCCAAAGTTTTCCATGGAAACAGCTGAGCAAATCCTTGATTTTGCAAGACACCATCGGGCAAGATGCTGGAATCTCATCAGTTGTAAAAATGACGCCTTGATTGAATTTTGAGAGTTCAAATCGAAAGTTATATGGTCTGGATCTGCAGGTTCAGAACTTCTATAAAGAATCATCGCTTCCTTGCAAAGCAGCTCCTCGTGAGGTAGTAGAGGAATCCTATTCAGATATGCATAACGCCGGCTTGCCACAGCTCCTAAAGGAAACCAATCTCCAATCGCAAAGTTAACGGCTTCACCACAGTTAAAACCTACAGAAAGGAAATATCTGCACGTTAATTATCATAAGAAATGATCACGATTTCTTATGCATCTTACAAAGAAGGATATAGAACGGATATATAGTTATACACCCAGAATCACATAAATGATTATATGTATGTGTGACATGCACATAACCTAACATCAATCAATCACAGCCTTAATCCAAAAAAATTGGGGTCGGCTACATTAACCAAAATTAATCATTCCATGTGGTCATCCACATAAATTTTCCTCCTCCATCCCCTGCGATCACATAACCTAACATCACACTGTAGAAAATTCCACATGTGAACATTTGAACAACCTAAATGACCCGTTAGAATACCCTTACAGACATTATACCATCAAGACAAGACATTAGGACTTCATGAAGTAAAACAGCTGCCAAAGAACACATGCACATAAAAATTCAGGTTACCTTTCACCTAGAACTTAGCTTAAATTGACTAAAACAAATTCAAAATCTTTGAAAAGCACCCTCTTCAGCTGTAACTTTACATCACTGCTTTTGCTCATTTCCTAGAATTATTGTCAAATTTGAGTCTTCTGTTTATTCCTTATCTGTACCTCATGCTTCAGCTCATATACAATCATATTGACCACTTCTATAATTGTTAAACATCATCAGAAAACAAATATATTCAGATGATTGGATATTTGGATGTGATCATGTCACAAGAAAGTTTTGATACACAATCAAAAGAGTTAATTATCCTCAACACAAATGCATATACTCCAAAACAAAGATCAAAAACAACAATGATAAATCTCATTCAAACTAAATGTAGTGAAAGGCAGGAAAAACTAATTAATTTACCAAGTATTTATTAACAATAAAGGCAAGCAACAATCTACCAGATCAGATATGCATCTTACCATGGCTAAATCCAGCATGATATGCTCTGGGGAATGTGACTACAAATTCCCCAGGCTTTTGCACAGCCTTATAAACTGGGACACCATGTTCTAACAAAATGTTTGGTGGAAATAAAGTTGTTTTTCCCAACAATACATCAAATGCTCCATCTTCACCGTCAGTTGACAATATATCTTTGTTATACACATGCTCTCGCACAACCTTCTCAAATTGCAAAGCTGCACTGCCAGGTATCCCATACCAAGTTTTTGAAGCCCCACAATGCTGGTAATTAATACTATCATCAGGGCACAAGAAGAAAAGTAAGAACCTCCCCTAACAAAATTGAATGTAAAATAAAATTCTTCAAACAAAAGTATGATATCTACCTGTATAGATAATGATCTTCAACATGCCAAGCAAACATACTAAAAAGCATGCCTATGTATAACATAGGATCAGTAACACCCTGTGAAAAAGTACTCACATTAAAATCACTGCAAAGCTACAGCAAGAACAAACGACATCTTAGTTTTAAAAAGGCAGTTCAACATACCGGGATAGTTGATTCCAGAAGTCGCAAAACAGATTTAGAGAGCCGGGATAGTTTCTGAAATCACAATAATTGAATGGTAACGATACTTTAGCTGCTAAATATATGGTAAGTTACCAAGCAATGCAAAAGCCCATAAATCTAATATGAAATTACAACATCATTGGATGACTTTCTAATTATAGCTACAGTGACAATCAGCATGACAAAACTAACAAAGCTTATCAAACTTTGAGCCAGTGAATCATATGAATGTGTATGATTAGAAAAATGTAGAATGAAGCAAAATATATAGTACGTATATATATATATATATATAT
>PYUH01000107.1:2247109-2437847 GCA_016808085.1 Suaeda aralocaspica | reverse complement strand
TATATATATATATATATATATATGTATATATATACTCCGTTTATATATATATATATATATATATATATATATATACTCCGTTTATATATATATATATATATTATATAATAAAAGCAGGATTTAATGGTGCATTTTTAAAACATCAGCTTTAATATTAGGGATTGATGGATGGTGTGCATTGGAAAAGAAAAAAAATGAGAAACAAATTTTGGGGTGAAGTTAAATTGACTAATGACCAAAGAAAATGAGATAAAAAAATATTCCAAATACAAGTATCAACATATATATATCATCTACCGTCTAAGGGAGCACTGTAGACAGGAGCATATTTGGGTTTACAGCTTTGATTCTATTGTTGGTGGGGTTGTATAACATTTTCGAGGTTTAAATCATTTAACAGATTTGATAGGACAAAAAAACAGTAAAGTTATTCAATTTGTGATTCCAATTCTGTAACCCTGCTCTTGAACACTAGAGAGAATGATAAAGTTACAAAACCATAGACCTAAACTATAAGTATTTAGAGCTATCACTGCCATATTATTGCAACTTAATAGTAAACAACATAGATCTTACAAAAAAAATGTACACAAGAACTCACAAAATACTGAAAATATTCAATTTTAAAGCACAAGTCAAATACCTTCAAATTCCATTTGCTTCTTCCAAGTTCATCAGTAGTGGAAGACGAAAAGGCACTTCCATCAACATCACATGCATACTCAACTGTTTCCATCTTCCCACAAGTTATTTCGTGCCAAAATTCTCTTTCCAAGTATGACGCAGGAAGACATCCAGTGCTAAAGTATCTACGAGAAAATTCCTTGTTTGCCATTTTCTCAAATTCACGAAAAGAATAATTTCTGGAAAGGAATGTAGCAGTCAGGATTTTGAAAATTGCCAAACTTCCACCAGTATTTTAAATATCAATAACATGTAAAGGAAAAGAGAATCACCCACCTCCCACTCATGAAAAAGGTAACTTTGTCCTCAGTGTCCCATTCAGCAAGACGAAGTGGTTGTACTCTAGTAGTAAACTTAAAGCCTACTTTCTCCTTGTTCAATACAATTCCAGCTGGCACCGAAGCACTTATTGGGGAAACAATCTTGCAAATACCTGAAAAGGTTCAAATATATCCAATTAGAATAGCAACCACAGGCGGCAACAAAGCAGATTGCGTTAACAACACGTATTTCCAACATTATTACACAGTTTACAATATACCAGTCGCTTTGATAAAACACAAGCATATCAATTAACTAGTAATAGAAGCTTAATGGAATGATATGGAATGAAACTATCAGCAAATCAATTTGATTAAACTAGTTACCAAATTTGGATGCTTCAGGCGCTATCCTCTGCAAGTAAACCAAAGGATCCTCAAATTCATCCTTTGTTGGGCAGTATACAGGACATTCTGGAATTTGGTCAATCCAATCTAAATCTGTCATATTGAACTTCTCCACCTTGCGTTTTGGAAAAAAATTCTTTACATTTGAAGCACCACTGGAGCAAGAAAACAGATCTGCATCACATTGCAACCGTGTGCCACAAGATGCTGAAGATCTCAAAGCATCTCCTCCACTTCTGGCATTCATATTAGTGACTATGGCAGCCTGTGCTTCTGTTTCTGACTTAATTCGTTGAAGCCTTTTCTGCTTCAGCATCTCTAAACAGCTATGTTTAGCCTGTTTTGACAAGCAAGCCCTCCCTTCCACCTAACAAACCAATAAAGATAACAAAAACAGACTCACTAGTTAAAACCAAACAAATATCCGAAAGCAGAATAGACTGATTTAAATTACTGCTCCAGGGTTATCAATATAGAGGTGAGTGGTCACACTTGACACACAAAACAACAAGGAAAGAAAAATCAATGAAAAGAGCAAAACCAAGCACTCTTATAACACTGCAAAACATATGCACAATGCACAAGCAAAGAGACGATCACAAATGACCCATCTTCCACTTTGACCTATGGTTCCACTTTGACCCATATTCCACACATTCCATATGAGACGTGGTAGCAAGTTGGGATGCCATGTGTGAGCTTTATGTAATCCTCAGCTGAACAACTTCCCCATGAGTTCTGAAGAAAAAGTGTGAGAATTGCCAATAAAAGATGCATTTCACAGATCTTTGTACCCTCCTATCAGACATGTGGAATAAGTTTCATCATCATAATCAAAGCCCTGATCCCAAAAGAATGGGGTAGAATGCATGAACCAAATACACATCTTCTACAATCATCCACAAAGATCATTCAGCTCCATTCATTCTTGCCAACACCAAATAAGGTTGTAAACTCAACCTTTCCATGTCCTCTTGAATTCCTTCCATCCAAGTCATCTTTGGTCTCCCTCTACCAAACCACCCAAAATAGCTTCGCATTTGTAGAAAACATGGGCATCAAAATAAGTGATCATCGTAGTTGGTTGAACAGAAACTAGCTTGTTCACCATTGATGGTGCAAAATTAGGTAGTCTAGTGTGATACAACCAGTGAATTTCATAAAAGCAAACCTATGGAACAGTTCCCATGGTTCTTATAACTGTTTGATTGAAAACATGAGCTTGCCTTTTTCGAGCAAAGCTTCATACCGCTGGAATTGGTTTGATAAGTGTCACCAATCTTTATGGAAACAATGTATTCCTCAATAAAAAAAATACGACAGGATACTCAACTTACCAGCAAGAATAAACATATCCGATCCAATTAATAGAGTAAAGCCAAAACAACAAAGCACTGGCCAATGACAACAAGCTATCAGGCTATCACTCACATACCCAAATCTTCTACACTTTAAACAAACATCCAGACACCAAATGTTATGCATCCTTCCACAAGTGACAAAAGTACCTGCCTACCCCAAGCTTCAACACACTTTGCTTCTCCACATGTTAGATATCTCCATCCAACTTACTGTTCCCAACATATTATAACAAATCAAAAGGTACAGAGGTGTCCGAAAACTGACAATTATCATTTCCAAGAGATCATTACATCCTTCACGCACACTCTCTAACCACCTGTTTCCTAGCAAATAAAATATAACCTTAAAAGTCCAGAATATAACACTCTCAAGTTAAAGCTTCGAGAAAACAACTACTCACACCCCGTTTGAACCACAATTGCAGAATACTGTACAAGCAACAGCACCACAAGCGGAATATAAAACACACGTACAACTACAAATCTCTCTCAAACTCCCCCCAATCGCAAGTAACACACCCATACTAAATCTCGTTACTAATACGAACCACTAGTTTTTGGGAGATTACTACCAATTCAACCACAGTCACCAATAACACTGCAGAACACAGTTAAAATTTACGAATTTCCTTCGACCACCCTCCAATTGCACTGCAGAACAAGGCAATTGCAATAATTATCTACTAAACTCCATCCAAAATATAATCCGCAAATTTTCGGATTCTTTTTACCAATTCAACAACAGTCAGCAAAACACACCTACGAATTTCCACAAAATTGGAACCCACCAATTCTTCCCAATCACACCAGTCAATTTTGAACCACAAAAAAGTCATTTAATGATTAATTAATAATTAAAAATTAATTAAAACCTTTAAAAAAAAGGTTTTTGACCACCTCATGCAGAACAAATTTATACAGTCACTAAAAATTTGAAATAAATTTAACACACAATTAATTGTAACATCATCAGTTTAAATTCAGCACTAGTCTTCCAAAGTCAATTTATGCCTTTTTCAAAACTCATATATTAACTAAAATTAACAAATTCAAACTAAAATAAGAGTCAAAACTCAAAGATACCTTAATTATCACAAATTAAAAAACGCATACAATAATAGAAACAAATTTACGAACTTAATTTTTGCCAAATTTACGAAATTAAGATTACAGAAAGTCTTCAATTTAAGATCTAAATTACCTTATTCATCAATGGACACCTAAAATATTAATTAAAAATTCAAAAGAAAACGAATATTAATTGGAGAATTAAATTTAATTTTTTTTTTTTGCAAGGAAATTACCATCGCATTCCGCGGATTATGGCCGTTGATCTCCGTCTTTCTTCTCAACCAAAGGAAACTCACAAAATTACAGAGGAATTTCTTTTAATTTTAAATTTTTTGAAAATAAGAAAATTAAATTCGGAAGAAAGGCGAAATGCAAGTAACCGAAACCCTAGATCACGATCTCAACATTCTTCGAGAATTGAGCCCTTCATCATCACCTACATTCTACTCAACCACCGAAAAAAACGCAGGAATTTCATGCAAGTTTTTCTCGAAGATCCGAAACGTTTCTTTTTTTCCTCCTTCACGAAGAAGAAAAGACGAAAGGTTTTTCCGGTGAGAAGGTGACCGGAAACCGGGAGAAAAGAGGGTAACAAGTGGAAGAGAGAGAAAGTTAAAGAGAGAGAAAAAAACAGTGAAATGAATGAATGAACAGGGAAAAGAGAAAAGAAAAAAAAAAATTAATAAAGGGTTGGGAAAACGGAAAAGAGGAGAGAGAAAGGAGAATTTATAGTTTTATATTGAGGGGAGAATGATTAATTAATGGATGGCTTTAATGGAGGATTAATACGAGATTAACTTTCCTAAAATACGAATTAAGGAAGAAGGGATAATAAGGGAATTTTAAAAGTAATTTTATAATTGGAAAATGGAATTTTGGAAATGTGTGAAATTATGGAAAATGTTAAATTAAATAAATATAAAAGAAAAAATTGGAAATGAATAAAAAGTGGGTGGTTGTTAGGTGGTTAAACCGAACCCATTTGCCGACCCCTTGAAACGCGTTTCTGTTTGTTTTTCTCCTTGATTTCTACACTACCGTTAGTGGAATGACGATGTTGCCCTTATTCTATGGCTGGCTGAATAAAACAGTTGTTTTAACCTTTTATGTGACCTTCACTAAGCTAACGCCATGTTTTTCTCGTTTTTTTTTTACTTATTTTCAACAAAAATAGGTTCAGTTGAACAAAAATTATTAATGATTTCAGCAAAAATAAGTTCAATTCATCAAAAATAAGTTCAGATAGGTAAAAATAAGTTCAATTCAGCGAAAATAAGCTCAGATCAGCAAAAATAAGTTGAGAAGAACAAGGTCTAAGTTTCGTTCTTCCTTAAAAAGAAAAAAAAAAATACTGTAATAAGGGTAATCTTATACATAGTATATATGTTTAAGAAATTTAGCTGAAAACAAACATTGCACTTCATATCAATTTTAAATTAAATTTACTCACGTATCCACTAAAAAAAAAAAAATACTTACGTAAGTGATGCTCAACGACTACGTACACAGGTACACTAAACAATTTCTCCCAGTTACAAGCCTACAAGGAACAAGGTCACCATGTTTTCCTGCCAGTTCTTCAACAACAATTGCAGATCTTTGACCCACTAATGGAGTTGTGTTAACTTTTTTTGGGAAAGTTGGCAAACTAAATAACTAATGCTGCAATGTAAAACGTGGAATTATTGCAGATTTTCACAAATGCCAAACAATTTGATTACCTAGTATTTTACTCCCTAATACATACGGAGTTGTATTTTTTTTGGAATAAATATTTATATATGGAGTAATTTTTATTTTATTTTTTTGAAATTTTTGGTGCTTAGTTTAGTTCAAATTTATTTAGTTTTTATTCATTCAACTCAATCCCATTATTATTATTATTATTATTATTATTATTATTATTATTATTATTATTATTATTATTATATTACGGATAATTTCAATTCACTTCAATTTCATTTGTCTCCATTTAGTTCAATTTAGCTATAATTCAATCCAAAGAAGCATGACTTAATGTATAATATAAAATATCATGATAAATAATATATATTATAAATTAAACAAATTTAATATTTTAACTTAAAAACTTTTAACTATGTTAAACATGTACTTATATACATTAGTTTTTAAACATAATTATTAAAAATTACGGTTCAACCAAACCAATTTTCGGTCCGGGTCAAATTATGCATACACTAGTTGTGAATTCGGATTTAAAATTATAATTAACCCAGTCTAATTCCATTAGGAACCAAATTATATACACCCCTACTCGTGAGTGTATGGCATTTCCTAATTACGGGGTCTATAATTAATTAATCTAGTCTCCAAACAATGATTAGGACAACTAATCTCTCAAATTGATCACATGTTATTGACTATTTCAACTCACCCACTTTTCTCCCCCTATTCTTCTTTGACTACCACTTCAAATTCCGTCTACAATTTTGTAAACTTATATAATAATCTACTTAAATACATAATCATGCATTTGAATTCGTTATACTCCGTACAATTAACATACTTATTGTTGTAATTATTCTAATCATAGTCACTTTGTTGCAGCTTTTTTTACTCACTCGTTTATTGATTCCTTCATAATCCTTAAATTATATGGAGTACTTGGTCAAAGGCGTAACTTTTTTTTTTATTGACTGGGTTAAAACTTTCACCGGTTTAAACTTCAAAATGTAAAGTGTCAACATAACACAATACTCCACTGCTCGTACTACTGAAATTAAGCATTTTTTTCTTTGTACTCCATATCTTATTTTCAATTTAATCACGGTTTTGATTTTCTGGATTGAAAATAAGTAAATTGAAATGAATAGAATTGGACCGGCTGAAATAATAATATAGAGTAATAATAATGGAGCCGATGACGCTCTTTTTTCTATTCAATCTCACCATATATGTATAATGCTTCTTTTTATTACCAACTTATATCAACATTTTTACTATGTCAACTTAACTTATACCACCCTTTAATGTATAATTCCAATCCAAACACATCCTAAAGATCGAAACATGTAAGGTGAAAAATGCAAAGTTTCTATTATTACAAGTTGCAACTAAAACTCAAAGAGGTATTATCTTGGTAAACAATAGGTCAATAGTAGTTAAACTAGAAGGAAATAAGGATATCCTTGTCAATTTTAGTTGAGTATACACAATAAAAATTATTAATAAGAGATTATGAGAGTGGTAAACGAAAACTGTAAATTGATAACTGTCAAAGTGAAATGGAGGGAGAACATTACTCCAAATGTGGAGAAAAGGGATAGAGGACTTTCATGTAATCTTCTAAATTTTCCTTAAAGTTTGGATAATTTAGTAGGGCAATGGGCCCCATGGGGGAAGCGCAGTTAGGTGAAATGGACAAAGGGGCATTAATGAGAAAAGGAAAGATAAGTTGTGTGAGTTTCTTGAATTTTCATTTAGACCCATAGAAATATATATATAATGTCATTCAAATAAAGAATAATAAATAAGGTACTACTGTTTCTCAAAAAAAAAAAATATAAATAAATAAATAAAAAATGGTACTACTACGTAATGGTAATCTTTCAGTGCGCTACCGCCTACCGACCATTGAGCAAAGTATCAGCAAGCGTTGCCGCATACATACTCGGCTTATGCACGGGGGGGAATTGGTTGTCATGCGTTGTCCTAACTTTGTCACTTCAAAGCTACCTCCATTCTTTTTTTTTTTTTGTAGTGTATTTTCTTTATTTAAATGTTGAGAATATTTTCAACCTTTTTAAGTTGGAAGGGTCTCTTTACTTCTAGTACAATAAATTGAATAGAATTAATTGGAGCAGAATTAAATTAAAAATAGTTAGAATGGTTTATGGGAGAATGAAATTGGAATCTGAACTAAATTGATTGGACTAGAACTGAACTGAAATAAAATGAAGATAAAGTAATCAGGTCCTAAATTTTTCTTATTTTTCCTTTTCTCCGCATTTTCTTAGTGACATCATTACAATATTGATGGTTAACCACAATCAATGTGCGAAGCTGCATTGTTTTTGACAAAATAAAATTACGCCGTATTATAATTTAGATAGATGGTGTTTCTAGTATTCTATAATTATGTTCTCACACAATGTTTACAACACATAACTTATACAGTGTGTTATGTTTAGTGTAATTAACTTGTTAAAGTATAAGTAGGATAATTGAATGATTGTTTTTCAATACATTATTCTAAATTTGTATGTCCTTGTAACATTATTAGAGGCTCTTTCACTCTCTCGATCTCTAATACATGTTGGTGTTGTCGGTGAAACCAATGCTTGAGCCCTTGAATCCTTGATCATTTATACATATAGGATTATGGGGTTAAGATTTTAAAATTATAACCAATAGCCTATCAAGTACGCCGGTCTCTCATATAAATTGAGCTGTCAAGCTAGCTAGTTACATGCAATATATAAAGATGATTAATGGTAAAGGGGATGATGTGACATAATTCATTGATAGGAATTGAATTTGCTTAAGATTAAAGATATATACTCCGTAAGATTCTCAAGTAAATAAACATAAAAACCTCTTCCAAAACACACATAATTATAAATGTGTATCAGTACGTGTATTGTACAAAGTGCAAATAAGTAATTTTCCTTATTTCAAAAAGTATTACAATGACAAATTTGATACAAGTAAATGAACCTTAAATTGATTTTGCTAGAGATTTCCAATTATAAACTATTAGCCGCCATTTTGAAGGTTTTCTACTTCAAAACGTAACCCATAATCAAGTCAAAAATGTATTGAATAAAGCGGATTTTAATTTCTCCTTTTAAATATGAAAGTAGTCGTAAAACTATTGTTGAATTGTTGTTGTTTGTTTGTTTGTTTTTGCTTTGGTCCGCCTATTATAACTTTATGCATTAAATTGCTTTCATATTACGGGAGTATGAAAAGAAGTTGGTCAATGTCTATTCCTATATTTGGAGTTTGTTTCTTTCAGATGTTAATGTAATTTAGATTATAATTTGACAATTCCATTTGACCTATACTAATTCAACGCATCAAACATGAGGCTTAATGAATGTGATGATAACATAAGTTTATATTGTGGATGTACATAGTACACGTACTTGTACATCATTGGTTATCAGTTTTATCACTAGATTCACTTGAAACTACACAGTACAAAAATGATTAGTTGTATTAA
Organism: Suaeda aralocaspica; assembly: GCA_016808085.1. NCBI lineage: Eukaryota > Viridiplantae > Streptophyta > Magnoliopsida > Caryophyllales > Amaranthaceae > Suaeda > Suaeda aralocaspica. The sequence goes on along the minus strand of PYUH01000107.1, from coordinate 2,428,878 downwards.
TTAATGAAATCATACGTATAGTCTAGTCATTGTTCAGATGTGAATGCTTTTAAATTTGATTTAAAGTGTATATTTTTCTTTTTTTTTTCTTTTTTTTTTTTTTTTTGCTCAACCCAAATTAGAATATTCGTATTCCAATTTAGTAAAGTGTTACGGAGTAATTAAAGTTACTAAAATATTGTTAGAAAATAGAGCTTTACATTGGGTAGGGAGTTTAATTGAACTTTTTCAACGACTAATCAAAGATATTTTTGAGATTTTCTTTTGAAAAATTGTTAATAGAGGTCTTAGCTATGACTAATTAAGGTACCGAGTATCAATTTTAAGAGTAAAGAGGGGTTCCAACTTTGAGCAATGATGTCTCAATGTTTCATCACTTTAGTCTCCAAGCTTTGCGTTACTCAATCCCCTCAAGATTATACCCATTTCAAGTGATTAATTATTTGTTTATTTTTAATTTTTTTGCTAAGGAGCCACAAAGACAAGTGAGAATTGATCTTAGGATCTCCTAGGATTATGAAAAAAAAAAAATTTAACCACTTAACCTACCCCTCATTCTCACTATTTATTAATGCGCATGAGTCCAAGCTTTCCGTTACTCAACGCCCCAGGAAATTTTTATTCCTCTATATAAAGGGGAGTATTTAAGGTTTTTATGGGAGTACCAATCTAGTAGATCCCCCGTTTAAAGAGAGGAATCAAGAGAGTTACAAGAGTTGTAACTTGTAAGTTATAATCGTCACATTATCAATCAAAATATTGTTTTTCATATTGTTTTTTTTCCTTCCTCAAATTGCCATTTGCTTGAATATTTTATGGTTTATGCTCGTATCCGTTAAGTGTTTATTTGTTTGGTGCATGAATAATCACAAGGTTAAAGCACTTCCAAACCTCATTCATTTTAAGTCTTTTGAAATTATATTAGTTTTATTGGCTCCAACTATACTCACTTAACCATTCGCAATAACTTTTAAATTAGCCAAACCTTTGTCTAGACATTTATGTAGATCTATTTTAGTTCAAACTCAAATAAATTAAAATGAAAATGGCAACCCGAATAAGGGAGTACTATTTTGATGGTAGTTGCAAATATTTTTCATTTCACTTACAATTAGAATCACTTTTTTTAACTTTAGGTGAAAATGGGATCTTTTACTTGGTAGTGGAAAACGATGGCTACTTGTCTAGAGATTTCTATGTGCTTAAGGATGTACGTGGTGGACAATACATTTGGCAGCAGGTCCGTAAAAAAGATTGATTAAAAAAAAATTAGAAAATGAGTTTTGCTGATTTTGATACCCTCATTTTCTTGCATCTTTCACAAAACACATCAGCAAAATCCCAGCTTTTGTTGTCTTCAAAAGGGTAAAATATANATGTTTTTAAATTTTATTTAAAGTGTATATTTTTTTTTTTTTTTTTTTTTTTTTTTTTTTTTTGCTCAACCCAAATTAGAATATTCGTATTCCAATTTAGTAAAGTGTTACGGAGTAATTAAAGTTACTAAAATATTGTTAGAAAATAGAGCTTTACATTGGGTAGGGAGTTTAATTGAACTTTTTCAACGACTAATCAAAGATATTTTTGAGATTTTCTTTTGAAAAATTGTTAATAGAGGTCTTAGCTATGACTAATTAAGGTACCGAGTATCAATTTTAAGAGTAAAGAGGGGTTCCAACTTTGAGCAATGATGTCTCAATGTTTCATCACTTTAGTCTCCAAGCTTTGCGTTACTCAATCCCCTCAAGATTATACCCATTTCAAGTGATTAATTATTTGTTTATTTTTAATTTTTTTGCTAAGGAGCCACAAAGACAAGTGAGAATTGATCTTAGGATCTCCTAGGATTATGAAAAAAAAAAAATTTAACCACTTAACCTACCCCTCATTCTCACTATTTATTAATGCGCATGAGTCCAAGCTTTCCGTTACTCAACGCCCCAGGAAATTTTTATTCCTCTATATAAAGGGGAGTATTTAAGGTTTTTATGGGAGTACCAATCTAGTAGATCCCCCGTTTAAAGAGAGGAATCAAGAGAGTTACAAGAGTTGTAACTTGTAAGTTATAATCGTCACATTATCAATCAAAATATTGTTTTTCATATTGTTTTTTTTCCTTCCTCAAATTGCCATTTGCTTGAATATTTTATGGTTTATGCTCGTATCCGTTAAGTGTTTATTTGTTTGGTGCATGAATAATCACAAGGTTAAAGCACTTCCAAACCTCATTCATTTTAAGTCTTTTGAAATTATATTAGTTTTATTGGCTCCAACTATACTCACTTAACCATTCGCAATAACTTTTAAATTAGCCAAACCTTTGTCTAGACATTTATGTAGATCTATTTTAGTTCAAACTCAAATAAATTAAAATGAAAATGGCAACCCGAATAAGGGAGTACTATTTTGATGGTAGTTGCAAATATTTTTCATTTCACTTACAATTAGAATCACTTTTTTTAACTTTAGGTGAAAATGGGATCTTTTACTTGGTAGTGGAAAACGATGGCTACTTGTCTAGAGATTTCTATGTGCTTAAGGATGTACGTGGTGGACAATACATTTGGCAGCAGGTCCGTAAAAAAGATTGATTAAAAAAAAATTAGAAAATGAGTTTTGCTGATTTTGATACCCTCATTTTCTTGCATCTTTCACAAAACACATCAGCAAAATCCCAGCTTTTGTTGTCTTCAAAAGGGTAAAATATAAAGAAAAGAAAAGAAAAAAGTGTAGCACTTTAACAACCTTTTTGTGAGGATATAAGTTATTTTATTTTAAGGGGTGTGTGAACCTGAAATAATGGCATTCACAACTTCATTAACCGCATTCAACAAATCAAGTACCGGATCCCTGATTTAGAAACGGATAATATCTAGTAAATTATTGTAATATGTTTGAATAGAAAATTATATTATATTTTCATAAATAAGTATAAAACTTTATTACCCCATTACCCTTTAAAATGCATATAAAAAGACGGCTTTACCCCTGAACTTTTAACATATTAACTTAAAATGTCATTATGATATGCAATTTTGCATATCACAGTGATTTACCTGTCATCCCTCTTTAAAAACAGTATCATACGAGAGTAAAGTCCCTTCCGATTCCAGAAGATCGATCCTGAGATCGTTTCTCACTTCATTCTTGTGCTCCTTAGCATAAAAAAAAAAGTAGTATATGAAGCCATCACTTCTTCACTATTCAATTCATGCATGATATAGAGAACTTATTAACGAGAGGTCTAAGGGGTGTCCTTTTTTGGTTTAAGACAAAAAATTACTCCTAGTAACCTTTTAGTCACTACAATAGGGATTTTGACAATATTTATAGTGTACCTTTGATTCATTTTGGTGTTTTTTATACGTGACGAAAAATATAGGTATATGGGATCTTGTTTGATTCGTCTAGTTGTATACTTTCCAAATATATAATTTTTATAAATTTTTATTACACAAAATTCGAAATACGAAATTAATTTTGTGAGTTAGGTCTAGGGAAATGTGAAAAAGTGAATGTAACAAGTAAAAAAAGACAGAGTGAATGTAAGTTGAATTGATTGTAACTTAAATTTTCTATATTGGATTAGAACTAATTGAATATTTTGGAATTTATTGGTGTATAACCGATTGGAACTTTTCGAGAAAAAAAAATATATCATGAAGAATGTTGGATTTCGAAAATCTCCTTGATGTGGAGTAATTTATATTGAACATACATAATTATATAGGGTTACAAATATACGAAATACTATCTCAAAAATATTATCCAACAATATGTAAGATATATTTAACATATATCAAAATATTCATTCTGTCACACCCCTATAATCATAGCGTGAGAACTAAGAAGGGTTTACGTTAAGAATGGATCAGAATCCTAAAAGTAGCTCCCGAGACAAGTTCTTAATAAAAATATTAGCAAACTAGTGGCCAGAGGGAATACATATATAACCCAAATCTGGCCCAGAGCCACCTTCTCACAAACAAAGTGCATATCAAACTCAAAATGTTTCTATGTGTTGGATGGTGTTCAACAGGCCGGATTAGTAGACAAGTAAACATCATTGATATCGTCACAATACACAATGATGGCTTGTAAAAGAGACAATGTAGCTCAAGAAGAAGATTTTAGTCTCCAAAACCAACAAGTTTCGGAGACTACATTAGTGAAAGAAAGAGAAGAAAGAAACAGGAGATGAGGAGAGTGAAAGAAAGAGGCTAGAAAAAAAAGGGAGGGGTTGGTATTTATACAGGGTTTACAACTTTATTGTGTTTTGACCTAAACTCATTTTCGACGGAAAAATCTATCGAAATTTTACAATGGATCAATTTCCGTTGAAAATATCGTCACAAAGTTTGTCATCAAAATAAGTCAAAATAAAATCTAAATTTTGTCGGAAAAGGTTATGGGCCCTTATAGTCCTTCTCAAATTTGCGACAAGTTTGAGATCCGTTGCAAATTTCATAAATTTGCGATGGATTTAGTGTTCGTCGGAAAGATTTCGTTACAAATCGACGTTTTTCTTATAGTAATTATAGTTAATGTTCAATGTGAATATTATTTGATTTGTATGCATCCTTTATTAATGAACTAGCCTTAAGACCCGTGCGATGCACATACTAGTATAGTATATTTATTTAATAGACTAATCTTATTTACTCGTATAATAAATGATGTTATCTATCTCATCTCTATCTCTCTCTCTCTCTTCTATTTGTAACATAACCCCCTCCTGCCTCACATATCTTTAGCCAATCCTCTATTTCTACTTAGTTTTTCGTTCGGCTTTCTTTTTTTTTTTTTTTTTTCTACTTTTCCCCTTCTCCCCTTTTGATTTACTCTTGGTTAATGCGGATCAAATGAGTTAAAAAACATAAGCATATGAGATTTTATGTCTTGTCTCAACGTGAAATTTTTAATGATACAACTTTTATAATTTTTATTTACTTATACATAACTACAGATATTAACGTTTTATATAAAATCTCGAAAATTCTGAGTATAAAAATTATCCTTTTTCATCAAATCAAAAAATTTCAAATGGATAACTACTAATAATGGATACTTATATTTCAAAAAGATTACTTAAATGTATAAGCAAAAACATGCATAATAAAGAGAGGAAAAAACAAAATATTGGGCAAAATAAGTAAAAATGTAAAATTATACTCCGTATGAGCTTCACCAGAATCACCACACAAAAAAAGTATCAAATAATAATTTAAATTTAAAATTTACGAAAAAATGGAGCAATAGTGGGAAAATATAGAGCGTATACTTTTATTAAAGCCATAAAATATTAGCCATGTTAACAGAAAATGATAGCCGCAAAATTGAACTTTAAATCTGCCATGTTACATTATACTTTGATGTCATTGAGACAGTTGTACTAATCTTTCAACAAATGTTTTACGCTAATTGCAATGCAAAGCGAAGTTCCTCATCTGAGTGATCATTAACTAATGAAGTAATGATGAGGAGAGAAAAAAGGAAAAAAAAAAAAAACAGAGATTATGGGAGTAAATTAGTTAGCTAGCTATATTCCTATATAACCCTAGCTAGATAAGGTCAAACTTCGTTTCCAATGCTAAATGCTAAATGCTAAATGCTAAATGCTAAATGCTAATACAGTGACACTACTGCTCATTATATATGCCATGTGTGTTTTTTTGTTTCAAACCAATTTACTTCATGAATTGAAAATAATATTTTAATCGCAGTATATTGTCCTGAAAATAAAAGATTGATACGGATTACTTCTATAATTGATCATTGTACAACTCAACTTAAGCCACTAGCTAACCTATGTATGTTAACTTGTTAAGGCACACCGGCTCATCTATTGGGAATGATTGTGGGATTGGATTGGATTCGGGATGGATGGTCCACCCGGTCTACATGCATCCATTCATCCATCGTTCACATATAAATACCAATAAACTAAGTCATAAATTGGTGAAAGTATTTAGGTACCGCTACTACACATTTTAGATATAGCAAATTTAATTGTATTTTTTTGAAGTAGTTTATGAGATTGGGTACAGTTACAAATTTGCCTTTGTTATTACCTCATCAATCCATATTCATCACCATCACCTAAATTGCCAATGCTTAGAACCAACACCCACCGACCTACCACCACAACTTCAACCACTATTTGGGACCACATCCAACCACCCATGCCGTCGATGTCGAGTCACTATTACCTCGGACTAATAACAACTAGGAGTTTAGCATCTAATCAGACTACCACCACATCAAACCAACACAACACCACACCCCTTGGGTATTTGATCATTGGATTATTCATTGGAGAGGTTCATCCCTAAAAATGAGGCTTAATGATAAAACCCACAAGTTTCACATAATGTTCATGAGACAATAATTTGAACTTTTGATTTGTAATTCAAAGTGATACTTCATTGAGCTACCACATCTCCTCGATTGACATGCATGTTTAAATTGTACTTTCATTCTTGGCATGCATCCTTCTATATAATTTTTGAAGTAGATATAAGACCTATATGATACACAAAATTTGCAAACTATTTTTGTTCTATAACATATACTATCTTTGTTTTTAGTTATGTTGCAACAAATGAATATTTAATGTCTCACATAATAAACCAATTTATTGCAACTAAAAAAGACAGGTAGTATGTGTTGATGGATACTAGAAAATTAAATATGTAGTGTAAAAATAATTGCACGTATGTTTACAATTTAAACACACCCTACTAGAAGCTTAGAGAGATGAGACTATTATCTAAATCAATATCACGATTAAGTCGTCATGCTAGATATTATCAAAATTCTAACTGGTTATGAAAAAAATATGGCGTACGTACTAGGATAAATGATTATATTATTTCTTATTTGTTTTAATCATATATAACTAAATATCATGTATAACTAATCAGGTTCTTCAAAAAAAAAAAAAAAAAACTTTCTATTGAAAGTCTCATAAAACACAATCCATTCGTATAGAAAAGACCTTAGTATCCACCTAAAGATGCATGTTCACAAAGCACAATCAACTCTAAAAATGATTGAGCGCATAAAGAAAAGTTCATCTACTACTTACGTTGAGAAAAATTCAAAGGACTTATGCTAAGTAACTTCGTATTTCGTACATAATCAAAATCAATTCTACAACCACCCATTCTTTTTAAGATATGTAAGCAAATTTTGATAAGTGACATTTGTATGGTAAGTTGGCAAACAATACAACATTACAATGTTCCCACAAAAGAACCAAAAATCAAGATAAAATTTCCTAAATATTCATTTTTTGACTCCACATCTTTTGATAGTGATATAAGTAGGCCTGAAACCATATTGACTTGGATCAATGCCGCAAATGTAATGCCAGTACAACATAACGTCTAATTATATTCTTATTATCATTTGAATTGAATTGGTCAAATTCTAGGATTATTTCAATATGATAATATTATCTTTTATTTTTTTTTATCAAAAGAAATTAAACTTAGCTTCTTATATTTTACTTTTCTTAAAATCTTCAAACATTTCTCTCACTGGTCATATAAAGTCAGCTAATTAAGATTAGATTAGCATGGAAACTTCCATTAATCCAAAATTAATTGATGATGAACCAATGCATGCAAAATCATGCCAAGTGTCCCTATAAAATATTATTAGCAATTGCATTATAGAATAATTACGTAAAGTAAGAGTATCTTAATTAATTTATTAGATTAATGTAATGGTGAGGGTGAATCAATTACATATACTCTACAACATAACATACATACCTACTACTATAATTGCTGACCTTATCTTGTAAGAATAATACCGTGAGAACTTTTGGACCACGTCAAAAATAATAGTGCTATAGAGTATAGTATATAAACATTGGCTCCAACCACCACTAATTATGTTGGGTTATGTCCTGACTCCTTCGTACATGTAAAGTATTACCATTATTGGGTTCTTAATTAATTTAATCACATTATCAATAATGTATTTTTCCGACATTAAAACCATACGATTTCCTTTGTTTGAACTTGTTAATTAGGTCTTATCATAGCCTTTTCATAATCGTGACATAAGCTTGATCACTTTATCAAAAACTCCGTTTATTCGTGATATGTGCGGTTTTTATTGTGTTTCCCCCCTTATTTTGGACTAATTTTATGTCTAATAGTTGTGATTCTGGCTTGATTTTAGCTCGTTTAGTGTTATTTGGCTATTTTGAAGTGTTTTGCCAAGTTTGATTGATTCCCGGCGATTTTAGAGCTTTTTGGTTTGATTTTATCATTTGCAGTTGTTATGCTCGGTTTTGGTATGTTTTGTATTTTCAGGAGCTCGAAAACCGAGTTTGGAAGGAAGCTGGGAAGCTTGGACGGAACGAGAATGACATGTGCGTGGGAATGCGTGCCAAATAGGTTATGGAAACAAGCCATGAAGAAACTGTGAAGAAATAAGAAGAAAAGAAAGCAAAGAACTAACAGGTCTATGCGCCCGCATAAATTCCTTATGCGCCCGCATTTAATAAACCAGCAGTCTTTACTGGGCTTCTGGAGGGTTGATGCGGGCGCATTTCGGATGAAAATAAATAATATTGACTTACAAAAATTTTATTCACTGCAGGTGATACTTAAATAAACAAAAACAAATTACGTAGTTAGATTTCTTACTAGTACATACGTAATATAAATTTGGAGAACATTCAAGAGAAGACATTAGATATTTGATAACGTTGAATACTATATATTTGAGTTGAAATAAATTAAATGGTGAACCAAATTAAAATGAAATGGATATAATATGATAATTTATAAATTACAAAAATGAACTATAATGAACTAAATTGAGCATTATGTTAGTGACTTAGCGTTGAATGAACTAAATATCTGTTTACTTCAGCTTAAAATCAGTTCAATTCAATTCGACTCTTCTTTTATTTTTCTATTAATTAATCATTCATAAAAGAAAAAAAAACCCTTCAATTCAGTTACTTTCAAAGTAAACAAATAAACTAAAAAAAATAGGGGCCAAAGGAGTAGAGGATTCACAATTTCACATTGGATTCCCTGTAGGTTTGTGCCCATCCAACACAACAAATGGGACTGCCTTTTGTTGTTTGCCTGTTTTTGGTAAAACTATATTTTAATTGAAATTAAGTACGACCTCAACTTCAGGTACACAATTATGGTCTGTTGAGTTTACTTGAGAGTTGAGTATTTCACTGGCAACATTAGTTTTAGTTAGATTCTGCAATTTATCGGGGTATGAATATGAATATTAGACCTTGCGAAGGTTCCAAGAGCAAGTCTCGTAGAGACGCACGCAGGAAGGGGATACAAAATGAATATTAGACCTAACATTACCTAATTTTAAAATTTTAAGCTCTTATAGTTATAGACTACCTTAATTATTTCTGACATTCAAGATTCTGAATTGAAGTTTAGTGTACTGATGTTCAATTGTTCATTATTCTTTAGAGAACCTATTCTTTAGAGAACCTCATTTACTCAAAACTTAACAGAGATGATATTTTAGACTACATTTTATATTATTTTTAATATGTTAAGTTAAATCAATTTAAAAGAACAAGGAAAAAAACCGCAAAAAAAAAAAAAGTTAGGAAAACCACGAAAACAAGGGAAATAAAATTACATAGTACATATATTTATATATAATGTTTATAAGGATAAATGTTATGATTAAATGGATATGTGTATATCAACAATCAAATAATTATTTATATCACATTTATGTACTCCATACTTTTACCTTTTATGTACTCCGTACCATCTTTCACTAACCCAATCCAATACATACATATGTGATATGCATGCTTGGAGCGACAGTTACACTATGAGTCTATGACATAGGTGGTTTACAAAAATTGGCATCAATGCTACTCCATAGTATAATCCTATACTTGGTTAGACAAATTTCTTACTATCCGTCTATATTAGGTTGCTCATCTATGAAAGACGGGTAGCTATTATTGAAGATGATTCGATGACCCTTGATCAATCAAATAGGTTAGATAGCTAATACTCTAATAGTAGTACTAGTACTTGTTTGCAGTTTGCACCCCACGACAACAACAATAATACTTGTTTGCAGTTTGCACCCCAGATCGGGCCTTCAATATAATTGGGCCTAAGTTAAATATTCAATCAGCTTGGGCATATATAGGGCCAGCCCAAATAAACTCCTTGAACTGCCCACAATAGCCAAATGTGCAAATTAGCTTGGGCATGATTACACTATTTCATTGACATTTTATATTATTATTATTATTATTATTATTTATTTTATGGAATATTTCCTTGACAATTGCATAACAATAAGTTTACTAGGGCATCAGGAGTAATGTTCCTCAGACACACCACGAAGGCTAGTTTACTGTGCTAATTGTGCAAGTGTATTTCGACCGTAGCAAGGCTTGACCTATTACAAGTCTTGTCAAAACGAATAAGGTCACATTTAAACTAGAGGTGATCAATCTTAGCCCGGCCTGAAAAAAAATGAGGATTTTGGACTACGTATTTCTGGTCCGAATTCGGGCTAGGCCCGGCCCGAATTTTGCAACTTTCCCGCCGGCTTTAGCGGCTTAAATTTAAGAAGTTTAGTTGATTTTTTAGGCCATGCCCAAAAAAGACCGAAAAGTCCGCTCTAAAATTCTAGGCTTTGGACAACAAAGTTAGGCACAAACCTAGGCCCAGCCCGATTAACGAGGCTTCTTTAATGCGACAAGTCCGGCCCATGATCACCTCTACTTTGAACCCAATTATTTATACGCAAAACATAACATATTACCCCTCAAAAAAAGAAATTAGTTAACAGAAAAAGAAAATTTAAAAACCTATTTCTTACTTTTCAATTCCTTACGTCTTATCTTTCGCGCCTCCATAAATATAAAAATTCTTTAATAATTCACTTGAAAAATGAACCACTAAAGTCAAAAGTAGTCAAATTAATCTTAATTGTTGATTTTGGATAAGATAACTATCTTTGAAATTTAAACACGAAAATTAAGAATTAAGATTAATTTAACTACCAAATAGACCCCTATAAATAGGCAAAATACCCACAAACCATTTTGTTACAAATCAAAAATCTACTCTCATACTTTTCTTGCATACATAAAATTCTCTAATTCTTCGTTACTTACCTTCATTCCCCAATTCAACACTTACATACATACATACATACTCAAACAAACAAACCACAACAAAATCATAATGGCTTCAACTCCAACTCCAACTCCATCATCAAAGACCATAACTCTAATCACTTCAGACGGCCTTGACAAGTTCGTGCTATCCGAAAAGGCGGCGTTTCTAAGCAACACACTCAAGAACATGTGTGACAGTTTTGATGATAGATTATTTGATCAAGACAGCATCAACAAATACAACATTAAACTTAAATCAAAATCCGTTAATTTCACTGCTAAAACTTTGGGTTTTGTCGTCGAATACTGCAATAAGCATGCTGATGCTGATCATACTCATTCTTCTGACCAACAACAACAACAACAGCAAACACTTGATCAATGGGATGAAATTTTCATTAAACAGTTGGACCGAAATCAGCTCTTTGATATCATGCTTGTAAGATTTTTTATTTTTATCTTCATTCTCTGTTTTTTTCAGTTTCTTGAAACTTGAATATTCTTGAATGCAATTAACTTAAATACTGTATGAATTTTGTTGAATTTGACCTAAATTATCTCTTTGATATCACTTACGATTGTTAATTTGGGGTTATTTTCTTTGAATTTCAATATGGGTATTATTCATTCTTTTATTTGCGTTCAAATTTATGTTTAATTAGATTGCTCTGTTTATTTACTTTCTTCAACTTGAATATGGGTGTTTTTCGCTTATTTTATGAATAATTTACATATTTTGTAGGTTCTTGAATGTAATATACTTAATTTCTTGAATTGGGGTTATTTTCTTGAATTTGGGTATTAAGTTTGCGCTGAATTTATTTTTAAATTCCTATGTTCTGCTTTTCTTTAATGATAATAAGAATTAAGAAGTTAAGACCATTAAATTATTTGTTAATGAGGAAATTCATCAAAGTAAGATTTTCAGAATTTGTAATTAAATTCATCATCACTATAATGTATATGTACACTGTAATTAGCTTGTTGTACCTTTTAATTACATGTTTGACTACATTTTGATCAACTAGTGTAGTGTTTATTATTACTGTACTGTAATTATTTGAGTTTATCATTATATTAGAGGAAGGTTTAGTATAATAATTAATTAAGTTTCTTTAATTTGGTTTATAGGCTGCAGACTATTTGGATATCAGAAGCCTGCTGAGTTTGACGTCACAAGGCGCGGCTGATTCATTGAAGAACTTGTCTGTTGAGGAAGTAAGGGAGATCTTTGGGATCGTTAATGATTTTACACCTGAAGAAGAGGAAGCACTTCGGCTAGAAAATCAATGGGCTTTCCGCTAAATCAAATGGGATTTCATATGATCTTCAATTCGCAGCATCAAATTCATGTGCTAGTATATTGCATTGTGTCACAATTTTGTGTAATTGTGTCATTTGTGTGTGTTTAGCTCATGCCTTCTATGGTTCGTCAAGTCACTGCTACTTCGTTGTATAATTCAAATTTTGTGTGTGTGTGAATAATCTGTTGTGCAGTATGCACTTCAACTCTGTCTTTACTTCTGTAGTTTTGGATATAATACAACATTACAATGTTTTGTTCGTTTCGATCTGTTGATCAATGACGTTAGATAAAAATGCGATTAGTTCTTGTTCATTCATGTTATACTTAATCTCTAGCATTTCTGAATTAGATTACGGAGTATGTACTGTATGTCCTCTCCAAAATTGTCAATTTGTGACACTTTATTCAGGTGTATCCATGGAAAAATACAGCAACTGTTGCGAAGTTGCAACTACCAAAACCAACACATTGTGGTTCCTGCAAATCCTACAATAGGGAACACAAAATAATTTGGGGTTGACTACACTTTAATCTATAATTAAATTTTGGCAAAATAAGGTTACTCTCATGATTCTATTCTATAATTCTGTTTCTACTTTGAGAGTGAAGGATAACTTAGTTTGTTAGCGCTTTATTTCCAGTTTTAAGAGTTCTTAAGTTTGATTCTTACCACTCGCATTTGTGGCTCCTTAGCATCCAAAAAAGAAATACTACTATGTAAATATTAGCAAGGACAACTTTAGGTTGATGGTAGAACAGTCCATTGAGGTGAAGAACAGTACACCAAATTTAGGTTGATGGGAGTTGAATAGCAATATCTTGATGGTACTATAACTAGGAGAAAGTGATGATTCCTGCTTATTGCATCACATATGGTTACAGATTAACTGTGTGTGCGTGTACAATGTTCGTTAGACAAGGCTGTTAACTGGCTGCTGAAATGGTAAGTTCATTTGAAGTTGATCCTTCACAGGTCATTGTGTTTTGATAGGCCAAGTTCTCTAGCTTTGTTACGTTGTCCGAGTATATGGGTACTCGATTTACTCATACAACATGTAGGTAGAGAAATTGTGTCTTAGATCACTGAAATTATGCTCCAATGATGTTTTTACTTCAATTCTTTTCTAGTTTTGTTTTTTATTCTCTGCTTAGCAGTTCATCTTTAATCTTTATCCTGCTCCTTTGATTCTTTTGTCATTTAATTTTAATTTGACCTTTTTCCTTTTTCTTTTGCCTGTTAAGTTGACATTGATCATAGGCGTGGTTCTAAGAACTATGTATTCGTATGCACAAAAGGAGAGACCAATTTCTTAGGGTGAGACGTGCTGAACGATTAGTGCGTGCCTCAGCTTATGCGTAGCCTCTCTGATGTTGGATCTCAAGAAGAAGGATCCCCTGTGCTTTGTTTGTGATGGAAGAAGGTTTAATTCGCTTCCTACAGCAAACTGACCACGTCTTATTCTTCCTTCAGCATGCTTGAACCACGTCTTGTTCTTAAAGTGGTTGGTAAAGATAGTCCATTGCTTAAGAGCTGTTATTTCACGTACTATGAGAAGAACTGCTGCTCGCTTGGTGTGTTTGATGCAGAGATACTGTGAGAATGAATTCACTGGAATATGACGAAGTTATTTTCATACATAACAGGCGCATACTTTTCGGTTTAATTAACGACAGTGGAGGAACAGCAATTGGAGGATGGTGATGAAAATATTGTCATGTACATTGGCAAATGGACTATACTAGATTGAGAGCACGCTGAATTGTTCATGCTAACTTGCTAAGCAGTTGTAGTGTTAATTATTTACGATTATCATTGATGTATGTCTAGGCGCTATTGACCTTCACAAGTTGTTATGGATGATTAGTGGTATAAGGTAGTGGCGTGAAAATGATGCTTGATCATATCATAGAGTTTGCTTCATTTCAAACTTAAATGATGTATTATCTTCATTTTAAACTCTCCATGATTCTAACAAGGGTGTGCATGCCCATGTGTAAATGATTATCTTCATTGTTTCCCGTTTGTGTAAATTTCTATAGGGGTACGTGTTATATACAGCCTAAAATCTCCACTTACTATCTAATTGTTAGTTTGAATTTCCTTTAGTACTCTTTTATTAAACTTCACCACAAATCAGCTGCATGCCCATGTGATGGGAACGATAAACTCCTCCCTAGGGAAATCCTTCCTAAACACAATAGAATTGAACAACTTGAACGTTTAAATGACTACTTGCGCTCAAGGACGATCGAGAAGTGTCGAATCCAATTCCAAACGTTGAGCCGGCTAACAAACTTACCATATGCTTTTGTCAAGAGTTGATCGAAAAAACAATGGACACGAATATAGGACGTAGAGGGCTAGGTAGCAACACAAAGGAGGTAGCCAAACCACTAAAAGAGGCAAGATATTAATTGCTTTACTTCCATAATGACTTTATTATGGCCTTGTTGAAAATAATATGCGTGTCTTTATGTAGCCTTAAAAGTGAAACAACAAATTTTTTATTTATTTAAGTACTCGTTAATTCGTAATAAGGGTTTTTCCAAATACTCCGTAATTGGTATAAACCTTAGCTAGGGATATGTGGTGTATTATATATAAGTCCATGAACTTCA
Source organism: Suaeda aralocaspica (assembly GCA_016808085.1). Lineage (NCBI taxonomy): Eukaryota > Viridiplantae > Streptophyta > Magnoliopsida > Caryophyllales > Amaranthaceae > Suaeda > Suaeda aralocaspica. Next base: position 2,413,795 of record PYUH01000107.1, on the reverse strand, counting down.
TAACATCAATTTGAAAAAGATATTTCATACAATTCATAAATTATATGGATACCTATAAACCTATTATAGCCTATTAGCATGATGTAAATGACAATTCAAGTGGTATATAGCAAATTGATTTTTTAACGAGCAATATTAAAACTTCATGCTATCTAGTCCGAGGTGTGCATCCATCGATCACTATGGTAAATACGAAGTAATGCACAAATTTTTATGAGTTTTCTTATTAGTTTACTTTCCAATTGGTGGAAAACATTATTTTAAACTTTGGAAGAATTCTATAATTTCTTTTGTTATCGTAAGGTTTTCATGAATACACGATAAAAACACACTTTTCTTTTTAAAGTAGATACGTAGCTTAGTATTGTTGCCCTAGTTTTAACTAGTTCCTTATACTTATCTTCCTCTTTCTCATCGACCCTTTCTCCTTCTTTCCTACAAGTAATAATTTTTTTTTAGGTAATTGTACCATATGTTGTTGAGGTGCTTGAGTACGCATTGTATAACTATCAATTGATCGAGGATCTCATATTTTAGAAGTTGCATAAATATGCAAGGAAAATAATTCTTTATATAAAATAAAAAAAAAAAATCAAAGAGGAACCTAAACATGCAATATAGTCTAACGAAAAGGGGATTATATATTAATTATGAAGAGAATATCTTCATATCTTTATAATGTAATAGGAATCAAGCCATTTAAATATCAATAATTTCATTTGCATATATGTTAACTATTGCCATTTATAATTAGATATGTAATTATTTCATTGTGATATTAGCAAATAATATAATATCAATAATATTCCCCTTTTTANTTAACGACAGTGGAGGAACAGCAATTGGAGGATGGTGATGAAAATATTGTCATGTACATTGGCAAATGGACTATACTAGATTGAGAGCACGCTGAATTGTTCATGCTAACTTGCTAAGCAGTTGTAGTGTTAATTATTTACGATTATCATTGATGTATGTCTAGGCGCTATTGACCTTCACAAGTTGTTATGGATGATTAGTGGTATAAGGTAGTGGCGTGAAAATGATGCTTGATCATATCATAGAGTTTGCTTCATTTCAAACTTAAATGATGTATTATCTTCATTTTAAACTCTCCATGATTCTAACAAGGGTGTGCATGCCCATGTGTAAATGATTATCTTCATTGTTTCCCGTTTGTGTAAATTTCTATAGGGGTACGTGTTATATACAGCCTAAAATCTCCACTTACTATCTAATTGTTAGTTTGAATTTCCTTTAGTACTCTTTTATTAAACTTCACCACAAATCAGCTGCATGCCCATGTGATGGGAACGATAAACTCCTCCCTAGGGAAATCCTTCCTAAACACAATAGAATTGAACAACTTGAACGTTTAAATGACTACTTGCGCTCAAGGACGATCGAGAAGTGTCGAATCCAATTCCAAACGTTGAGCCGGCTAACAAACTTACCATATGCTTTTGTCAAGAGTTGATCGAAAAAACAATGGACACGAATATAGGACGTAGAGGGCTAGGTAGCAACACAAAGGAGGTAGCCAAACCACTAAAAGAGGCAAGATATTAATTGCTTTACTTCCATAATGACTTTATTATGGCCTTGTTGAAAATAATATGCGTGTCTTTATGTAGCCTTAAAAGTGAAACAACAAATTTTTTATTTATTTAAGTACTCGTTAATTCGTAATAAGGGTTTTTCCAAATACTCCGTAATTGGTATAAACCTTAGCTAGGGATATGTGGTGTATTATATATAAGTCCATGAACTTCATAACATCAATTTGAAAAAGATATTTCATACAATTCATAAATTATATGGATACCTATAAACCTATTATAGCCTATTAGCATGATGTAAATGACAATTCAAGTGGTATATAGCAAATTGATTTTTTAACGAGCAATATTAAAACTTCATGCTATCTAGTCCGAGGTGTGCATCCATCGATCACTATGGTAAATACGAAGTAATGCACAAATTTTTATGAGTTTTCTTATTAGTTTACTTTCCAATTGGTGGAAAACATTATTTTAAACTTTGGAAGAATTCTATAATTTCTTTTGTTATCGTAAGGTTTTCATGAATACACGATAAAAACACACTTTTCTTTTTAAAGTAGATACGTAGCTTAGTATTGTTGCCCTAGTTTTAACTAGTTCCTTATACTTATCTTCCTCTTTCTCATCGACCCTTTCTCCTTCTTTCCTACAAGTAATAATTTTTTTTTAGGTAATTGTACCATATGTTGTTGAGGTGCTTGAGTACGCATTGTATAACTATCAATTGATCGAGGATCTCATATTTTAGAAGTTGCATAAATATGCAAGGAAAATAATTCTTTATATAAAATAAAAAAAAAAAATCAAAGAGGAACCTAAACATGCAATATAGTCTAACGAAAAGGGGATTATATATTAATTATGAAGAGAATATCTTCATATCTTTATAATGTAATAGGAATCAAGCCATTTAAATATCAATAATTTCATTTGCATATATGTTAACTATTGCCATTTATAATTAGATATGTAATTATTTCATTGTGATATTAGCAAATAATATAATATCAATAATATTCCCCTTTTTATATACGACTAAAATAAAAGATTTTTAATAATTTCCCAAAAAAATAAAATATATATATATATATATATATATATCATAAAAGATACGCATTCTTCATGTATATAAGGAGCAAGGTTCATAACAATTTTCATTAAATTAGGTAGCATTTGCAAAATCAATCAAAAACTATAATAATCATTCATGGCTTCAAAGGCAACTTTCATCCCTCTAGCTTTTGTACTTGTATTGGTACTTGTTATATCACCTGGTGAGAATCATACTTAATTAGTAGCATAATTTGAGAATTTAAATATTGAATACATCCTTAAATTTCATTTATCTTTAAATTATTACTTTTATTTATTATGCTTATGTATTACTCTTTTCTAATTTTACTTTGCTGTTGTATACTTAATTACATTAACTTCTTTGTTTTGAACATTGAAATTTGGCTCAACTATTCTCCCTTGTGGATATTTTGTTTGAAAGTGTCCTTGAAATAAAGCAAATTGTTATTTGTTCAATACTCCTATTAAAATATTTAGCGATTTTAGTATTCTTATAAATTACATTTATATTTTATGTACCAATTTTTTTTATCTCACACTTTTTATTAATAAAATATTATAACAGGTTATGTTAGCACAAGACTTCCTCTTGATGCTGGAGCGCTATGTGGTCCATCAATTTCACCGGGAATCACATGTCATGATCTAAGTGATTGTGATCTAACAAGTTGCATAAAATGTTGTGGCGGGGGATTTAAGCCCGTTTGTAATTACAACATCACACAATGTTGTTGTCATGGATAAAATTGGTGATTGAAACTTAGTAACAAATTTTTGTAGGTTAATCAAATAAAATTATGACAACTTCTAATGTTCTTTTGTATTTTCTCAAAAGTTACAAGAATTTATGTAATGTTCTTATACCTTTTCGTTTGCTAGACTAGAATGGAAATGCAAGTACACTAGCACTATAGTATGTAGTGCCAATGTACGAGAATAAGAATAAATTTATCTTCATTTTCTATTCTTTTAATTTAATTTAATTTTTTATTTCCGATCTTTTCTATTCAATTTTATACTTCTATTGTTTTTAAATTCAACGCAAGTTAATTTATTTTAAATTATAGTATATGAAGGTTTACCACAAAAATGTAAACGTGAAAATATAATAAAATAATAATAATAATAACAACAAATTCATTACAAAAATCCTATATTATGGTTGTTTATTTGGTTAGGAGGGAAATCAAATTTTGCGGAATGAATAATAAAAGCATATCAATTTAATAGGTTTTTTAATTTGATATGTTTACCTACTCCACTTTAATTCAATTTCAAGAATATACTTCACGCCAAATTTTCATAAATTCAAGTTATTTGACTTAAATACGGAGTATTTTTTTTCACTATATTTATTGCTGTGTAGTTGATTTCGACCGATTTTTAGTTCAACACATTTTGATCAGTTATATATCCTATCGCATGCAATTTACTTATTCAGTTATCGATCTATCCCTCACGTATATAATTCAAGGAGTGATTATCTAATTTATGTTAAAGCTAATAAAATTGAATTAAATTGAGAACTCTAGTAACATTGCACATAGTACAAAAAATTAAATTACTATGTAACATAAACCAGTTTTTTTAGCAGTGTTTTGATTTGATTTGATTGTAGAAAAGGCATGAGTATTGAAGAAACATTACAAAAGGGATTAAATTACAAAATTAACAAAAAAGAGCATTTGACTTAGGACAACATCTATACAATTGAAAAATATTTACGTGTGTTTTATGGGAAATCATAAATATATCAAGTTGATAAATTTAAAAAATTTATCACAAAAATTCTAATACTTATTTTCAAGTCACACCATATAAATTTCAAGTCAAGATACTCGTATTTTATCATTTTGTCTCGCACGTCAATTTACTATCCTTATTCCGTGTAAAAAAAAAAACACGTGTGGTTCGGGAGCTTCATGCGGTATTGTAATCTATGGATGAATTTCCAAATGTATTATAATTTGCGAAGTAAAATAAAAAATTCGTTGAAGAGTAAACTAGGGTTTGTTCAGTTCCAATAAAATTAGGGGAAAATGAGAGTTCTCCTTCAATTCAATTGGCGATTGATTTGCTACTTTCCAGAATTTTGAGACGCCAATTTTGCATTCGTCGATTCTTATTGAAGGTTTGATTCTTGTTTTATCTTCTTTCTTTTTTCAAACCATTTACTGTAATCATAAAATAGATTCGTGAAATGGTAAATGTAGAAATTATATCTGTTATATGATTGGAGTTTTGTTGTTGATTTTACTTGTGATGGTTTAATGTTTCAGTAACGATTATTATTGACTAAGTTGATTGATTGTTTTGAATTCGAAGGAGAATTAGTTTGAATTTTTTGAGTTTAGTTCTTTGATAATTTGGTTGAAGGTTTAATGTCTTAGAATCTGGGCAAAATGGTGGAAAATTGTCTATATGCTGATTATATCAATGGTAGCTCCAGGGTTGAGGAAATGTGTGGAAAACAAAGGTGACCTAAGGTAATGGAGATGAGGTGAATTATGTATTATCCTTGTTATTGTTTTGTGTGAATTATTTAGGACGGCGTGTTTCGTTTAAAAGGAGAATTTAGGTGAAGTATCTATAAGAATTATACAATTATAGTGATCTTTGCTCGAAACGACTTGCACGAAGCAGTTGTAAACTTGTAAGTGCCCCTTTTCTTGTCGAATGCCATTTTGTAAAAGCAACACATTATAATATCTATTATGGCTCAACTTTGGTGAACATTTTATATATGTTGAGTCTAACAAATTATGAAAAAGACAACGAGACTTGTAAACAATTTACGAGACATCACAAAGTTCACATTGATTGTTAGCTTGAAGAAATTGGTGAAGTGTTGGGTATTTTGGGCCTTCTGGCCTGATTGACCTACTAGTCTATTACTAGATACTTATGGTTCTGATTGGGGGATGAAGATTTTCTCTTATTCAATTCCAGTCAAGGTGATTAATGTTCTTTTGGGGTGGAGAATCCGCAATCATGAGGTTGATAAGTGGGGATGATTGCGGTAGAGAAATATTTAAGAATGCTGCTTCGTTTTATTGCAGTGGATCGGAATTTCCTCTCACAAAAAATTTAATTAAGAACATAATGGTGGTTCATTATTTAATTTGACACCTTCCGGTTCCCTATCTTTGTTTACCACTAAGAAACAGGCTGTTAGGTGTTAGCATTTAGAGGCAAAAAGCTGGAGAATGCCTGTAACAAACTGCAATGAGATTTTAGCTAAATTAACGAGTCTTGTGTAAATATATTATTCCTAAAGCTTAATGTAGTGAGGTAATATGATTCTTTAATCAAGATTTGGACTTTCTTGAATAAAATAGACAATTTTGCCGATTTTTTTGACTTCCACGAGTTTTTTAATGTTCTTTGTAGTTTTGTTCTATTATTTGTGAGAGTTAGGGTTCAAATTAAACTCATAGGGCTCAATTGGAAGGTGATTCTTTAAACGCTTGGTTCAATGTTCTTTGTTTAGCAAGACGACAAGGATTATTAAAACTACTCTCACAAGAAAATAAGTTCAAGAGTGAATAAGAGAAATAAAACTCCATTTGGCAGATCATCAAATTTTTTTGGATGAAAATGATTTTCCATGGAAAACATTTTACATTGAAAAACTCATTTTTATAAAAGTTTTTAGTTGTTTGGTTGCATGTGAAAAATTTCATTTTAATCATTTTTTATTGTTTGGTTGAAGTGCAAATCTGTCTACTCCAATTGTAAGGGAAAATGTTTCTTTCCAATTGTGATGGAAAATGTTTTCCTTCCGATTTCGGGGTAAAATGTTTTCCATATTTTCCACCCCAAGTTTTACATTTAAATAGTTTACACCAAACCAAACAATGTAAAATTGAAAAACGGTTTTCAAGGAAAACGTTTTACACCCTACCAAATGGACCCTAAGTTGCAAAGCTGGATTTTATTGAAGAAATGTTGCTTGTTTATAGGGAGGCAAAAAATCTTGAAAAGATGAAACCTAAAAAAATCTCAACTCCTCCAAAATTCCAAATTAAGGTACGAAGTAACATAAACCCTAATAAATAGGGCAAAATTAGAAAACTAAAAATTAATTAATATCCTAATGTCGTCTTAAATAGGATAGCCCTTTTAAGTGAAGGATACAAAACCCATAAGAAAAAAGAAAAAACTTAGTTACATAAATCATACACATTATGAGGTCTTGGGGATGAGGTTTTTCATAACTTTACCCCTATCTAGCAATCATCTTTACATTACACCACTACAAAAATGCATGAATTTAGGTTTAAATAAATATTTTTTCAGGTGTGATGAGCAGTATGTGTAAGTTCTTTCCACCATTATGTGTTGATTAAGATATTAGCATTAGCAATAACACAATTACTAATTTACTATATTTTAATATTCAATATACTGAACCAGCTAATAGGGGCTAGGGAGGGAAGGCATATATGATTCTTTGTGGATTTCACATTGCATCCTCTACTAAGCTGCAGCTGTTGCGGGGATGCCTTTGCTGGTTACTGTGCAGATTTGGTTGGCAAGAGCCATACCCGTTATGGATACTAAATAAATGATGGATCTGAAGGTTTGTCCACCTTATATAAATAATATATTGTCCACTTTAATTTTTGTGCCTTATCGTTCTTAATGTTTGGCATTGATTACATTAGATTGCATCATTTGTTTAATTACATGTGATTTAACATGTAGGAGATGAGTAATGGGTACTATATCCAATTAGGTAGTGACGTAGCAAGCAGATATAGGTGGATAATGATTGTCCACTGTGGTGATGGGATACTATTGTATATCTAGAGTCGGGCTTGTATCCCCTCTGAATGGTTGGATGGGTATGGGTGTCGAATACAAAAACTTATGCAAGACGGTCTTATTTGGTAAGACTACTAGGTTGTTAGACAAAAAAAGTATATTAATTAATTTAATATACCTAATAGTTAAAGAAAACCCACAAATAGTTGACAGTCTTACCGGAGACTTGTTAGGTGTCGAATTTGTACCCATGCATATATGGGTAGTGGGTTAAATTTTTTGACTGATGTGGTTGTTGGGAAGGCCGAGGGAGGAAGGGTTTCTGCTTTTAACCCAACCAATTGCCATCCTTTTCCCCCTTTGTACTGCACGTCTGCAGCTCATCTTTGGAAATGTATTAGTACTTGCCATAGTCACCACAATTTGCTGATATTCATTCCAGTTAATAGTTGTTATAGATAAATAAAGCACATCATCCTTTTTTCATTCTTCTTTGCATCAGTTTCAATAGGATTAGCCATTAGGGCAAGATTTGTCTAGGGAATAATCCTCACACTTTCTCAAATCTCTAGTCTCCTGGCTCTTTGCCTAGGAATCCCAACTCGAAGACTTACCTCCCTAAGAAGCCTCAGATCAGTGGCACAGCTTCACACTTTTTTCTAGGGATCACGACCTGATCAGTCTATCTTATACTATCTTCTGGAATTTGAAGTTCAAGTCAACTTAAACTGACACAAATTCACAAAGTATTGTTAAACAATTGATTTAAGATAGTTAAATTTAAATACGTCTTTGTTTATATGAAACGCACTATATTATACACTATGCTCAAACTATTTTTGATTCATTATGGGTTTCACTTTGATTTTGGTTCGGTTAGCCCTCTAATTAATGCTATACTCGTGAAATGCTGTACGTTTCCAAAGTAGTAATTGTTTCCTAGTCGTTTTTTGTTGTTGTTGTCATGTTGCCTTTAATAGCAAACATAATCTTTAACATTGAATCTTTAGTAATAACTATATCCAACACCCATTAAATTGTTCTCGAATTATTTATATTTGCTATAAGCCTTGTTCGTATCTTCATTGCTTTTTCTTTGATTTTCCTTTATATTCTGTATTTCGATGAATGGGCTTAAGGTGTCTGTGACCTTTACGCTTAGTGATAAGTGATGTACATTATGCTACGTGTATGCTTTCGTATGGATGGAATTAGAGACACCCACATTAATTGGAAAGATACGCTTTGAGCCCATGCTGCCGCAGCTTATGCATTGTTTTCTCGATGGTGGACCTCGATGACAAGACCCTTGGCGTTTGTGTTTGTTGGATGAAATTTGATTTAAGATCGTACTGCAGACAAACTAAATATAGAGGAAGATGATATAATTGTTTTATTAGTTTTAATGCAAGCAGTAAGTTCAACTCTGGATTCATTCAATCTAGTTTCAGAAACTTAATGTTGCACTCATTTTAATTAAGATTTTTTAAACTTTTGTTACTCATTTATATTATATCATGACATTGATACTAGGCTTCTTTTTTATTTTCTGTCAATAGAGAATTCTCCATCCTAAATTTATGACTCTCTGAAGGAAAATTATGGTTTGGCTTTTGGGGCTTGAAAATTCAATAATGTAAAACCAAATCAATGCTAGAAGAGGTGGTCTTATTAATGACTTTGGAGAAGAAACTTGTATTAAATATATACTTATTACTTATTATTGTTATGATGCCCTCGTGCCCCTTTGTACTTAGACTAGTTTACAAAATTACAATTATTTACTTGACTAAGCGTCAAGAGAAGGGTTTGATAGCAGCTCTTTCTGATGAAAGATTAATTTAATTGCTGAACCTGTTGTAAATTAATTATAGTGATTTTACTTACATAGCTTCCTTTTTATTCCAGGTTTTCCTTTGTGCATAATATGCCCCCAACTTCCCGTCAAGCGGTGAATACTTACATGGTCACAATTGTGCCCGTTTAAAGTTACTGCAATTCTGGAAGTTCATTTGAGTAGGCTGTTGGGTAGATACTCTAGGCTATTGTAACTCCTGTATATGGTTAAGACATCAAAGTTAGGTTTCAAACTGTCATTTGCCAGCTTCCTGGTAAGAAAATAGTGAAGGAATCATTTGTGAGGTTGGTGATGAAATCGGAATTATTCTAATGCAAACTGGATTATTGGAAGTTTATTTAGCTTCTACATTCATTGGTTGGCGTAATTATACTACTGCCATTAATTTGGAATTTGTCGAAATTTTACCTTTTGATTCAGTTGTGCATCTGGCACTGGATCTTACTAAGACAAACTTATGGTTAGACACATTGATCTGAATCATCTGATGGTGAAACTGCACCAAGGAAGCCCAACAGTGTCGTGCTAAAATAAGAAATAACACGTTTTTGTTGTTGGAATTGCTCATGAGAAACCACCAGGGACAGTGATGTAATCGATTCTTGAAGAGCTCGTCTTTCAGTGACTATCTATACTGAATTACTCTATGTATGTAACTGGCTTAACTTCGGTAACTGTAACTTAGATTTGAGTTGCATTATTTTTATATACATTACAGATGCATAGCTTCTAAGTATTTTCTTTTATTTCTTTACATTGCAGAAGCACTTGGTCGACTGTAAACTTTCAGGAAATTCGTGGTCCTTTAATTTGCTTTAAATGTTGAAGCAAGTTCAGAACTTTTATGTTTACATTACTAGGTTTGTTGGTCCGTGTTAATGCTTATGTCTATTACTTGTTTATGAAACACCAATTCGAACAAATAGTAGTTAATTAAACAGCAGAATTTTGTTGCGGTAAAAGGTGTTCAGTTGAGAAGCTTTCAAGGTTCGTTCTATGGTTGGTTTGTTCAACTGTTCAAATGAGTTTGAAATGTTCTTTTTGGTTATTTTCCAGTTTTGTTAGCTCAATCACTTAATCGACTTTAACCCACTAATGATTCTACTATGATTTATACTACTCTTTCAATCTTTTTTGCTATATTTTTCTTTAGAAATATTCTCAAGTTACTTGCTATTTTTCCTTTTTTACCTTGTGGTTCGTTTATAAAGTAATACAATTTTATGTTTATTTTTGTTATTTTCTTGCATCAATAAAGCTTGTAGTACTTATTGCTTTGTTTTTTTATTTTTATTTTTTCGTTAAATAGTTATTGCTTATATAGGTTGTTTTTTTTTTTCAAGTAGTGTAGCTTGTTTGGGTTGCACCTTCACGTAAGCAAGTAGCTACGTTTCTTCTCCTACGGTTAAGCTAGATCTCTAATACTTGTACACATTGCAAGCATGCCTTAAAAAACAACTATTGGAGATGCTCTCATCTTTTTTTACCCCTATCCATTTCTTGTACAATATTCAAGTGATGCGATTAAATAAAAAAGGACCAAATTATCAAAATTTGTTTTTCATTGTTGAAAAATCCAAACGTACTAAGTGGAATTATTTATCTTAACATGCATTATTTTATTTCTACATTTAATAAAATATAACTAGTCGATTAACGTTCCCCTCAAAAAAAAAAAAAAAAAAAACAAAAACAAACTAGTCGATTAATGTAACCCTAGCAGGTTTTAATATTTAACCATTGTTGTCTCTTATGTGGATTCAATTGACCATCCTTAAAATACGGAGTATAATCTACCAACAAATTTGATTTATATAAAGTAAAAACTTTGAAATAACATTCTGTTCATCACTGGCTTTTTTACTCAATATCATACATGAGAAATTTTGTACGAGTATCAAACTATTTATTACAACATGGAGAAAACGATAAACACAACTATCTACCCTGCATTGTAGTAAAGAGAACAGTAGATAGTAGAAGAAAATAACAAGACATCTGATCTAAAACAAAAGTAACTACCAACATAAATGAAGTCATAAATAGAACACTAAATTCATTAAATAACATCATCAAAATAAACCATAAAAAAGTCCCCTAAACCTAAACCCAAAAAANAAAAAAAAAAAAAAAAAAAAAATTATTATAAAAATGGACCCAATAAAATAAATGAGCTAAAGCAGAAGTCAATGCCCGAACCAACACTCCTTGAAGACTATCCAAGGATAACATCTGGTGCGCTCTTGACTTCCACCACCAATTCTTACTCTTAATTTTAATCGTACATTACTTTTTTTTTTTTTTTTTTTTTTGCCCATTTGTTCTGACAACTTCACACCTAACTTCATTAGTAGCCTTTATTTACCATGCATTAGCTAAGGATATATTTGTAAAAAAAAAAAGTCTACTCTTTTTCCTATTATACCCCTCCCAAAATACAACATCCCTTTGGAGTAAAAATTGACTAAAATATCCTTGAAGGTCGAAGGGAAGTAAACAACGCTGTTGGCTTGTATGTAAATTTGAGCCAACAGCGTTGTTAGTTATTACTAGTAGCAATGCAAGCAATAGTATTGTTGATGTTGCTTGTGTTGCTGCTACGGTTAGTGTTTCCTAGGGCAACACTAATTTGATCGACCACACTACAGATGTGGTTGTTGATGGCATGCACACTTGAAAGGTTCAACTTAGCGTTAGGGATTGCACTGGCGTGGACTTGGATTCCGACTGTTAGAAGGCATCCGTTGCTTGTACCGGGGTTGTCAGAGTGACCCTGCCCCTCGGGATTGTGGGTGGCATCGTGTGTAACATTGCTACGTCCAAGGGGTATTATGGAGAATCCAGTAGGGAGGAGTGGGATACATGAAGGGTCCTCGCCACCCATGACTAATTGGATGTAGTCAACGTCCATTGTGGCGTACACGACTAAGCTACCCGAGGGATCCGTGCAGCTCTCTTGCAACATTAGCTCCACATTTTGGGACGAATTGCTTGCCACCTACAAATTGCAATAAATAAGAATTAAACATTACCATTAATGTTACTTATTATACATTTATACATCATTCATAACAANAGTATGGCCCTTATCCTAAAGATCTAATATTCATGGACTTCCTCAACTCTTCATGGTATTTTTATCCTTAACTAGTTGGTTCACCGCGCGCAAAAGCGCAAGGTATCCCAAATTGACAATAAAAGTCGTTTGTAGATGGGTTCCAAATGTAAATTGTCCATGATGAGACAAATACGTTATATGATTCATAGCACAATTGTTAATACAAATTCATGACAAAAAATATTAGTAGTTGATACATCTAATGGAGTTCCTTGATAAAGTACATTGATCACAAAAGATGGAGTTAAACATCATGCAAGACAAGAACAAGGATTCCTAGGGGAACAACATAACATTAGATCTAGCAATAGTGCTTCTATTTGATGATTAGGGAATGAAGGTTTCTAGTACTGTACTACAAAGACAATAATAAAAGGTAGAGACACGGGACTCATTGATCTGTTAAGTATGTCTACTCAAACGATATCTCCTTAACAATCCACTTCAGTATGTGGCTAGCGGTGAGGGACAAGGCTGGACCAATTTAAATGTAGATCGATTTTTCACGAAATTCCTGCATCTTCGCTTCCATAGGTTCCTGGTCATCCTGTGCCATTGTAGCAAAGACAATAAATATATTGTAGATTGATTTGAATGTATAGTGATCAAAGTGCCTTTCACCTGCTGATTTGTTGTTCGTTAAACTGCTGAAGTTTTCAAAAAAAAAAAAAATAAAAAAAAAAAAAAAAAAAAAAAGAAGAAGATAGAAGCTAGAAAAAACAATAGTGAGATACATTGACAAACAATGTGAACACAAACAAAGTCTAGAAAGTTGGTATGAAACCAAAAGCACCAAGTTACTTGAATTCTTCTAGAATGTGGGGGCATTACATTGGTACTTGTCTAATTGTTACGTAAAACCGTTTTGTGAAACGCTTGCGTAATTTTGGTGTAATATGAAGCATTATAAAGTCATAACAATGTTCAAGTGTGAATGTCCAACAACGGTACTTGACATAAAATACAAAGTATGGTGATTATCTTCCACAAAATTTTTCGATCAGTAACCATTTTATTGTTAAGCAGTAAGTAAAATGTACTTACATTGATGCGAAATAAAGAAATGCAGTTCCCTGGATGAGATCCATTTGCAATATGAGCAACTTCATGTAAGGAACTTCCATTAGAAAGTGAATCAAGCTGAAGAATTTATAACAAGTTATATAGTTAGTTAGTATAATTGAAATGTATGTCTAAGTCATTAAGTTATAAATTTATAAAGTATAAGGGGCAAGACTAATAAATTACCTGAGTTCTTCTATATTCGTTCTTCAAAAGATCGAAAACTTGATCATGAGAATAAGGTAACCAAGTGGTAGAAACTGCGCAAAGAATCAAGCCATTAGGCTGTCCTGGCTCCATCATTTTCCTAGTTGTGATTCGAACTGTATTGTCCAAAGATTCAGATAATGCAGTCCATGACTGTCCTCCTGAAGTGCTTATATTTACACAGAATGTTCTTATCATCCTTTGAGACAATGTCATGAAATTCTTCCTTGCTTCCGGTGATTGTATCACTGCATGACCAAATATATTATGTTAAGTAGAAGCTAAGGAAAAAGACCATAGACTAATATGAAGAATTTGGTCATTTTAATTAGTGAAAATGAAACTTATTATGATATGTTACACATACCTCCAAGGTCAGACACATTCCGAGCCATGAGACTAGCAACTCTCTCACATTGCCTTTGAAGGACAGCTAACCACCGTTTTGCCCCAAATGCCATCGCGTTATGGACATATTGGTCAAATGTGTGGTGGATTGGTTTCTCCTCTAATATTTCAGCATGTTCAACCCATGTAACCTACATTATTGTTTCATGATAACAAAACAAGGCATAATTTTGATTGGCTCATTAATTAAATTATAATTAGAACATGAGTTAATTGGTTAGAATAATAAGCAAATAAATAGTATGTGTTAGTACCTTTGAGTATCCATTAGGCATGTCTTGAATGATGCAGCCTGAAGGGCGTCTCCGGTACCTAGGGATATTGTTATGAGAAAGTTGAAAACTTCCTTGGAAGTTATCCACTGGGAAATCAACTATTGCCCACATGCCTTCCTCTGCATTGTGGTGGCAATACCGGAGGAAATAAGTCTCGCGAGTAGGTACCAATGGTGAAAGCACTTGCAACTCCGTGTACATCTAAAACAAAACATATGCCATTAACAATTAAAACAACAGCAACAATAAAAGTATTATTTATCTCAATAGCTAGAAGTGCAATAATATGGTAACTAACCAGATGAAGTGAGCCACTTGCATGGCCGGATACTCCTGAAGCAAGAATCTGAATAGTTTTGGCTCGAGCAACAACGGAAGGAAACAACTCCATCCATTTATTCTGATATTAATCGGAGGTCAGAAGTTGAAAGATAAACCAAATAAAGCAGCAGTAAATTAATTATGTTATGATATATATAGGCCGGAGCTTACAGCATCAAGAAAAGAATCCACAAGATTAATGCTGTTCATAATGACAAGTGCTTGATCCCTAGTAGCCTCAATCCTTAGCTCATTGTAATGAGGCTTTAGAGGATCAGCTTGATGATGAGGCCAAGGGAACATTCTAGAGTATTCTTCAATGTTAAGAACATCCATTGAGTTGGTATTATTATGTCGAACCCAAAGAGGCTCATTTGCGTGGCACAACTTAAGTAGCTCATCCATTGAAGACATGGCTAGGTCCATAGCAAGAGACCTCTCCTCGTCTAAGATTAAACCACCACCACCACCTCCATTACTACCACCAGGGAAGTGGTGATCCGAAGGCTCAGAAAGCAAAGGCATCGGAAGCATTTGAGTGCAAGGAGGCATCGTCTGGTCTTGGAAGTGTCTCGAGTAGATGCCCATGTCGAGGTCAAGGGATGGAGCATGTGGCATTAGAGTTGCTGGTTGGGGTGATGGCCCCATTGATTGTAGTGACCTGCCCGTGTATCTTGATGCAACTGAACACACTCGATCCAGCTAGTTGTTCCACATGAATACACCACAATGTTATTGGACATGATTTTGGTTTAATTTCGATGATAAACAATTTCACTGAGATCATTGAATAACAAACTAATATGATGCACCAAAGTTTACATACAGTTAGATTGGTGATAGATAATCATCTACATAAATCTTGGTTTTTATTCAGCTGATATAAGGTAAGAAACCTTTTTTTTTTTTTTTAATAAAATAAATTAATTAAATTGCATGAATAATGAGAATTTATGCCAATAAGAAACAAAATTAATTCAACTGCCACTAGCTGGCAACAATTTTCATATTAAAGTAGGTGAAATTAAAAGTTGTATTAACAAAGCAAAGCTTTCATTTATAATGAGAAGTGATCATCTTAGCCAATTAATACCCAATTGCTTAAATACCAAAATGTAATTAGCTTAAATAGGATATTTAGAATTTCATCAATACATTATACATATTCAAAAGCATAGTATATTTATACACTTACATACACATGGGTTTTATATATACATCAACCCTAAGATATGTAATTTAGCAAATGATACCAATACAATATCATAAATATACAAGTAAAAGTACTCACCTCTTCTTTAAGCCTTGCATTTTCGAGGCGAAGTTGCTGCTCATCAAATTCAACCTCTCCTAGGATTGAAGATCCTCCACATCCAGGGCAAACAAGGCTCCTCAACACTGCTTGTAACCGATAATTTTCATTCTTCAAGTTATCATTTTCCGCCCTCAATATCACATTATCCGTTCTATCTTGTTGAGCCTAAACACGTTTATTAATTAATAACAATTATTAAGCTGCAGTTTCATTGATCGAAAACATAGGTAACAACAATAATGATAAGTACTAGAATCATATCATTGCAGTCCTTTTAAGGCCATAGTTTATTAAGCAAAATTCAAAAAATTGAGAAGAAATCACATCATTATTATTTATAAGTATGAAGGATTTATTAGTTTATTACATGTTATTGTACTATTATGATAATGTTAGTCTTAGCATAGTGATGGGGTAGAAGCTATCAATTCAAGTGAAACTGAATTGAAGTTCCATAATTAATTTTACTCTCTTGCTACACTGTTACGGTTGGGACATTGAACATGGGAGAACATTTAATCTATTCATTTTTATTTTATTTTTTTAAAGCTTTGGGAATGACTATAGTACAGGTAAAAACATTTAATCCTATTTAATATACTACTTCTACATCATAATTTCTCCTACCTCTTAATATCATCATCATCAACAACATCAATACTCTTTCATTTTCAGTCCTATAATTAATTATGTTCATCTTGATGACACAAGGTAAGTATAACAAATGAAGAATACAACGATTTATTTCTCAGCTCAGCTAACACAAATGGTCAAATCACGTAACTTATAAACCATTTACCATTTTTGTGTTTGACTTTATATACTGGAATTAGATTATGCAAATTTTTGTTAAACTAATTGTATATTGTAGATGTTCCAAATTTTTAGACTCCGTGCATCACTAGAAGGGTTTTAATAAATAAAAAAACCAAACCCTAAGCTGGCTAATTTCCTAGGAAACCACGCAGATGTCATTGTTGCCCTTTCCAGCCATGCCCTTCTTTGTACAGCTGGATTTTGCTACGAATGGTGTACAACCCTTATCCCCATTTGGTAGTCCAAACAATTTTATTTTTTTTTTATTAAAAAAAAAAAAAAAATTCAATATGACAACAGTGTATTACTTCAACCACATACTACCATCCCATGACAATGGATCCGTTATAGCCTACATTTTCCGACCTAATTTTAGGCAAATATTTTTTTTTTATAATAATTATTCCCGTTATTAGAAAACAATTGGGAAAAATTGACTCATGAAACTTGTAATTATTCATATCGATCAATTTTTCCAATAAAGTTACCGGTAATATTAGTTAAAGTTCAGTCTAATTTCCCCAATTAATCAAGTATGTAAAAGAAAAGTATGAACCTTCATTTGAGTCCGGCGGTTTTGGAACCAAAACTTGACTTGACGAGGTTTGAGCCCTAGCTCTTGGCTAAGCTTCATCCTCTGTTTATCATCCGGATGCGGACATTCCCGGAACATTCTGCAATCATCCCATACAAAAAAAAAAAATATTATTCACACATGTATGTTGTAGTGTTGATATATAATTAATTAAATTAAATTATGTTTATTTAATATACCTCCTTCCCAAATTATTTACAACGTTTAGACATTTTTTTCATTAAAACTTTATCTCAAATCTGTTGCAAATAATTTAGAATTGGTGTACTATATATATATGTGTGTGTTGAAAAACAAAAAACATACGATTCCATTTCTTGAATTTGTCGAGCAGTGTGACGGTGGTAACGCTTCTTCTTAGACCCACCGGCACCAGCTTGGGTTGCATTTTGGTTAAGGGGATCACCGCCACCACTAAGACTGTCAAGCTCATTCCCTGAATGACCACCTTGCCCTCCTTCCATGTTCAGCTCACTCCCTGATAAACTCTCTAACATCTCCTCCTTCCCTCTTTCCTCCTTCACCTACAAAAATTCAAAATTATTACCAAAAAAAAAAACAAAAACAAAAACAAAAAAAAAACAAAAAAAAAAAAGGAAAAAAATGAAGAATTATTACAGGGATGATGGGAGGGAAAGGATGAAAGGAAGGCGGAAGCGAAGCCATGAAAGTGAAAGCATTGACATTGTTATTGTTGCTACTATTGTTAATAGGGTTTCTGTTTATCGGTGACGTCATGAAAAGTGATGAACAATCTGCAGTTGTTGAAATTCCATTGTCTTGAACACCAGCACCGCCACCAGCACCTCCTGCCATTGTTGTTGGTAATGCTACTTGACAATCTCCATACATTTTTTTTTTTTTTTTTTTGTTACCAACTACCTAAATTGTTGTTAATCCTGTTTTAACCACAACAATAACAACAAGAGAAATTAGGGTTAGGTTGTCATTATATCATATCATATGCTTGATTTAATTTTATCTACCATTCTTTGTTCATCACTCAATTTTTTTTTGGGGGGGAGTTTTGTGAAATTAATGGACTACAACAAAGTGAGCAAATATTTAATTATAATTATGAGTGTTTTTAATATGAAATGGAAAAAAAATAATGAAATAAAATGACTTTTGAAATTAATCTCTTTGCTCTATTAGTGTACTTAAATACAAAAGGATAGATGATGAAAAAATTAAAGGATTTTTTTCCTTAAATGTTTTTGATTGCTCTTACCACAACCACCTTACCTTATGAGATCATATATATATAATCAACAATATCATAAAATATAAAAATAATGAAAATAATAATAATAATAATAATAATAATAATAATAATAATAAATCATGAACTAAAATGTATAATAGTTTTTGAGTAGAAAAGCTTACAATTGAGGTTTTTTTGTTACTACTTTAGCAAATTACTTCACTCTTTTCTCACTCACTTACATTTACGTTTAGAGAGAAGAGAGAGAAAAAAATAATGAAATAATGTGAAGAAGTCTTTTTTTTTTTTTAGTGAGCAAACTCTTGTTGAAGTATAAAAATATTTTTATAATTTTTTTAAAAAAATCAAGGTGAAAAATTTATTTCGGTCTGACAAAAACCGATGAATGCCACTTATTCAGTCGTCTGTTTCATTAACCCACGTGGCTATATTTAAGTGGTTTATACATTTCCGTTTCACGTAGCCTTCTTTTACTTCTCTCCCAAAGTCAAAACATTTCTTTTTATTTTTATTTTTTAATCTTACGTCTACAATAAGAGTTTCACTTCACGAGTTGATCTACGCCGTTCATATTGGAGCGTGACTCCACGCGAATGATTGATAATGTGAACCTTTTTTAATTTTTTTTTTACGTGATGGTTGAAGTCATAACGCCAAGTTGGAGAGGGAGGGAAGTAAGGGGATATAAAGGTCAAGGTCAAAGAAGTCAACGAATATAGACCGTTGATTTGGGGAGTTACAAGGACAACATCTACGGATTGTGAGGCATTAAACTAGGCATTGTCAATGCTTTGGTCCTACATTTAATTTTAATTTTAATTTTCATTTTAATTTTCATTTTTATAAAGAGTGATAAAATTGGGGCTATGATGAGGTAAAAAAGGCTAGAAATTAGTACCAACAAATTTATGCTTTTTTAATCATCATAATTTATAATCAATGCTTTTATCCTCATTGTCCACAATATTTCATTTTCTATCTTCCCCCCTACAAGCGTGTGTAGCTTGCAACAACCTATAATTACATACTTTTACTCCACATCGTATATCATGTAGTTTTGGTACATGAAAAACATGGAGATATAGTTTTTTGGCTAACTCCTTGAAGAAAAGCTATAATTGAAAAGGTTTAACATTAACTAATACGGAGTGCGTGTAAATTGTAATGTTAATTATTTATGCGTGATATTTTCATAAATTCATTGATTTCAAGTATCATTTTGGATAATATATTTTATTTAATGCTTTCTTGCACGCATGTAACCACATTGAATGAACATATGATACTCATGTATTTTTGCCTCACATTTCTCGTTCTTTACTAAGTTATCGCTATGACTTAACAAATAGTTTGCTTCACGATATGCTTACCTATTATGCTACCTTTTCCCTTTCAAAATATTTGTTAAGTTAAAAACATTGCGTACAAGAACATTTGAATGTGAAAAATCTTCATTATACATAAGAAAAAACTATACTTCGTATTTATATTTGATCTTGTAAAATATGTTCAAATGCATAGTTTTTAGATATGAACCTTTCATAATTTTTTTTATTTATGAAGCATAGTGAAAGTTGATTAAACTCGTGCATTGAAATTGTGCAAAAAAATAAGCGTAACAAACATTTAAAACAAAGGGGTATAAAATATGGTGTATTATTTTTGTGAATGTTCAACCAATAAATTTTGAATCATGAAAGAAAAAAAATATATAAGTTTGGCTTTAGTCATATCTTTGGTTTTGTTATTTATAATATCCAGAGAAATTAATTGAAATGAATATTTCATTTGTCAGAAACTTAATAATAAAAATTAAAAATTCGAATCATTGAATGCATGCTTAAAATGAAAATAATTTGTGATTTTTTTTTTGTTGCATAAGAGGGAGAAATCCCAAAAGAAGGAAAAAGAGCAAAGAAATAAACTACCTACTGGATACTAACTATTCTAGGAATAACTACCCCGGAAATATCCTCATTCAGAATTCGATTGATATGACAAAATCATGCGTCGATTGATATAATAAATGTTTAATTTCATTAAATATTTACATTTACAGTTCCTTCCTTACATGTAGCGTCTGTTTTGGCGGAAAACAATTTCTGAATAAATGATTTTGTATTATTTCAATATTTTCATTCTGAATTGTAAAAAGAAATAAAAATTGTTGTCATACATGCAACATTAATGTTTGATGGTAGGTTGAATTGTTAAAAAAAATGGAATTAATTTATAGATGTTAGATCATCAGATCACTTCATCAATTAATAGTGCCCACGAAAACCAAAATCATATTTTTGCATCTTAATATTGATTGATCTAGTTTATTAATGTTTTTAAGGATTAAATTGCTGAAGTGATAAGTTGAAAGACTTTTGTTACAACCACTTTTCAAAAGTATGTCGTTCTTACGAAATTGTTCAAAGATATCACTATAATTGTAATACCAATTATTTCTACATATTCTACATTTTCTTTTTATTATCCCAACTACTAATTCATCCTACAATTTTAACTATACTAGTATTATACCATTCCATTATAATGCAACATGTGCAGTTGCACGGGTACACTCTAGTTTTCTTCTACAAACAAAGGTATGGCACGTTTTTCCATAGGAGGTTGTTTTTCACTTTTTCCCTTCTCTGGAAGAGGCCATAAGAGGGATCATAAGAGGTCTTTAGGGGCCGAAATTGATCGTGAGGAGTCATGAGGTGGTCCATAGCACGTGGTAAAAAAAATAGGGCGAAAAAATGACGGGGTCGGAAACGTCTCCTATGGAAGCCTGAAACAAAGGCTATTATCCAATGTTTTTTGGGGTTTTGGGGTCCTGGGAAAAAAAACTTCCAATTTTTATTTTTGGAATGCCCGTATGGTAAGAATATGAACCTTAATCAAGCAATTCAGGAAGAAAAGGTCATAAAAGGGATGGTAACAAAGATTTAGACAATAGTTTTCGTAAGAGGTTATTTTTTCCTTCTTCGGAAAAGGCCATAAGAGGTCTTTAGGGGCCGAAATCGATCGCGAGGAGTCTTGAGGTGGTCCATAGCATGTGGTAAAAAAACGAGGCGAAAATAAGACAAACCCTTGGACAGCCTAGATGAGGTCTCAATCAAAGACTATTATCCAGTGTTTTTTGGGGTTCTGGGGTCCCGAAAAAATTAAACTGTCATAAATATTTTGGGTTGCCCGAATGGTCAAAATATGATCCTAGACCAAGAGATTTTGGTTAAAAATGCCTTAAGAGGGATGATAAAAAAAAGGTTCTAGACGGTTCTCGAAAGAGCCTGTTTTTTCCATCTATGGAAAATGTCATAAGAGGGATCATGAGAGGTTTTTGGGGGCCGAAATCAATCGTGGGGAGTCTCGTGCTGGTCCATAGCACGTGATAAGAAAGGGGGGAGAAAATAAGATGGGGCCCGAACAATCCCTCTAGAAGCCTTAACCAAGGTTATTATACATTGTTTTTTGAGGTTCAGGGTCTTAGGGAAAAAAACTGCCAAAAACTTTCTAGGGTGCTCATATGGTCAAAGTATGATCTAGACTAGGTAATTCGAGGTGAAAAGTCTTGAACAACGCCCCGTGAGAGCGAATAAATAGTTTTTCTGTTCTTTGGGAAAACAACAGACCGGGAAGAGTCCTCGGCTATCATTCACAGTTTTGGGGGATTATGGGAAAGGAATTTGCCAAGAATTTTATACAGCACCCATATGGGCGTAAGAAGGTCCCGTGATAGTCAAAACACACCGGCTTGCCCTCTTCGAGTATCCTATGGACGGAGTGAACACAATAGATTTTTGAGGCTAAAACTAGGTGGGGGTGGAATCCTCAATACTGAGTGAAAATAAGAATTTTTTTAGGCTAAATTATTAATGAATGAAGAAAAAAATATCATTAATATATATATATATATATTTCTATACACGGCACCACCGTGGGTATGCATTCATTGTGTGCGGGTCTGGAATATATCGATATACATTCTGTGAGGAATAGAGTCTGTGCAGAATAAAAAATATAATAAATTTAGAACAATTACAATTGAATTAGAATGATGAACTACAAGTATATTCATTGATAGAATTGAATAAAAAATAATATTAAATAAAATAATATTATAAAAATAAAAAAAATTTGCAGCAAGAATATAGCATGAATTACATTAATTTTCATTGATAAGATTGAAAAAAAAAACAAATCATAGACAAAACCTTGTTCCGGAAGAAAAAATATAGTTTATATGTCATCCTAATGTTATATGTAGCACAAAATTTTCTTAATATAGCCATCTATAGGAAGAAGGTGTTAAAAAACACCCTTCTTGGCCACTATATGAGGCATGTTGCTCCATCCAGAACCCCGCACAATTTCCACTACTCCCATAGTCCCACCTAAAAAAATTTGTGTAGATTTTTTGTTGAATATGAATATTAAATATTAAAATGTAATTTATTTATTTATTATATACGAATATTGAATATTAAATTAATGTAAATAGAGGAAATGACGGAAAATAGTGTAAGGCGGTAATCCCATTGGTCATTACTCGAGCACTACTTTTTGGCGTCTGAGTAATGACAAATGGGGTTATTGGTTTGATAATCGCTCTCCTTTGTTGTCCGCCTTAACAATTGTTAAGGCGGACAACAAAGCAAAGGGGTTGTCCTGCGTGACCGAAAGCGAAGTTGAAGATGAAGATTAACTAGACCCCCCGACAAGGACGCTTTGACTTTCTACGGTAGAGGTTGCTTGTCCCATCATAAAGCCCGAAGGCGGAGTCCGAACATCGTCCGATAAGGTAAGGTAAGGTAAGGTGAAACATGTATGTATGTTTTTCCTTTTCATTTTATTTGTTGTCGCTTTAAAGTTCATTTTACACCTAGTTATGCCTATTGGAGTTGTTTTTATCTCGGTTGGGTCTATGCTATGCATTGGCAAGCCGACACAAGAACAATGTTGACAACGTAGTAGTGTGTTAAGCGTAAATGTAGTGTTTGGTCTGTGTGGTTGGTGGGCTTTGTGCTTGTGCATTGATTAGTTCACTAGCAGAACTCTTCATTGTTTGTTCTAAATGTATGGTAAGTGTGCTTTGGGAGTCTTTGTTGTCGTGTGTTATATTCTGATTTACGACATTGTTTATATAGGAAGAAGGTCATGTGAAAACGTTTTCACCGTGAAAGCCGGTATATTAGAGACATAAAGAGATATACGTGCTCATTACTGACATTGTCATAAATATTGAAAACCTTAATTGTAAAAACTCACGTACCCCTGAATGACTCATTTTTTGGGTTTTCACAGTTTTCAGCAAAATTAGATTTTAGTGGATCCTTACTATATAGATATATCGGTGATAGAAAAGGAAACCGACTCCTGTTAATAATTACACGAGCAAAAATAAACCATCCAATTGGATGGAAATACAAGCTTATGAAACTAATAAAAGAAAGAAGAGCACTATGAAACTATAGTAGTGGTCTTGCTGTTGGTATATCTGACCATCTTCTCAGACCCATCCAAAGAATCTTCATGCAACCCTCAACGAGAGGCAAGAAAAACCACACTCATATAATAATTATGCTGCTTCAACATCTTCAATTACATTAATTTCTCACATCATTATTTTAGAATGCTGTTATTCAATAAATTTATTGAATTTCATCAACTAATTGTGAATGCCTACATCACAAGCATATACCATCCCTCTGTTCCTAAATGTTTGATACGTCTAAAATCATGACACTATTCATAAGATGGAAGAATTTTATAAATTACTTTCAATTTATAAAACATAATATAGTCATATAGGGTTTTGTTTGATTCATATTCCATTATTATAATTTTTACATATATACAATAAGAGATATTTAAGGTTAAACAAATGCATTGACATATGTGCAAGTCAAAACGCATCAAACAAAAGGGAACAAATGGAGTAGTTGTTAGTTAAGAATCAACCTCAAACACCTCGCCTCATATGAGCTGAAAATTCCCTTGATCAGACATATATCACTTAAGCTCGTCTATCGTTAATTTTATTTTGACTAACCTAAATTTATATTTTATCAACAATTTAAATTTTTCCAAACTTATCATATTTTTATTTTCATTAAACTAAGTTAAATTAAAATGAGAAGAACATGGCCTTAAACTTCCCATTTCCACATTATAAACACTTCGCAAGTCGGCAAATCGACACATCTCTAAAAAGTTCTGCAGCAACGAACTCCTCAAAAAATTGGATACATTACCTTGAACCAGGAAAAAAATAAAAATAAAAAATGGATCCATGTCCAATTATTGTCCACCCAAATCTCAATTATTTTGAGTCCCAAATTTTCTTCAACTCAAAAATAAAAAAGCCAAAGAAAAAGTCTAAAATATCTCAAAACAAAATTAGAGATCTTCGTTATTGCTGTTGTGTCACTAACTCCTTCACTGTGATTCTCATACCATATAACAAATATTCAAAGAAAATTAAGCAGAAAATTACAGTAGAAAAAAAAATTAAATTAATTAAAATTAAACAAAAATGTCGCTTCTCACTACACCATCATCATCACTTTCAACCTTCTTCTTCCTCAAAAAAACCCAGAATTTAAACCGCCATAACTCAAACTCAAACTCACTTACTTCTTTCTCTCTCCTCCCTTCTTCAACCCCACTTCTTTCTCTCTCCTCCACGCGTCTTTCTTCTAGAACATTCTCCTCTCGCTCTTCTTCTTCTTCTTACTCTGATGATGATGATAAAGATAATGAAGATGAATGGGGTAAAGAGCCCAAGCCCAAGCCCAAATCCAACCCTTCTTCTTTTTCTGTTGGTACTCCTGATGCTAACATCACCTTCAATCTTCCTGATGTTTGGGGTAGTAAGTCTGGTGGGTCCGGGTCGAAGTCCGCCGGGTCTGACCCGCCCGAGTCCAAGTCTAAGTCTAAGCCCAAGCCCAAGAACAAACCGTCTTCTTTTACGGTGGGGACACCTGATGCTAACGTCACCTTGAATGTTCCCGATGTATGGGGTGAGAAATCTAAGTCCGATCCAAAGCCCGAGTCTAAGTCTAAGCCCACCGGGCCTGATGAGCCCAAGGAGGAGGATGACGAGCCCAAGTCCAAGGCTGACTCAACCTCGTTTACGGTGGGGACACCTGAAGCGAACGTCACATTAAATGTTCCCGATGAATGGGGTGAGAAGCCTGACTTTGAGCCCGAGACGAAGTTCACCGGGCCTGACCCTCCCGTACGGGAGGATGAAGACGCGTGGGGTCCACTCAGCATTGATAATGAGGATAAGAAGAAGGTGGAGAGTATTAGTCCAAAGGAGAACAAGAATTATGAGCTGAAGAAGTGTTTGCTGGATTCTGTTTACGGGTCAGAACTCGGGTTTCGGGCTTCTGCTGAGGTTCGGGCTGAGGTTTCTGAGCTTGTTAGTCAGCTTGAGGCTGTGAACCCGTCTCCTAACCCGACTGAGGTCTCGGGTTTGCTTGATGGCAATTGGATTTTGGTGTAAGCATCTCTTTCTTTTCATTTTAGTTTTTATGGTTTTAAATTTTAATTTTATTGTTGTGATTGTTCGAAATTGTGTGTTTGTATTTGATTTCATGTTATTTGGATGGATGGTTATTTGTTAGAGGACTAATAAGTTAGGGGAATTTTGATGTTTAGAGTGTAATGAATGCTGCGACGAAAGTGTGAGATTGGAATTGGCTGTGTGCTTGTATGAGTGTCAGTTTGTTATTAATTTGTGGAGTTGTGGACGGAAATAATTGTTATGCAAAATTCTGTACATGCTTAGTTTTGTTAGTAAGTAAGGATGTAATGGCTTATGCTTCGATTTTCAGTGTGTGCCAAGATTTTGGAAATGAGACCTATTGAAGAGATGCAGTGAAAATTTGAAAATACATTCCTTTTGTCGATCAATCAATCAAAGCCCTAGTCCCATAATGGGGGTCGGTTACTTGAAACTACATCTTTTTATATTGCATAGAATTTTACTATTTTTCTGGGCAAAAAGAATAAATAGGTTAGTGAACAAAGAAAGAAGCATAGGGGAAAATGTGCCATTTGTTCGTCACTTTTGGTAATGTTCTCCTTTTGTATGAGCATTCTGTCGGGGAACGATGGTAGGAGTTTAGGTTTATACACAAAATTGGGCGCATTGGGGAATTTTGGAGTGTAGGACTAGGAAATGATGCTTTTGGTGTAAGTTTTGTGACATTGCCGTACCCAATGACCAGCGTTAGCCTTTTCTTATGGGGACTAATGTTAGCCATGGTTTGTCATTACTATGAAGGCATGAAGAAAGAAAGCTATCACTGACTCTATATGTGGGTTTTAGTACTTAGTATTATAAGAAAATAACGAGACAGAAAATCAAAGCTATTTTTTGGTAATTTTGATGTTTCATGGTTAGAGGGCAATGGACCAATGACTAATGAATGTGGCGAATTGGTAATCGTGTGCGTTCTTGTATGAGTGTTAGTTAGTTATTAATTCATGGACGGAAGTAATAGTTATGTAGATTGTTTGGGAAATCCTGTGTACACTTAGGTTTGTTAGAATGAATATGGATATAATGGCTTATGCTTTGATTTTCAGGGTGTGCCAATATTTTGGAAATGATTGACCTATAGAAGAGGTGTAATGAAAATGTGAAATTATCTCAACTACGGAGTACATTCTTTTTAAGTCAAGAGGTAGAGAATTTAAGATGATGTTACTTTTACATCTGGACAAAGTGGATAAATAGGTTACTGAACAAAGGAAGAAGCATAAGAAGAAAACATGTCATTTTTTCACCACTTTTGGTAATATTTTCCTTCTGTACGTGTGTTCTGTTGGGGAATGATGGTAGGAATTTTGGATGATAGAATAAAGTTGGTGCATTGGCCAATTTTGGAGTGCAGGACTAGGAAATGTTGCCTTTGGTTTGAATTTTGTGACATTACCATACCCGATGGCCAGCGCTAGCTTTTTCTTGCGGGACTAATGTTAGCCATGTTTTGTCATACCAAGAAGGCATGAAGAAAGAAAGCTATCGCTGACTCTATATGTGGGTGTTAGTACTTAGTATTATAAGAAAATAACGAGATAGAAAATCAAAGCTATGTTTTGGTATTTTTGATATTTCATGTTTAGAGGGCTATGGACCAATGGCTAATGAATGTGGCGAAATGGTAATCGTGTGTGTTCTTATATGAGTGTTAGTTTTTTATTGGTTTATGGACGAAAGTAATTGTTATGTTAATTATTTGGGGAGTCCTGTGTACGCGTAGGTTTGTCAGAATAAGTATGGATGTAATGGCTTATGCTTTGATTTTCAGGGTGTGCCAATATTTTGGAAATGATATACCTATAGAAGAGGTGTAATGAAAATGTGAAATTATCTCAACTTCGGAGTACATTCTTTTAAGTCAAGAGGTAGAGAATTTGGGATGATGTTAATTTAACTTCTGGACAAAATGGATAAATAGGTTACTGAGCAAAGGAAGAAGCATAAGAAGAAAACTTGTCATTTTTTCACCACTTTTGGTAATATTTTCCTTTTGTAGGTGTATTCTGTTGGGGAATGATGGTAGAAATTTTGGATGATAGACAAAAGTTGGTGTATTTTTGGCCAATTTTGGATTGCAGGACTAGGAAATGTTGCCTTTGGTTTGAATTTTATGACATTACCATACCCAATGGCCAGCGCTAGCCTTTTCTTGCGGGGACTATGTTAGCCGTAGTTTGTCATTATCACGAAGAAAGAAAGCTATATATGAGTGTTAGTCTTATAAGAAAAAAAGAGATAGAAAAACAAAGCTATGTTTTTGGCCTTTGGGATATGTTATAAATTTCTTCAAGCTGTATAAATCTTCGTTTGAACATTGTATATTTCATAAAGTTGAAGAGCAGTGAAAAGAAGTTACCACGTAGCTGGATAGGATGTACTTTCCAAATATTTGATCTTAAACGAAAGATTGATTTGGGTGGATTGGGAGGGTTTTTGTAATAGGTTGTGGTTTGAACTTTGCACGTGTGATTTGTTTTCAGCGTGGCTGTAAGAGTACCCATCACGGCCATTAGACATCTACATAACTGCCTAATTGCATGGAAAAAATGAGCATTAGCTCTTCCAAAAAAATGTGAGATCATTAGCTAATTAACTTCGTTGTCCCCTAGTTCTTTACTCTCTTTTCCTTCTATTTAACACTAAACTTTCAAATTGTGTGATGTTTATGGATGCATTAGGGTGTGTCCTCTTCATCTTATTAAACCACCTATTATTACTATGCGGATTGTTTGAAAAGTTTTGTGCATTATTATTAGGATATTGCAAATGCAATGCTTTTTGAGGATAATTAAATGGAATTGTGCCTCAATTAGAATGGTTATGATGGAGAACTTGTAAATAGAAGAGTATATAGTAAAATTATGTCAAATTACATCTTTCCTTTTGAAAGAGTTGGAAATTTAGAATAATTTAACTATGTTATTATTATTTGTGGGTCGAGGGATTATAAGGTTATTGCACAAAGAAAAAGCACAAGGAGAAAATATGCCATTTCTCCACCACTTTTCATAATAGATGTCTTTTCTATGTGCATTTCGTTGTGTTAGAAATTTAGGTGTAGTTGTGTTTGATTAATGCGGAACAAGTCAATGAAATAATAAGAACGAGAAAAACAATAAAGAAGATAAACAAAGAACACAAGGATTTACGTGGTTCGATCAAATTAGACCTACATCCACAAGTGGGGGATTCAAGAGCTTTTTTACTATAATGGAGAAAAGAGCTAGAGAATATATAAGGAGTCCTAAATACTATTGGCTTAAGGTATGATCTAATTAATCATCTAAAGGGTCCTTTTATAGCACAAGGGAACCCAAATAAACTCTAGAGTATTCCCCAAGTATAACTCAACTCAACTAGCTGTCATACAAAATATATGGATTTAGAAAATATTTCAGAAATCAATGTCTTTAGGAAACATTCCATAAAACAATAAATCAAACAAGATTTTAAGTCACAAAATAACAAATCTCCGCCCTGACTTGAAATCGACAGCCAAACAAGGTAATTCCACCTTGAACCAAATCCAAGAAGTAGTGCTCATAAGAAAAGGACAAGCCTCGACCTTAAACAAAAAATTCCATTAGCCTACTAACTTTAGGCAATCAACAAACTGACATCTTCCATAATTTGTGAACCGGTGCGTCCCTGAACACAAAATTCCGTACACGAAACCATTACATGGCCGAGATTGAGAGGATAATGTCATGACGCCAAGCATGCTTATCATAATCGACCAAACACTCTTCGGACACTTCTTCATCTCAAAACCAAACCAAAAAACTTAAGCAATTCTAGAAAATAAAAATTACAATGAAATTTATAAATTGCAATTGTATTGTACTTGACAAATCATAAAGTACCTAAATGAGATAAGAAGTAGCATATCTAGAAAAAAAATCTGATGCAGCATAACCAAGATTGCTACTTTATTACAAACGAAAATTCAAAAGCAATCTATCGTATACTCCATAACAAAATCCACACAGTTTCCCATATCACCAAGAGATCTCAAGAGGTACTTATCATAAAGAGATCGTAGAAACCGCATCCCAAAACTTGTAACCCTAAAGTGCAACATTATCATCGAGGCTTGTGTTGGCAATATTTGCGAATTTGTCCTAATTGGACTTATTCTTATTCTTCTTCTTCAATTTCCAACAATTGACTTTTATATGACCCATCACATGACAATAGTTACAAACTTTTTCTTTACCAAAATTCTTACCACCATTTGCAACCAAAGCATTAATTCGAGTAGAATTATTAGAAATATTAACCAATTAATTGTCAATCAAATCTCTTTGGGTTAAGGCCTTAGTTTTAAAAGGCGAGAGGCGTCCAAAAGAGCAAAAGGGCTGTGAGCCTTGCACCTAGGCACGCTTCAAAAAATAAAAATATTGAANAACAATAAATCAAACAAGATTTTAAGTCACAAAATAACAAATCTCCGCCCTGACTTGAAATCGACAGCCAAACAAGGTAATTCCACCTTGAACCAAATCCAAGAAGTAGTGCTCATAAGAAAAGGACAAGCCTCGACCTTAAACAAAAAATTCCATTAGCCTACTAACTTTAGGCAATCAACAAACTGACATCTTCCATAATTTGTGAACCGGTGCGTCCCTGAACACAAAATTCCGTACACGAAACCATTACATGGCCGAGATTGAGAGGATAATGTCATGACGCCAAGCATGCTTATCATAATCGACCAAACACTCTTCGGACACTTCTTCATCTCAAAACCAAACCAAAAAACTTAAGCAATTCTAGAAAATAAAAATTACAATGAAATTTATAAATTGCAATTGTATTGTACTTGACAAATCATAAAGTACCTAAATGAGATAAGAAGTAGCATATCTAGAAAAAAAATCTGATGCAGCATAACCAAGATTGCTACTTTATTACAAACGAAAATTCAAAAGCAATCTATCGTATACTCCATAACAAAATCCACACAGTTTCCCATATCACCAAGAGATCTCAAGAGGTACTTATCATAAAGAGATCGTAGAAACCGCATCCCAAAACTTGTAACCCTAAAGTGCAACATTATCATCGAGGCTTGTGTTGGCAATATTTGCGAATTTGTCCTAATTGGACTTATTCTTATTCTTCTTCTTCAATTTCCAACAATTGACTTTTATATGACCCATCACATGACAATAGTTACAAACTTTTTCTTTACCAAAATTCTTACCACCATTTGCAACCAAAGCATTAATTCGAGTAGAATTATTAGAAATATTAACCAATTAATTGTCAATCAAATCTCTTTGGGTTAAGGCCTTAGTTTTAAAAGGCGAGAGGCGTCCAAAAGAGCAAAAGGGCTGTGAGCCTTGCACCTAGGCACGCTTCAAAAAATAAAAATATTGAAAAAAACCCAAAAACCCCTAGAGGCGCGCCTCAGTGTCTCATGTGCCTCATGCGCTTTTAGGCCCCCCCCCCCAGGCTGTGCATTTTGAAGCCCCAATTCTAGCGCCTTGGTCCGCTTTGTGCCCAGGCGCTTTTAAAATAAGGTTAAGGCATTTTTAACATCCTCCAAACTCAAATCATCTCTACCAAACAATAAAGTATCTTGAAAGTGCTTATACGAAGGCGGTAAAGAACATAATAACCTAATAGCCATATCATCATCATCGATATCAACATCGATGTTTTGCAAATCCATAATATTAGAGAAGAATTCATCTAAATAAGACTCAAGCGGTTTACCTTCTTTTAGACGAAGATCATGAAGTCTAGATTTAAGTAGTAGGCGGTTGGTCACACTCTTTGTTATATAAAGTGACTCCAACTTTAACCACAAACTTGCTGCAGTCGTCTGCTTGGCAACCTCTCACAAAACTTCATTAGAGAGACATAATTGAATTGCCGAAAGAGCTTTCAAATCGATCCTCCCACGTATCCTCCGTCATGCCCAAAGGCATTTTGGATGCACCTTCAAGAGCCTTGTGACAACCATTTTAAACTAAAATGGCTTTCATCTTCAATTGTCATAGGCCAAAATTCACTTGCCTATCAAATTTCTCAATATCGAATTTCATTGACATAGTTTAATTAAACTTCTCTATGAACACCTAAACCGTAAGAATTCTGGCTCTTGATACCAATTTGTTAGGAAATTAAGTGTATTTGTGTTTGATTAATGCAGAACAAGTCAATGAAATAATAAGAACGAGAAAAACAATAAAGTAGATAAACAAATAACACAAGGATTTACGTGGTTTTGTCAAACTAGACCTACATCCACAAGTGGGGGATTCGAGAGCTTCTTTACTATAATGGAGAAAAGAGCTTGAGAATATATAAAGAGTCCTAAATACTATTGACTTTAGGTATGATCTAATTGATCATCTAAAGGGTCCTTTTATAACACAAGGGAACCCAAATAAACTCTAGAGTATTCCCCAAGTATAACTCAACTAGGTGTCATACAAAATATATGGATTTAGAAAATATTCCATAAATCAATATGTCTTTAGGAAACATTATATAAAACAATAAATCAATCAAGATTTTAAGTCACAAAAATAACACGTTGGGAAGTGATGGCAGGAGTCTAGGTCATTAGAAACAAGTATGGTGCATCAGCTAATTTTGGAGTGCAAGACTAGGAGATGATGCCTTTGGTGACTTTTCCATACCTAATGGCTAGCCAGCATCCTTTTCTAATGGGGACTAATGCTAGACATGTTTTTTTGTACCATGATGAAAGAAAGCTGTAGCTGACTCTGTAATGTGGGTGTTAGTATTGGAAGAAAGTTATATACTACCTACGTTTCTTATTAATTGCAGTAGTTGAGTTTTTTATATCCCACAAATAATACCCAAGTGTGTTGCAATTAATAAGAAGCCGAGGTAGTATTTTTGGCCTTGGGGTTGTGCTATAATTTTCTCCAACATGTGATGAACTTACATATTTACGATTGAGGTTAGTATATCTTATAGCAATGATTCAAGGAAAGGCTATGAAAAGAAGTTTTGATGGTAGCTTGTTATGAACTATTGATGTACCATTCATATATTTATGGTTTTGGATGGATTGGTAGGGTTTCCGTAGTAGATTTTAGATTGTAGATTGAACTTTGTGAGTATATTTTGTTTTCAGCATGGTTGTATGGGTCTCCATCAGACTTCTAAATAGTTGCCCAAGTGCACTGGAAAAAACTGGATGTCCCTTAGATGTGCATGTAAATTTGTGGATACAGCATGTATGAGTGTGACCATTAGTTCCTTCAAACAGAGTGTGATGATTGGCAGAATGGCTTCACTGTCCCTGATTCCTTTACCCCCATTTCCTGTCAGTAACATCAACTTTCAAATTGTGTGACAATTATGGCTGCATTTAGAGGTCAGAAATTCACATGGCACTAGTTTGTGGAAAGAGAAAGTTGCTTTCTTGAGGGGATGAAGATTAAAGCAGACAATGTGGCCTTTAACTGTAGGAATTTAGGATGCATAGAATAAAAAATACAATTTTCAGAGTAATGTTATTGATATATGTCAGGTTTTCCCAAGCAAACCCTTTTTTGTTGCCACTTAAATCAAGACAGATTTTGTGCACCCAGTTATGTCCATACATAAAATGATATTTAGTAGCATATGATTGGGAGATAGATTAAAGATTCGATAGAGCATGATAGCCCCTGGTTAATGGTTCTTATTATATTGAGGGATTGGCACCACTGTTGTTCTCTTGATCTATGATATCACTGCACTCGATACCTGGGCCTTTTCTGTTGACACTGCCATATGTTAAGCTTAATACTTCTGTTGCCAATAGTATGATTTATTTGACTTACATCTTTGGGTTAGGGTTCATAGGCTTTTTTTCCCTCAAGGGGAAATGCAAGCAAGTTTATTACGAAGTATTATTCATGGACAAAGTGTCCAAAAATACATATGGGGCAATCTCTGACGGAAATTTTTTGACCCATACTTGTTCAATAGGAGGCACATCCTTTGTAATATGAGACCAAATAAAAACTCACAACACAAAGAAAGATGTCTTTACGAACACCATCCAAATTGGAGTAGTAAACAGGCATTTTGTAGAGCCTATGAATCATTGTTTGACAATTAAACTCCAAGATCATACTTATGTTCTCCATAACCCGAACCTCTTTGTAAGCTTTACAGAAGAAGCTTTAGTTTTGTTTAGAAGAGATATGGTTTTGGTGTTGCTGCACTCACATCAATCTAAGGTGGCCTCCTTTACTTTTCTGTTTTTTTCCTGGGATTCACATTGCTGCTGCTGCATCTTCCTAGAAAAGCGTGAATCAAATTCACTGTGTGTACTCTTTACTTGTCCAAAGGAGGTGCATGTCAAGTTTGAGTATTGACGATGTGAACAGATACATTTCTTCTCATTGGTGCCATGGTTAAGGAGTTGGAGCCTATATAATTTGTTCTTGGCTACTTATTTTCAATGAACTTTCAGATGCTACAAAAGTTCACAGTTATGTAAAACTCCATAAATTAACCGTGTGTTTGGATTGAAGGAAATGAGGGGAAAGGGAGGGAAGGGAAATGGAGGGATGAAGTTTCCTTCATTTGAATAATAAATGAGGAAGAAAGGGAACTGGAGGGGAGAGAAATCGAGTGATTAAATTGTAAGAAGTTGATCTCTCTAACAATGGAGAGATTTGGATGGAAAACTCATCATTTTCCCCCTCCCCTTCCTTTCCCTTCCCTCCCCTTCATCACCCTTCCCCTCTTTCCCTCTCACTTTGTTAAGGTAACTTCCTCTTAACATTAGCACTCTGGTATTTTGTCTGAGTTGTAATAGAATATTATTCTCGTACATCGTTTTTACCATGTCTTATTTGACTTATTCTCTGAAATTTATTTATTAGGTACACTGCCTTTTCTGAATTGTTGCCTCTACTTGCTGTTGGAGCTACACCATTGCTGAAGATTGATCAAATTTCTCAAGCCATCAATACTGCAAACCAAATTGTGGAGAACTCAACTACCATATCCAGTCCTTTTGCAACATTCTCATTTAGTGCAACAGCCTCATTTGATGTTAGAAGCTCTTCAAGGATACAGGTAATTGTAAAATAAATTATTCGCAAACATTGGCGGTTTGCTTGTTAGCTTTAATGCAAAATATTTATGTAGTTTTACTGTGACAAATCGAATTTTCTATAAGAAAAATTCATGAAAATAATCCGAACTTTGGGGTAACTTAATAAAAGACCTAACTTTTTTTTTTTAATTTATTTTTGGGCCCAACTTTGGACTATATTTTCCATTTTTAGACTAACTTACCGGTTACCTAACAAACCAGTTAACTAATTCCTTTTCTTTTTTTTTAAAATTAAGTTTTAATGTTTTGGTGGTTAAGGATTTGTTTAATAACTTCATTTCTTTTCTACTAGTTCATCTTCTTTTCTTCTTTTCTTCGGTCTTCACTTTCCCCATTGTCAACCTCACCATGCTCAAATTCTCTTCTCAAAGTAAATAATCAAGATTAGGCAATAGTGCTCCTTCACCAAGTAAATTCACATGGCAAAACCACCTTTCTTATTGTCAACGAATACCAAAAAAAAAAAATCAAAATCTTCCATAATTAGCAAATTATCTTACCTGATTCACTTCTCCCTTAAAATAATTATTCTGTCATTTCCACATCTTCTCAAAAAGAAGGAAAATTTAAAAAAATCCCTATCTTTTTCCAATTTAAATTCCCAATTTTAACCAATTAAATATCTCAAAAACCAAAACCTTTTTTCGCCATGGGAGGAGTGACGAATATAACAGCAAAAATAGCAAATAACCACGTTAAATCGATCAATCGAGTCAATTGAAAACATAATTAACATCCGCAGTTCGACCGACTCTGTCAGGGGCATCGTCACCTGAGTTGACGGTGGAGAACCTGGTTTAGAGACCAGTTTGGGAAATTGATGATTGGGAGTTTACTGGAATTGTGAATTATAATGATGAAGAGTTAGTTGTTGATAAGAATAGTTCGGGGAAACTAAGGTTGGTATTTGGGCCTATGTCTAGTATTCAAGAAGCTGAGGATGCTACTCAGGATATTAAGAAGATATGAGAGGATACCATTGACACTTCAAGGAGAAAGAAAAAGA
The DNA here is from genome assembly GCA_016808085.1 of Suaeda aralocaspica. Classification (NCBI taxonomy): domain Eukaryota; kingdom Viridiplantae; phylum Streptophyta; class Magnoliopsida; order Caryophyllales; family Amaranthaceae; genus Suaeda; species Suaeda aralocaspica. Next base: position 2,377,534 of record PYUH01000107.1, on the reverse strand, counting down.
GAGAACAAGCACAAAGAAAGAGACAGAGCAAGAGAAAAGAATAAGAATCAGAATATCAGATCACAATATAAATAAAAGTAGAGTTAACAAAAAATACAAAAAAATATTCATGTCATACTATTTCACTGGCTAACAAATGGCCTTTACCTAATTTTGTAGGTAAAAAATTATTAGGGTCCAAAAAGGAAAATTCAGTCCAAAGTTAGGTCCAAAAATGAAAAAAACGAAAGTTGGGTCTTTTATTAGGGATTTAGGGTACCGTCCAAAGTTTCGGATCATTTTCATGAATTTTTCCGTTTCTTTATTGAATTCTCTCTCAAAGACGGCAAATTGTTCTTAAATTGAGTCGACAGGGTGTCCAGATTGCTTTAGCTTTCTATCTGTTATGCAGGTTCGATTTAAGGAAGCTACTTTTAAGCCCCCAGAGATCAAGTCTCGATTTGATCTTCCAGCAAACATAGAAGTATTCGGACAAACCATTACTCTTTCTCCTGTGCAGCAGCTCCTGAATCCTGTGCAGGAGGCAGCAGCAAGCATTTCACGCTCGTTATATGGACTGCCACCTCTTAAGATCCCTATTCCTGGTGAACGCACTGAATCTTGGTTGCTATTCACATATGTTGATGAAGATTTTCGTATTTCTAGAGGGGATGGTGGAATCTTTGTACTTGTCCGAGAAGGGAGTCCACTTCTTGATCAGTAGATATATCCTCTCTATGGTCTAATTGCAGACACCTTTTTTGTTGTGCAGCTTCTGATACATTCTGTAAAGAGCCTAGCAGCTTACATATATGTAATTTTTCCCCCCTTTTTATGAAATTGTGACATTTGCTTGAGTAGCTTTATAGAGTTGTCATATATTGGAGGGGATCATCAACTCAGTGATGAAAGCCTGAAACCTTTTTGAAAGGCTAATGATTTGAATATCCTGCAACTCTGCAAGTGCAACAATTGTTTTGATAGTTGATACAGATAATGTTGGTTAAAGCATCGGAGTACCCCTGTTTTTCTACTTTCTCTCAGATCAACTCTCCTGGCATCGCATTGTTTTGATGTTCACTTGCCGATAACTAAGCAATTTCTAATCAAAGCACAACGAAGGAAATTCAAGAGTTGATGTGCATAGAATAGATAGACATTGGTGTGACAATCAATATTGTAGAGTTAATATCATATAAAAATACACACATTTTCGGTGCTATAACCACAAGGTCCACAACTAGGTAAGCAAACCTGCCACTTGATGAATTGATGCTCGGGAACAGAAAACTAGAAAGAAAAGGTTAGATTTGTATTGGTTAAGCCTGATGCTACAAAGTAATAATATGTCAAGAATTCTAGATTGTTAAACTAAATCTTGTAACACAATTACTAAATGTCACAAAGGCTGTTCATGAATACCATCAATGCTAAAAACTTTAAAACCTACCAAAAGCTTTAAAATGTACATGAACATCCTTCAAGATGAATTTGAGGATAAAGAGGAGTTGATGATACAAATTATGAACAAATAATGTCCCTAAGCTTTCTTCCGTTTGGATTTCAGCATTACAGACCCAATGAAGACAGACAAAAAGCAAAGAAGCGCAACACCAGCAAGAACAGGTACGATAATGGCATACTCTTGAGGTAGAAAGTACTTGTGGATGAAGTGATCGTCATCCACAAATGGCTGCAAAAACCAATGAAGAATTTGGTTCTTATATACATATATATGATCATAATGGCCAAAACTCATAATCAATCCAAGAGGAACTTACCAGGATGATCACCCAGAAACTATAGTACGTAAATATCGACAAGCTGATAGCGCATAATAGAAACCCAACAGCCCTATCTGCAAGCTCCATTGACAGATTCTCCTTAATGAGTTGAAGCACTTACCTTACTTTCCTATTCCCTGAAGAAAATGTAGTATGCAATTGTTATATATAGAGGGTATTGAGATGTAGGTTCATCACAACAACACTAAATGTTAACTAATTTGCCAAACACTACGATACACGAACGAATACTAAAACGCCATTCACTATCTAGTTTATTCAAATAATTCATTGATGAGAATGGCTTTGACATCTCTCTTGCCTACGAGGCTCAATTGTCTACTCCAATCCCCACTTCACCCCTCCAAGGTGGGTTTGGGACAGTTCATACCACCCCAAGTTGAAAATTTTCTTGTGGCTCATATGGTATGATCGAATTCCGCACAATATTTTGTTGCACTCCCGAAAATTTGTCCCATCTGCAGCCTACCAACACCGCTCACATCCTCTTGAAATTCGACTCACATCCTTTTGGATTGCCACTTTGTCCAAGAGTTTTCGAATCCAACACCAGCCACCTCTCTTGACCAATCCGTATCCCTCATGAGTGGATCAAAACTAAAATGTCTTGTAGAACTCAGTTTCAGGGCCGTATTTGGAGTGATGTCTCCCCTTATTTGTGTCATGAAATTTGAAATGCCAGGAACAAAATTCATCTTTGATCCTTCCATCCAACCTTCTAATACACAAGTCCTTAAGAAGGCAATGCTTGAATCATCGGCATTTCTCACTGCTATCAATAGCAACTTGGTTCACCCCAACTACACACAATGATTACTTGATTGCAGGCAGCTGTTCGTCCACTACTCCACTTCCAAGGCTTAAGAATCAGCTTCCGTAGTCACACACATGGTGGCTGATTGTATGGTGAAGACTTGTAGGAATGATGAATTTCATTGTAATATAATGAGGCACTTACCATTCCCCCCAAGTTATTGTAGGGATTATTATCTTGCGGATTGTATGAACTTGTTTCGTACTTGTTTCTTTCTTAAAATCTAGTTCATTGGTGTAGTGCAACACGGCTACACCATGTAAAGCACACCACAAACCCAACAAGGCGGGTGATAGAAATCTATCCTAAAATCTCCTGAAACCGATAGGAAAGCTTTAATCAACTAATCTATCCCTCGGTCTCCCAATAACCCCTTATAAAAAAAGCAAAAGAAAATCACAATAAGTTGCGATTGACTTATGTCTCGCCAATTCCAGATTAATTTGGTAAAAAAACACAGGAAACATTTGGGCAACAAACTGAATTAAGGAAAATAAAATGAAGCTGAAAACAATTCTGCTACTAATATTCTCAAATTTTCTATTAAATATAAGTGATCATGGTTCGAATATACATCGACTGGAATCGAGAATTATAGTCCAAACTCCGAACAACAAATTGCTATTATTCATCAACCACCATTTACAATTCCAAATCAAATTTACAAAACTGAGCTTCAATTGAAAATGAAATTTAAAATTAAACCTTGGAAGATTGGAGGAGAATTTGCAATTGTTGTTGCGCGTGGGCTGCCGTCTACGTGAACTGCAGGAGTCGTCGATTGGTCGAAACAGATCCAGCCAGCAACGTCAATTCGTCAAATATTAATATCACAAATTCACAAGTTATATATGAGGAATGAATATAAAGATCAAATTGGCTTTTTTGTTTTTTTAGTGGAGTATATTATATTTTTCAACTTTAGTATCTTATGTTATTTATTTTTTATATTAATACCGGGAAAATCCCGGTTTCTAAAGTTTTAGACATTTGGGTTGCATTTAAAAGGGCATTTTCGTCTTTTTCGTAGTAACAATCCCTTAAAACGGTATGTCAAAGTTGTAACGGGGCAGTACTTAATTACTTGGAGTTCTAATTTCCTTAAAACCTAATATTCCCTATCAAAATCCCCGTCTCTTCGATTTTCCCCGTCCCTCACTACTTCCCTATCTCATTCCCTCATCCCATCCCAAATTCCCCATCCCTTCCCATCATCATCATCATCCCTACCTCATTCCCTCATCTCATCCCTATTCATGCATTTACCAACAATGAAGAAGCCACAAATCATATACAATCTTCGTCAAAGAGACAAGACATCTGGCGAGGTAGTAGCAATGAGAAGGGCACGCAAATGGGGTACAATCTTCGTAATAGATTAGTGCAAAAGCGTCCTATTGTTACAGGTAAAAGAAAACCTGTAACTGGAAAACCTAAAGTGATATGTGAAAGGAATGAACAAGAAGATAAGCAATCAATTGGTGATAAGGAATTCGTGGGACATGGGTGTCGTGCATATGAAGGCCCTGTAGACAACATCTATGGGAATATTCTGTCTGGTTGTACTCCAACTGTCTAACCCCGATCTGTTTCAGTATCTATAATTGACCTGAGTAACTATTTCTAACCCTTTGTATAATTTTGAACAATGTTGTTGAAATTTTCTAAATTTGTTATAACTTTTCTAACCCTATGAAATTCGTATGACCTTTTCACCCCAAATTGCTTGGTCGGCTAGGTTCATATTTTGACCATACGAGCATCGTGAAAGGTTTTCGGTAACTTTTTTTGAGACCCCGAAACCCCAAAAAACAATAGATAATAGCCTTTGATTTAGGCCTCTGAAGGGGCTATCCCGGGTTCGGTCTTATTTTTGCCCAGTTTTTTTACCAAGTGTAAAGGGCCTCCACAGACCTCCCCACAGTCGGTTTCGGCCCATAAAAACCCGTTAATCGTTATCATCCCTCTTATGGCCTTTCCCGGAGAAGGGAAAAACAACTCTTCCGCGAATCGTCCAAAAGCTTGTTATCATCTATTTAATGACCTTTTCACCCCAAATTGCTTGGTCTAGGTTCATATTTTTACCACGCAGAAACCCACAAAAAGTTTTTGCTACTTTTTTTCATGCATCCCATAACCTCAAAAAAGTGAATAATAGTCTTTGATTGAGGACTCTAGAGGAGCTATCCCAGCCCAGTCTTAATTTTGCCCATTTTTTAACCACGTGCTATGGACCACCATGAGACTCCTCACGACTGGTTATGGCCCCTAAAAATCTGTTATCATCCCTCTTAGAGTCTTTACCAGAGAAGGGAAAAATAGCTCTTCCCGGAACCGTCACCCTAAATCGCTTGGTCTAGGGTCATATATTGACCACACGGGCACCCGCGAACATTTTTGACAAATTTTTTTTCCGGGACCCCAAAACCTCAAAAAACAATGAATAATAGGCCTCGCTTTAGGTCTTCGCAGAGGCCGCATCGGGACCTATCTTATTTTCGCCCTATTTTTTAGCCACATGCTACGGACCACCACGGGACTCTCCACGACTGGTTTCGGCCCTAAAAACTTGTTATCATCCCTCTTATGGTCTTTCCCGGCAAAGTGAAAATCAACACTTCCCGGGAACCGTTTAAAAGTTTATTATCGTCCCTCTAATGACCTTTTCACCCCAAATTTCTAGGTCTAGGTTCATATTTTGACCACACGGGCACCCCGAAAAATTTTTGGTAACTTTATTTTGGGCCTTTGGAACTCCAAAAAAAAAGTGAATAATGCCCTTCGATATAGGCCTCTGAAGAGGGCTCGTCTTATTTTCGCCCTAATTTTCAACCACGTGTTATAGACCATCACGAGACTCCCCACGATCGATTTCGGCCAATTAAAACCTGTTACAATCCTTTTACGGCCTTCCCCAAAGAAGGGAAAAACAACCATTTCCACAAACCATCTAAAAGCTTGTTTTATCCCTTTATTTGCTAATCCACCCCTAATCGCTTGGTGTAGGTCATATTTTGACCACTCGCGCACCCAAAAAAATTTTTGGCAACTATTTTTTGGGACCTCAGAACCCAAAAAAACAGTGAAAATAAATAGTCTTCGATTCAAGCCTCCAAAGGGGCCATCCCAGGCCCAGTCTTATTTTCACCCTATTTTTTGACTATGTGCTATGGACCACTACAGGATTCTCCACGTCTGGTTTTGGACTCTAAAAAGCCTATTATCATTCCTCTATCGAAGATTTTCGAAATCACAACCCCTTACTTATTCTCACGCTCTCAGCACATTTTGCCAATCTATGACCCAGATTTGTCCCAAAAGATATTTGTACCACATGTTTTCCTCGACCTGGGATGCCTCATATTGAGCATGGCTGGAGCAGCCAGCCTCTCTTTGTATAATGTAACATTTCTCGATGAGAGGAAGGGGGAAGCGCATGGTTGAGGACAGACAACATCTTGTAGTATATATCACATAGCATGGTCCCGAGCTCTTATGATCATTCTTGTAGTATAGATTTCAATGTCATTATGTTCTAAATTAGTATACCAATCAACCCGTAAGGTGCCATAACTCCATAAGAGTAGCTCATTGGTTATTTGCATCACCTTTCTAGTCACTACTATTGAACAAGATGATGGTGTTGCAGATCACCATTTGTTTCAATGTAAATTGTTGTCAATAAACCGGAGCACATCATATACGAAAAATCTAACTCATAAAAGTAAAACTACTTGAACACAGTAAAATTGCCTTTACAAATTACATTGACAAACTCACAGATTTCAGTTTATAAAAGTGTCAAAATGGACAAGAAGTTTACAAGAGGTAAAAGAATCCAATGTCCACATCCCCAAATTACAGTAAAAACGTTTCCTGAAACAACTAATTGCTAGGTAAAATCTTATTACAATTAAAATAAAAAAGGGAATAAGTTTAGTTTCTATCACTAATTTTATGTGTCGACGAGCACACCTTCAAAGAATGCTCTGCTGTCTTTATGATCAACAGAAAAAAGAAAGGGAGAAAAAAGAAGCTGACCTCAGAGACTAATTTCGTTGCATCCACAGCCTAATGTCTTCTCTAATCGCCCCTTGAAATCCCAAACTTCCATATGTTGATGCCAACAATTGAGGTCCATTGAAGCACAATTGCCTGTATTGGGTAGTACTCCCAGCATGCTTTGGATGCCGCATCATCATTGTAATGGAAGGGAAAGATGTCGGCCATGTAGATCTCGCAGCAGAAAACAAATGTCTGCCAGAATCCTTTTCAAAATTCTTGAATCTTTGGAAGTCCTCACTTTTCTGGTGATGGTTTGTTGTCTGCTTCATGCTAGTACCATAGCTGTGATTTCCTGGATGTTTCTCATGGTGAGTGGCACCCCGAATATTGGCTGATGGTTTCATCTTGTCGAGCCATCGAAGGATCCAGTTCCCAACATTTCGACCAACTTCTATATCCCTTTCTTGAATGTTTCGATGAACTTTGAGAGCTACATCAAAAGCAGCACGTGTCCGTCTGGAGAAAAAATAGACAGTGATTAAGAATTGTTTCAACTTAAAAATACCAATTTAACACCACTAAGGCAAGCAACATCACCCTAGATTCAAAAAATAGTACGATTAACTAGCCTGGCAGGGGCAACCGCGCAAACTTCAAATCAAACAACACCTCAGTTTCAAGAAACCCCTCAGGGCAATCCCTCATTAGTCCTTCATTCAGTATCTATCTACTTGCATAATCTGGAAAACCTCAACACCACCAATTCTACAACAATAGTTATTTATCCATAAGCTTCGTCTATTTTACACATAGTTTCACCATGTTGTCCAAGTAGACAATCAGAATTATGGTGCGTTTTTTAAATAAATAAAAATAGCATCTCTTATGTGCAGCATGCACCTCTTAGGAAAAAAGTAAAAACATTATAAGAGAACAAGGTTTCAAAGATCCCCGAAAACCAGAGATAAAAGAACATAAAAAACCACCATAGTTTTTCAAAAAGTTTTCTTCAATAAAAAACCACCTGGTAAATAGCCCAATTTTAGTTTGTACACAACTTAATTGAGCATATAGAAGAAGATTGTTCCTAAAAAGCAGAGTTAAATTAAACAAGAAACAAATTACTGACTGGTTAACAGCCTCTATGGAAACTTAAGTTGATAAACAACCAATTTGCTTCATATTTCAAGTTTGTACCTACTATGGGCAAAATCACAAACTGGTCAATGGTTTGAGACCAGCGGTTGAAAGTAAGGACATCGTTTTAGGGCAGTAGTTCCTCAGCAAAGGGTACAAAAAAGCAACTATCATTGTACTGAAGAGTAAGGTCTTTCACTAATCACAAGAAACTATTGTATTATTTGGACAAGTTCACGGAGTTTCTGATTTCATGATACCAGACAACTAGAAATTCAGTATCATATACCAACATCTATTGAAAGAGAAAGCTGGATTTCACTGAAGCAAGTCACTTTAGATCTGTAGTTATCAAGGTAATGTGTATGAACCATCAACACTTGAGCAACAAAATTTCACTATGATTTACACTCTTAATCCATTAGCTCTTCAGGCAATTAAGAGAAACTGGCAACAAACCACAGGCCCCAAGATGAAAGTTGTGGATAACTGGCCTTCCCCTCACCTTTTGGTTACTCAAACACCTTTTCAAAAACTACTTTACTGAAGATTACTAGTTCTTTACAACAGAAAGTAAAAGATATAAATTGACCTTCCCAATATAGGAACTATGATAACATAATCTCATAATTTACATAACTGCAGGAGGTTGTGTAAATGATTCGGCAGATCCTAATTAATAACCAAATGACCATTGCTTTAGGCTTACAAGACCACCGTCCTAAAACTTGATAACCTATGTAGCACAGAAACGGATAGAGTTTCTAAAACGTTTCACTTTGGAAATGAGGAAGCGCAAATTCCCGAAAACAAGGACACAGGGTAATGTATAGAAAGATAAATAATTTCAAAAACAATGTAAAGAAAAACAAAAATATCATGCACATAGACATATAATTTGATAAGTTAATACAAACAAGAATATAAATCTTGAGAATTAATGAAGTATTAACACAAATTATACGTTTATAAAATAGGATCTAAGAATAAAGAAAGCCTTAAAAAACAGAAATAACAAATTCGCGACAAACAATTGTTGTTGGCAAAGACACAATACGCGTTAAAAAATGTTTATTTTAAATGTTTTTGGGTTAGAGCTCGACACTTTGGCATGTTCTTAGTTTTAAAAACCGCAAGGCGAGTCTCGGCGAGAGAAAAAAGCCCCTAAATGCTTAGTGCAGCGAAGTCTGAAAATTGGGATCTTCGCATCATTGCATTATTTATGAATTTGTTTCCTTACTTCAAAATTCTCTAAAAATGGAAGATAACAATATTTTTGTTTTTATAAGCTAAAACGAGTGTGTGGCGTCCTAGTGTCACCAATTAAACATGATAAACAAATAAGGCAAATATAAAATGGCGCCAAGGAAAGCCCTCTAGAAACCGAAAACAAAGGCAATAATTCACAAATTTCGAGGGTTGCGGATTCCCAATAAAATTACAGAAATTTTTACAATGTGCTCCCATGATCAAAAGAGGGACCCCAAGAAGCCATTTAGATTTCGAAAAGTCATAAGATGAGTCCTAGGAGAGCGAAAAGACTAGTGTGCCTTATTTCAAAAGTTTCCTAAAAAGCGAGGATAGCAAATATAGAATTTGAAACCGAATGTTAGGCATTTGAGGGTCAACAACAATACGTGGGAGAAATACAAGGGGAAAAAGACAGAGTCCAAAGCAGCCCTTTGAAAACCAAAAGTGAAGGCTAAAATATACAGCTTTCAAGGGTCTCGGGAAAAAAATTGTCAAAATTTCACAATGTGCTACTATGGTCCAAAAGGGCCTTCAAAAGAATTCGTAAGGTCATAAAACCACTCCTAAGAGAGCTAAAAGACTAGCATGCCCTTTTTTGAAATTTTTTAGGAAGGATAACAAGTTTTTAGAGGATGAAACCATATATAAGGCATCCTAGGGTCACCAGCAACACGTGGCAGAAATACAAGGAGGAAGCAAGATGGAGCCTGAGACATCCCTCGCGAGACCGAAAACGAAGGTTGTAATTTATAATTTTCGAAGGGTTCAGAGCTTCAATATGCTAATATGGTCAGAAAAAGGTGGCCATTGAGCAGCTTTTCATAGCTTCAAAGGTCATAATGAATCCCAAAAGAGCAAAAATTAGTGCGCCCTTTTTCGAAAATTATGTAAAGAGGGAGGAACGGGATTTTAGAGGCTAAAATGAGTACGAGGCTCCTTGGGTCAAAAAGGACACATGGGGGAGAAATATATGGAAAAACAAAGAAGACATAGAGCAAGGCCAACCCTTCGAAAGACGAAAACAAAAGCTATGGTTCACAGTTTTCGAATGTTTTAGGATCTTGGAAAAAAATTGTCGAAAATTTTACTATGTGCTACTAGCCTGCTATGGTCAAAGAACGGTCACCTCGAAGTTCGAAAAGTCATTATACAAGCCTGGAGAGAGCAAAAAACCTAGTGTGCCTTTTTCGAAAATAATCTAAAGAGGAAGGGAATCAAGTTTTTAAAGGTTGAAACTGAGTTGGGTCGCCTTTCATTAACACGTGGGAGAAAAAAACTACAGGAAAAAAAAAAGACGACAGAGCCTAGGACACCCCTCCGGAAACCGAAAACGAATGCTATAATTCACAAATTTTGGATATTTTGGGGTCCAACAAAGAAAACTGTCGAATAAATTACAATGTGATGTTATGGTCGAAGGAGAGCCCCCGAGCAGTTTTTTAGGGTTTGAAAAGTCATACGACGAGTTCCGAGAGAGCAAAAAGACTAGAGTGACCTTTTCCGAAAATTGTCTAAAGAAGGGGATAGCAAGGGACACTGAAATTGAGTGTCAAGCTTCCTAGGGTCACCAACAACATGTGCAAAAATATGGGGAGAAAACAAGACAAAGCTTAGGATAACCTCTGAAAGCCGAAAATAAAGGATATCATTCATAGTTTTCAAATATTTTAGGACCACCGTAAANACGACGAGTTCCGAGAGAGCAAAAAGACTAGAGTGACCTTTTCCGAAAATTGTCTAAAGAAGGGGATAGCAAGGGACACTGAAATTGAGTGTCAAGCTTCCTAGGGTCACCAACAACATGTGCAAAAATATGGGGAGAAAACAAGACGAAGCTTAGGATAACCTCTGAAAGCCGAAAACAAAGGATATCATTCATAGTTTTCAAATATTTTAGAACCACCGTAAAAAAAATGTCTAACAATTTTCAGAGTTTGAAAGGTCATAATACAAGTCACGAGAGAGCAAAAAGACTAATGTACCCCTTTTCAAAAATTATCTAAACAAGGAGGATAACAAGTTTTAAGAGGATGAAACCCAGTGTGAGGCGTATTAGGGTCACCAACAACACGTTGGAGAAATGGATCTGAAAGTCGAAAATGAAGGTTACAATTCAAAGTTTTTGAAGATTCCAAAGTTCCTAAAATAAAATTGTCGAAATTTCTACATGGTGCCCCATGGTCAAATGAGGACCCTCGAACAACTTATCGGGGTTCAAAAGGTTATAAGAAGAATCTTGAGAGAGTGAAAAAACTAGTATGCCCTTTTTCAAAAATTATGTAAAAAGGAAAGGTAACAAGTTTTTAAGGGTCGAAAGCGAGTGTGAGGCATCCTTGGATCACCAACAACACGTGAGACAAATATAGAGAGGGAACAAGACAGAGCCTAGGTCAGCCCTTCGGAAGACAAAAAAAAAGGCTATAGTTCACGGTTTAGGATGTTTTGGAGTCCAAAAAATAAATATTGTCAAATACAATAAAATGTGATACTATGCTCAAAAGAGAGCCCTTGAGCAGTTTCTCAGAGTTCGAAATATCATAAGACGAGTCCCGAAAGAGCGAAAAGACTAGTGTTACCTTTCTCCAAAATTGTCTACAAAGGGGGGATAACAAATTTTTAGACGTTGAAACCTAGAATGAGGCATCCTAACCTCCTAAGGTCACTAATAACAACGTGTGAAAAAAAGAAAAGAAAAAATATAGGAGAAAACAAGACCAAGACCGAGCCTGGGTAGCCCTTCCTTTCTGAAAACAAAGACATAATTCACCATTTTTTAGAGATTCCGGAGTCTGGAAAGAAATTGTCAAAAATTTTATAATATACTACTATGATCAAAAAAGTGCTCCCGAGTAGCTTTTTGAAGTTTGAAAGGTCATAAGACAAGTTCTAGGATGGCGAAAGACTAATGTGTCCTTTTTCGAAAATCTCCTAAAGAGGGAGGGTAACAAGTTTTTACAGGATGAAATCGAAGGTAACACGTACTAGGATCACCAACAATACGTAAGAGAGAGAAAGAAAATAAGACAGAGCAAAGGATAGCTCTCCCGATGTAAAAAATGAAGACTATAATTCAAAATTTCCCAAGATTTCGGGGTCCCTCAAAAAGAAAATGCCGAAAATTTGACATGGTGTCCTATGGTCAAAAGAGGACCCTCGAACAACTTATCGGCATTCGAAAAGTCATAAGAAGGTCTCGATACAACAAAAAAGATAAGTGCACCCTAATTAGCGTAGGATTAACATAACAAACTTTTAGGGCTAAATACGATCGTAGGTCATCCTTAGGTTATCTGGAGGAAGTGAGTAAAATTTGAGGAGAAAACGAGACAGAGCCCCAAAAGTTGAAATGAAGAGTATAAGTCATGCTTTTCGGGGGTTAAAGGACTGAAAAAAAATGAGCCTAAATTCTACAAGTTGATCCTCAAATCTAGGGAAGGCCCTAAGGTAGTTGAAATCGGCTACAAAGCTAATAAATCAGAATCCGGAAAAAATTTAACTTGGGCACGTGGGTTAGTCATGGGAGAATCATAAGTCGGATAATGAACTTGGAGACAACCACCCCAAAAAACAATCTCACAAGGTGGTATAAGTTTAGAATCAGGACCAAAACATATTATCGAAACTCACATATTCGCAAGGTGATATGTGGTCCAAACTAATCCAACATCCGTGTAATTGATTACATTTCAGAAATGAATCAAACCCGTCTTTCCTCTTACTACCTACTTCAAGCCAAACCCACTTGTTCCACCAAACAATCTCTAAACCTTAAAACCTACAATCAGCAATTTCATGAGCTCGAAAAGGGTTTAAGAATCACAAATTTACCATCAAAATAATCTTGCAAAGCTGCAAATCAAACACTCCTTAATACTCCGTAAAGCGCTTTGATGAAGTTAGCTCACAACCATAAAACTTTTCTCCATCTAAAATCACTCCATCACAATCAACGACTCAACCAAATGTCCCAAAAAGCAACTGAATGAAATTAAACATCAAACCACAACACTCCAATTTTTCACTCAAAAACATTTCAAATGTCAAATTCCTAATTTCATAACACAACAATACATTTCCACACAATATCACTAATTAAATAATTAATAACTACTTAAATAACACACACTAATAGAAACAATACATCATAAATAAAATAAAATGCTCAATTACAAAACAAGTAAACAACAAACCTAACAAAAATCAATCAATAAAATAAAATAAAAAGGGAAATTAGAAAGAAAACCTTTGAGCAAATTGGCGAAATTTAATACGCTTTTGAGGAATTAAACGACGTTGAATCTTCAAAGCAAGTCTATAAGTTCGTTTTAAACCAAGAAAATATGCTGTTGCTAATGTTATCTCCCATAACACCATTATTATTATCGAATTTAATTTTTTGAAAAAAAAAAAAAGAAATTGATGAAGTTTTCGTTCTTCGCAAGGTACTGAGAAGATCGTCAATTGAACCGCCAGAAAATTCTTATTTTAATTTGTTTTTTCTTTTTTTTTTTTTTGTTACATTTTGCAGTGTCACATCTTGGGTTACTGTCTTACTGACTTATTGGTAGTCGTTTTAGATCTTGGCAAAAGTGGAAGCACCGTTTGTTTTATGGGCTGAAGAAAGGAGGCTATATTGTTTTGAGGTCTGGGCCTTGATGGGCTAAGATCTTTATTATAATTTGGGCTTTTTAAACAGGTTTTGGACCTCCAATATCTTATTCAAATTTCTTTAATGCTCTTTCTGTCCCTCGACCCTACTTGGCATTACGGAGTTTTTTTTTTTTTTTTTTTTTTTTTTTCCGCATTGCGGAGTATTATCTTTACAAACCGGGAGAAGAACACTAATCAACTAAGCTATTTCTCACCCTTACATCTTTCCCATGAAAATTGGAAAGGTCAATCAAAAATGTGTTTAACAAGTGTCTAGACTAAAGCATTAACACATTATTATTGTTGCATCATCACAAACATACATGTCCGGGCACTAATAATGTGATGATGCAACAATAATAATCTGTTAATGTGTGATTCTAGTTTGCCAAGTGCGGTTGTTGCAATCTGGTTCAAGATGATTGTTAGGGTCAATTTTAAAATAAGATTAGGATTTTAAATGTTAAATTTGGCTGCACACTTTTTTTTTTACTTCATAAAGTTGATTTTTTAATTTTTACCCTATTTTATTTGTTCCAACCCAATTGATTTTATCCTAACCAAACAACAAAAAATGGCTAAGATTTTAGACATAGTTAACCTTTCAAAAAATTTAAATTAAGAAAAATCTGTATTTTATAGATTAGGCACTTAGTGCCTTTGCTTCTGATATTTTATCCAAAGTAAATTAATTATTAGTTATGCGTGCAACCCACGAGTAGTTGCTCACAAAATTGAACAAACAAGTTTTGGGACTTCATCAAATTTACAACTTAAGTGCTTAATATGTGCTCGACAAGTTCAGGGAATCCGAAACTTTATTCTTCTACAAAATTCATCAAATTGCTTTGCTTCTTAACTTATTGAAGTAATTAGGATTTTTTACATAGTGTCCCTTAGGTATTGAGTTTATTTAGTTTGTCCCGAGCCCTTGTCTTTCTAAGGTGTCCTATACCCAAAAAATGGATGCCTTGTCTTTCTAGGGTGTCCTATACCCAAAAAACAAACAAATTCTAATACTGTAAAAGAACAAATATAATCATTAACATTAGAAACTCTTTATTTAAGCACTAACAACTTAGCAACACAATCAACACATCAATAATTGGCCTTAAGACTACTCCGGCCATTGGTGCATACATACACGAATGTAGCTTCAACCATTCATATTGTGCAACGTAAAACTTCTTTTTGCAATTGATAGCAACATAAATCAAAGTAAAACTCTTATAAATCCCATGCAACGGTCACCTTCCAACCAAAAAATAAAATAAAATAAAGGTAAATAATAACGAAATCCAACGGTCACTCATGGATAAAAATGGGCTCACCATAATCTAATTTACTTTACCTTAACTTAAGCTAAAGCCTAAAGTTAGGCCTACCACTTATTCATACCACCTATAAAGTCACATGCAAATTATCACAAAGCATACAATAAAGTGTCTTAAATAAAAGATGAGCTCCTTCCTCCCTTATACGATAAGTTTCTAGACTCTCCAATCAAACACCATTATTCAAGATTTTAAGCTTCCTTTTATCTTTTACTGTCCTTGATTTGTAGCCGTAATTTTTGCTCACCAACAAAGGTAATTAAGTAATTACCCATGAGTTAAACAAAGTTACTCAAATTAACATAATTTAAGGCTAAGAATGTGAGACCAATAATGCGCCCTTTAAAGTGAAAAATAAAAAAATTACTTGGTCAAATGAATAAATGATGGCCTATAAGTATCCGGTAGTTTAGATTATTCGGTAAGAGCTTAACTATCTATAAAATGCATGAGTCAATCTTATACAACACCGACAGGCTAAATGAAAAGGAATTGAAATACTATATGATGAGTAGTTATATTAGTTAATTTAAAAAATAAGGTTGATCAAAAGCAATAAAATTTGACTAAATAAATTAAGATTTTTGACACACTCTTCTCAATTTTGATATTAATTTATTGCAATAAGTACGTGGACAATTGAGACACTCGGATACCCATAGTTTTAGTCACTAAATTTCTAAACCCAAAAATTTGTTACTTGTTATCATCGTGTCTTAACTTTGAAAATTGCTTCTGCAAGTTGTAATGAATATGTGATTATAATTTCAATTTAAGGTGTTTTTTTCCCAAATATTTAAAATGTACAATAATCTCGTTTCAAGTCCCAAAAATTTTATGCAGTTTTATGCGTTTCATTCATTATCTGCTTCATGGAAAACAAATAGAAATTAACAAGGTGATATTGGATTTGAGGTGGGTATAATAAATGCTAACTACGAGTGCGTTTGCCATTAAAATGAATAATTTATGTGAAGAAAAAAGGGGAAAATTGCAAAAACTAAATATAGATGAGAATTTTATTCGTACAATTTGCGAATATTATTGCATTATTTACATAGATTTAGAAAATTGAGGATTTTCAAATGCCCAGATAAGATTTGTGTTAAATGTTCATAAGTTTTAAGCTCAATACGCCGCATATTCTACCTTTGTTGTATGATATTTTACCGTACACTTGTGGTTAATTTTTCTTACGTGCGTTTCTTAATTATTAAAATAATCTTTTTTTTATTTTTTATATTAAAATCCAACTAATTTACTCATGTGACACGATAATAATTTGAATCAACAATAGATTAATTACACCTAACAATCAAACATGATTGATTTACAATGAAAAATCATTTGTTTGGGTGCATTGACACTCTTTATGATCTTAAATTATTCTACTTTTAATAAAAACAAAATAAATGTACATATTAAATTGATTTTATATAATTATATATTTATATAAATGGTTCTGCATTATTCTACTTGTAATCGACAATATGTTGTAATAGATAGATTAGATCACAATATAGCAAAAACAAACTATATTTGTGAATCAATTCAGCTCAAATTCAAGGAGTAATTATAACGCACAAAAATAAAACAATTTGTATATTTTTCTAAATCAAGTGGGAAAACAAAAAATTAAATAAAAAAGACAAAATTAACAATTTAGAGCACTAAATATAATATTCCGCTCCTCAACTAAAACCTCGACTGAGACTCTCAGCATCTATCTATCTCCAACGATTCCTCCGTTTCTCTCTCTAAACATGCAGAGGCAATCTTTAGGTTCTCCAAGTAGAGGAGGAATCATCCTATCAAAAGACACCGACGACGCCGTTTCGAAACCCAAAGATGACCCAAAGCGTCGCAACTCATCACCGTCGCTTTTCATCTCCGATGACGACGAATGTAAGCCGGAAAAACCTCTCCGACGATGTCATTATCAACCGGAAAAGTACATTCACCTTATTCCTATCCTTCTTCTTCTTTGTTTCGTCATCCTTTACCTCTCTTCACACGATCCTTCTTCCAAAGGTATGTGCTTCATTCTTAATTTAAATTCGAAAAATACAAACAAATTATTGATGTTTTTTGTTGTTGCGTAGAATTGGCGCAGTTTAACGGATTCAAACATCCGGAGAAAATCATTGGTATATATTAATTAATTAATTAATTTCAATCATCCGAATCTTTTTTAAGTTTTTGATATTAATGTCAATAATGTATTCATATTTTTGGAATTAATGAAAGTAATAATGGAATTGCAGATGCAACGGACATTGATGAAATAGGAAGAATTAGTAAGGAGCTAAAAGGGAGTAATAAAAATGAAATATTTGCGATAAGAAGTTTGCGGAATTTGCAGGAAGAAATTCAAGAAGATGAAGATGATGATGGTAACAATCAGACAACAACGTATAGTCCTCACCGCAAACTCGGCGATTTTTAATCGCACACGGTTGAACATTTCGTTTTTTTTTATTTATTTTTATTTTGTGTCCAATTTTTTTGTTCTTTTTGTTATTTTAAGTGGGAAAAAAAAAAGAAGATTAATGTAATGTAATTTAATTTAAATTTAAATTTAAATTTAGATTGTTAGTCTGGATATAATAGTATAGGCAGTAAGTAGTACGATTATTGTACAAATAAATTTGTTATTTTCTCGTAATAAATTTCTGCCGACACAAAATTAAAATTAAAATTATGAGCCAAAAAAAATAAATAAAACAATAGTGGTAATTTTAAAAAATTATGTGGAGTGAAGAGGCGCAATGTAGCAAAGAGGAGCTAAGGTGCGCCGGTAAGTAGTTGGAAGCCAGCTGGAAGGATGAAGCCGTTAACTGAGGGTGACCTTGGAGTGCGGTTTAGTGAGTTGGATNTTCAAGGAGTAATTATAACGCACAAAAATAAAACAATTTGTATATTTTTCTAAATCAAGTGGGAAAACAAAAAATTAAATAAAAAAGACAAAATTAACAATTTAGAGCACTAAATATAATATTCCGCTCCTCAACTAAAACCTCGACTGAGACTCTCAGCATCTATCTATCTCCAACGATTCCTCCGTTTCTCTCTCTAAACATGCAGAGGCAATCTTTAGGTTCTCCAAGTAGAGGAGGAATCATCCTATCAAAAGACACCGACGACGCCGTTTCGAAACCCAAAGATGACCCAAAGCGTCGCAACTCATCACCGTCGCTTTTCATCTCCGATGACGACGAATGTAAGCCGGAAAAACCTCTCCGACGATGTCATTATCAACCGGAAAAGTACATTCACCTTATTCCTATCCTTCTTCTTCTTTGTTTCGTCATCCTTTACCTCTCTTCACACGATCCTTCTTCCAAAGGTATGTGCTTCATTCTTAATTTAAATTCGAAAAATACAAACAAATTATTGATGTTTTTTGTTGTTGCGTAGAATTGGCGCAGTTTAACGGATTCAAACATCCGGAGAAAATCATTGGTATATATTAATTAATTAATTAATTTCAATCATCCGAATCTTTTTTAAGTTTTTGATATTAATGTCAATAATGTATTCATATTTTTGGAATTAATGAAAGTAATAATGGAATTGCAGATGCAACGGACATTGATGAAATAGGAAGAATTAGTAAGGAGCTAAAAGGGAGTAATAAAAATGAAATATTTGCGATAAGAAGTTTGCGGAATTTGCAGGAAGAAATTCAAGAAGATGAAGATGATGATGGTAACAATCAGACAACAACGTATAGTCCTCACCGCAAACTCGGCGATTTTTAATCGCACACGGTTGAACATTTCGTTTTTTTTTATTTATTTTTATTTTGTGTCCAATTTTTTTGTTCTTTTTGTTATTTTAAGTGGGAAAAAAAAAAGAAGATTAATGTAATGTAATTTAATTTAAATTTAAATTTAAATTTAGATTGTTAGTCTGGATATAATAGTATAGGCAGTAAGTAGTACGATTATTGTACAAATAAATTTGTTATTTTCTCGTAATAAATTTCTGCCGACACAAAATTAAAATTAAAATTATGAGCCAAAAAAAATAAATAAAACAATAGTGGTAATTTTAAAAAATTATGTGGAGTGAAGAGGCGCAATGTAGCAAAGAGGAGCTAAGGTGCGCCGGTAAGTAGTTGGAAGCCAGCTGGAAGGATGAAGCCGTTAACTGAGGGTGACCTTGGAGTGCGGTTTAGTGAGTTGGATTTTGGGTCTGCCAGCCGGGAAATTTTTTTTTTTTTTTTTTTTTTAGTTTTATGTGGTACCATTAATTTAATTAATAATTGGGCTCCATTGGAAGTAAGTATACTCAAATTTAGTACAGACAGAGTTACAGTAGTGGGGTTTTGGTTTTCTGAAGGAACTCAGGTGTGTTTTTTTTTTTTAGAAAAACAAAATAAATAAAATGAAAGTAGAATGATTTAAAAATAGAAAGGATGATTTTATATAATTTTAGTAATTCTGTCATATTATTGGGCTGGATGTGTGTATATTTTGCATGGTGCAGTGAATATCTAATGTAGCATGTTTGATACTTGTTTTTCGGAAATCATGTTTTTGTCTTTGCTTTGGTATGAATGTATGATGCTAGATTGCTAGAAGTAGGCTTTGGATCTTTACTATGACTTCACGAATTTGGTTTTTCATAATTTATTAGGCGATCTAGAAGAACCATACTAACTTTGTTACGGAGTATATTATATTCTTGATTGGTGATTTGGATGTTCCTTACCAATTTTATGTTAGTTCCATTGTTGATCTTATGTTACTTATATTATTCATATTCATGTTGTAAGAATTTGTCGATGTTATGGTGATGTTGTGTTTGATGTTCTCTTATCGACTTAGTGAAAGTAGATTTTCATTTACTGTCATTTTGATGTTGAGAGTTAGCGTTACATACTTTAAAAGTGTCGAAATTGCTGATTTTGAATTTGGATTTGCATAATTGCATTGCATCAAAGTGAAAGAATCTAGTCTAAGATATTGTTTGCAACTTTGCATCTTTTCTAAGGGTGATTGGCCTAATATGCAATGTACAACGAAACCTTAATTGATTCCGTCTTAAATTTGTGTTGTCCAATTAGTGACAAGATTGAAAATGTGTGTAAGACAAAATGAAATGATCATTTGCGAAAAATCATAACAAACTATGAAAACTAGCTGAAGTGGATAATGAATTAATCAAGTCAAATAATCAATCATATGAAACTTATTTTTTATTTTTATATAACAAAATCATATGAAACTATCATATTTGATTAAACTTAATGACTAAGTTCTATAAGGCCACCCAAGTGTCAATTTGAGTTTATACTCAACTTTTCTACGTGTGATATTTGATGATTATTATTATTATTATTATTATTATTATTATTATTATTATTATTATTATTTGTGTGGGTCCCTTTCACTTCCAGTTTCTTTTCAACGTTATTGTGTCACAGAAATACCTAATTGGTCTTGCCCATTGTTTTATTTGTTTTATAGTCTTTTATTGATCATTAAGTATTAAACTTTATATTTAGGTATCGTCTATTATTATATGATGATGTTTGCATAATAATATAAGTTCTCATGTCTTCTTCTTCCCAATCAATGAATTGATCTCGTTCCTTTCTTTTAATAACAACATTTAAACAATTGACGTCGTACATCTCTAATTACAACGAATTTCATGAGGTCTACATCGAAGATCAATATAAATCAAAAGTGCAATGTTTCCTCATATCCTTGATCTCCTAGTTCTCTTGATTGTGAATATATAGCACTCCATATATGCATGAGAAGATCAATAAGAAATAGCGACAATAAGAAAATACTACCTCTGTTTCCAATTAGTTGCAACAATTGAATATTTTATATCTCACAAATAATATCCAATTGTTGCAACTAATAGGAAACAGAGACAGAGGTGGTACCATAATTCATATGTATGCGTACAATTGTTTTTCTCACTTGGTAGTGTCCTAACTTCATAAGTGATAACAAAGTTGATCAGATTTCCCTATATATGTAAGAAGAATCGAAGAACACTCTCTAGGTTTAAATTTATCCAATTGCATTTCTATGACTTTTTTTTTTCAATTTTTTAAAGTTTACAAGAGTAGGCTAGGTTAAGGTTGAAAGTAATACAGAGGATCAATGCTCCTAAATTTTTGTTTCAATGACAAACAGATTGTTAACTTTGTAAATAAACTTGTGTGTCAAAATAAAGCTTCAATTCAATCATGACTTTATGTTTTCTTGTCTATTTCCAAACATTACATGTCAAGGTTAAATTCTAATCACCTAGTAAAAGGTTGATTCATGATAAATACATTATAACGACTTATAATGAAATAATGAGTACACTCTCCAACTGCGAATTACATTTTAATTTTATGATACAACTGATTATATGTAACTAGTGAGATACGACCGGTTCATTATATCAGGGAGGGATACACGGATAACCGAATAGCGCAGCTCCACGAGTACACTCAATTTGAATTAATGATATCATTAAATGTAGCGTATAACATGTAAAATTAACACTCCACAATCTAAGTTAGGTGAGGAGTGATCACTTAGCTTGTTCTATGACCGGTCTTTCCACGGGACATATAGCGTTTGGAATCTTCTGTTGCAAAGTTTCAATCCCCAATATTGTTTAATTACAGTTTTGCTAATACTATACAGTACAAGACAAAACATAAATAAGCTAAGGTTGATTAATTACAAAATTAATGCAATAATATCATTATCAGAGAATCGTGGAATTAAGTACTTTGGTTTTAATAATATTTGTTTTGCCTGATCAATAACTCATGCTTTTGCCACAACAACAACAACAATAAGACGACTTCAACTACTACTTGCTCAGATGTAAGATGTTCTACTAATTACGATTAGTAGTTTAACATTACCCACGGTTATAATTGGTAAAGTGGGTATTAATAATAATATTCATAATTCATAAAGGTCACATTTTATAATAAAAATTTGCGTATCGTACACTTTACAGAAACTGTCCAACGTTCACCACTTGAATATTTCCCCTTTTTATACATGGATTAGTTGAATTTGTACTTATTTATACTACAAAGTATTTTATATTTTATGTAGTAAATTGTTATTAAAGTGCTTTTTAGAGGGAGGTAATATACCTTAATATAATACTTTTATGGTGGAAATTCTAAATAGGTTACTAAGAATCAAGTTAATTTATTTGGTCGTACTTTTTTCTGTTTTAATTACTTAGAATGCTCATTCGTTTGTCAATAAAACTTTCATGCCCCCAAAAAACATATATTCTCACTTAGATTACTCGAATATTTATATATTGAAATTCCTTCAATAAATTTTAGTTGTAGGTTAAGTTCCAATACCATTTTGAAGGACATACATGTCGTAAGGTGTTAGTGATATTTTGATCATAAGAAATTTTCAAACTTGAGAATGAGTTTTTATACCATAGACTTTGACATTATATTTTTCTAGCAAAATTTCATATAGATTCATTTGCACTATCGTCATTTCTAGCCCACCTACCATACCAACAAAAAGTCATACATAATTATAGTTTAAGCTCATAAAAATGTAGATTTATGTCAATATGTATCAAATTTAACCATTATGAACCATTACTATAGCTAAGCTAGTTTTATTCAATTCAATATCTTGAGAAAAAGTTGTTATATTGGAGAAACGAATAAATATGAACCTCCAAAAGGCAGGTACCAAGCTTGAAGGAATTGATTCTTTGTGCTAAATAATGGGAATGTTATAATGGCTATTGTTGTTGTTGTTGTTGGTCCTTTAGATTGGTCCCTCATCAATTCATCATATGTATGTTTTACTAGTTGATGGTGGGCTCAAATTCTAAATGAGTGGACTTTTCTATAATATAGGATACCTCATCTTTTGTTTACTCTTCATTTGCTCCATTGTTTCTTCTTTTTTAGTATTACTCCGTATCTTTTAATTTTCTCATAGGATTTGTGTCCAACCTATGTAGGAGCTATATGGGTAGCACTAACAGGTTGAGTTTTTGAAATGGAGACGTTTTGAAAATGAGTAAGCGTGAGCCATTCGAAAACAAGGAAATGGGAAAATGTATAGGAAAATAAATAATTTAAAAAATAATGCAAACAAAAACAAAAGCATCTTACACATAAACATATAATTTTATTTGTTATTACAAACAAGAAAATAAATCTTGGACATTACATTAACTGCGTTCTAACAATAAATTTATCGCACATTTATTAACCTTAGTTTTGAGTACAATAATTGTCGGCGAAATTAGAGTGCTTATTTTAGATGTTTTCGGGTTAGAGTTTGACATTTTGACATGTTAAATAGGATCTTTACATTGTTTATCTATTTGTGTCCAACTTCGAAAACTCTCTAAAGAGGGAAAACAACAATTTTTTGAGTCTGAAATCAGGTGTAGGGCATCCTGGTGTTGCCTATTACACTTGGTAAAAAAGCAGGATGGAAAGAAGTAGAGTCTGAGAAAGCCCTACCTAGAAGCTGAATACGAAGGATTTAAGTCACACTTTTCAAGGTAAGGGTTTCGGGGTCCTGAAAAACAAAAGTTGTTGAAGATTTTACAATCGGCTCCTATGGTCAAAAGAGGACCTTGAGCTGTTTTTCAAGGTTTGAAACATCATAAGGCGAGTCCCAAGAGAGCAAAAACTACTAGTAAGCCCTTATTTGAAAAATGCTTAA
Organism: Suaeda aralocaspica; assembly: GCA_016808085.1. Lineage (NCBI taxonomy): Eukaryota > Viridiplantae > Streptophyta > Magnoliopsida > Caryophyllales > Amaranthaceae > Suaeda > Suaeda aralocaspica. The sequence goes on along the minus strand of PYUH01000107.1, from coordinate 2,353,860 downwards.
AAAGGGAGGATAACAAGTTTTTAAAGGTTGACATAAATTGACTGCACGACGTACTTGGATCACCAACAACATATAGGAGAAAACAAAACAGAGCCCGGGACTGCATCCAGGAACCAAAGGCTATAACTCACAGTCTTCGAAGGTTTCGGGGTCTCAGGAAAAAAAATTGCCGAAAATTTTACATGGCGAAAAAGGGCCCATGAACAACCTGTCAGACTGTAAAATGTCATAACAAGGTCCTAGGATAATGAAAAAAGGCAAACGTACCTTTTTCCAAGAATCCTCTAAAGAGAAAAAATAACAAGTTTTTAGAAGCCAAACATGATCTTGGCCTCTTGGGGCATCCCAAAGCTATTAGAAGCAAGTGGATGAAATTTGGGGAGAAAGTGAGAGGGAGCCTGAAAAGCCTTCCAAAAGCCAAAAACAAATGCTATAAGTCATGCTTTTCGAGGCTTTCGTGGAACCGAAAAACTATTGGCCTAATGTTACATGTTAATCCTCAAACCAAGGGAAGACCCCAAGATAATTGATATAGGTTTGAAAGTTAATAACAAAGTACCATGAGAGCAAGAAATGCCCTTTTTTGATGTTTTCGGGAAAATTAGAATAAAAAAAAGGTAACTTAGGCATGTGACTTGGGTCATGGGAGGATCATAAATAAAGCAACTCAGGGACATTAGAAAATGCTTGTATTTAAGTCACAATTTTTCTCAAACGCTTTATTTAAGATCACATATAGTTTCCTCCAACAGGGATCAATTTCGGTTTTTAAATTTAGTTTCAGAAACGTTTTCGATTGTTCGAGACTCCAAAATGTCAAAACTTTATATCCCAGATTTTCCGTACTTTATAGTGTACGAGTTGTTGATAAGGTTATAGGAATTCCGCGTTAATAATACCCTTCTAAATCATTTTTCTTTTGATTAATAGCGCTTGTTATTAATTATTCAACATGTGATTTTTTTTCTTCTTTCTTTCTCGTTTCATTGATCATATGTGAAAAAATAACAATTAACTTTTCAAATGTTTTCCCTAACTTCTGCTAGTGTTTTTACAATTAACCTATTAGACTAGAGAATCGCTCATATGAATACTACAAATGTACTTTACATCACGGTCATGTGATAACTCATGGTCACCTACTTATTTTGGTTTTCTATGGCATGGAGCTCAAATGAGACGAATACAATGGTATTTATAAAACCCAGTTATTGTTCAATTACTAATCATAACAAATCAGTTGCAGCTTGTTTAGATTGGCAAATGTTATAACTTTAAGGGTAAAAAGGAAAATTCCACAAGATCATCAAAATAGTACTAGTATACAAAACCTATATGTTGTATTGAGCTGCTCATGGGCCATCCATGCATAGTCCCATAGGCCACACCATCAAATAATATATCAGCTTTGGGTGGTCCAAGAGCTTAATACCTTATCATGAGCACCATTGAGAGTTTAGATAAATAAGTTTGTATTGATATAGAAATAAAAGTAAGAAGAAGAACAAAGGAAAATGGCAACAGCAATAATTCAATTCAACCTTCAGTCATTATTAACCTTTAAAAAACACACTAAATCAAACTTCAATATTCCAATAAACGCAGCCTTAGGTGCAGGAGTGTCAGGACAGCAACTGATAAACTCTGGTGTCGTCAAAGCAATTCCTCCGAAAGAAGCAGCCATTGCCTTAAAATCTGAGGGGTTGAAGCTGTTGGATGTAAGGCCCGAGTGGGAAAGAGAGAAAGCGTGTGTTTCTGGTTCATTGCATGTCCCGCTCTTTGTCAAGGACAACGATAACTCCCCCATTACCTTGCTTAAGAAATGGGTTCATCTCGGGTACATTGGCTTATGGACTGGCCAAAGGTTTACTGCTATCAACCCGGAGTTTGTATCACAAGTTCAAGGGGTTGCTCCTGACAAGAACATCATGCTTCTTGTAGCATGTGGTGAAGGCCTAAGGTAAAAGAGTATTACTTTGCCTAAGCAATTGTTTCCATTTGTCTAGCTTAAACTAACTAGTATGATGATATAACTTTAACATTTTATCACCTTATTAATTCTCTAACTGCTATATACTTCGATACCACCAAACCAGAGTAGTTAATAATGCTGATTCACAATAACATGCCTAAATTTGTTTGGTTAAGCGAATTAATGTTGTAATAACACAGGTCTATGGTAGCAATTTCAAAGCTGCATCAAGCAGGATACAAGAACTTGGGATGGTTGGCTGGAGGATTTAATCGAGCAAGAGACGGCGATTTCTCAGTTGAAGGAGATGAGAAGTTGCAATATGCCACCATTGGTGGTGTATCATATTATTTTCTTAAGTTGCTTGATCTCTTACAGGCAGCTGGAACTTCTAGTTGATTGAATGAATTCAATAGTTGTCCTAATTGACTCTGCTACTACTTCTTCCACGATTAATCTCTCAACAACGAGGAAAAAACAAAAAATCATACAAGTAGCGAGAATCATACAAACCTGAGACAAAGAATGCAATAATTGAAGAAAACGCACGCCAGCAATAGAATAGCTGGTTTAGCAGTTCAGTTTGACGTACTGTATCACAAATTCACAGTAGTATTTCAGCATTCCCCTGTGTGTATAGAATGCCAAGAAACACGAAACAACGAATGACAATATAGCATTGAAATCAACTTTATCTAATGTTTCTAATCTATCAAAAAAAAAAATAAAAATCCATTAGCAAAATGTTGAGGACTCGAGGACAGTATTTTCGTCTCTCTCAAATGCAAGACGTACACATACCATGAAATTAAATTTGAACAAGAGATTTATACTACTGTATGGAGTGCTTAAGTAAGCGCAGCATGCCTGCTTGCACGACATCACATCACATGTAAGTTGAACAAACTTTACTGGACCAACAGGTCAGTAACCAAATCAAACTTGCCAAAATTTTGCTGAATTATTTACTGAAATGAAACACGGTTCATCAGAGGCACCAGAGTTGTTCAAGTGTCGAGGGCAGGACAGCTGCAATATTGAATAAGCTACTACCAAGAACTGAAGGCCGTTACTGAGATCAGCCCTGACTAAATCAGAAACAAACAGCCAGTGATTTCAACTACAGAATAAAATTTACAGCATACTGAATTTCAATCAATAATGCCTTTGAAGGAGTGAAGGATAACATTATATAGGCTTACAATTTAACTAACTAAAAAAAATTCTAATTCCTAAAACTAACAAATTTCTACCACTAATAGTAAACAGATAGGCCATCACCATTAAGCTATATAAGTTTAGAGAAAACACAAATAAAATTTCACAACTAATTAATTAAATAAGCAAATTAATAGAAATTAATCTACATAAAGTAATTTAGTGAACTTCAATTTATCATCACCTAAAATTTAATTAGTCCATTGATGTTTCGCTAACATTGTCCCATTGGAGTAAGGTCCATAGCTGCCTTCGCTCCCAAACGATGACCCTCCGAGACTTGGATCGAGTACACCACAATCCAATCCAATGATATGATAACAAAGACATACATTAGTCATGCGCGCATAATGAAACCGACAAAAAGGACAAGTTTGTTTTTTATGAAGCTAGCCATCTAAGAACACATGGCTCATGCATGAAACACATGTTTGCAAGGCAACTTGACAAGCGATTTATTTATTGAAGTAAGATGAGTGAGAGTAGACGTAGTTGTAGTAGTAGTAGTATTAGCACTAGTCACGGCTGCTTCATCCATGACTTTGAGTTCTTGGAGACATAGAACACATATTTTCTTCTTCGTTGTTCACCAAGTCATTGTCATTGTTGATAACAGTTTGCATCCCTCTGATAAGAGGTATCTCCTCTTAAAAAAAAAATGATTATTATTGCCAACAGCGAACGCCCTAAACTCCTCATCACTACAAAACTCGATCAAGATCAAAACAAGAATTCACCTTTATGATAATAATCATAATCATAATAATCAAGGTTACCGTGGTGTACCATGATGATGATCAAATGGTTCCTAACCTCATCACATATACGTCTAATTAAGCTCCAATTTTGCTCTCCTAGCACTCTAATTGTTGCTTCCCTCATAGTTAAACAAGTGCCTATAGAAAAATAATCCACAGGCATAACAACAAGGGTTGAAATTACTGCACAACATTCCATTTAAATACGGTTTACTAATTACCAATTGTCTACCATTCTTATGTTGGTATAGTATGTAGCACGTTGATAATGCTTAAAGGTTAGTTTTACTACTACACTACTCTTTTGAAGCAAGGTTCTTTGGCTAGGGGATATGGATAATTTTCTTCATCTTTTGGATGTGGACAAGGGATATCAATGCACAAATTTCTGAAGAACAAATTGAACGGTATATCCATCTTACATTACTTGTGTATATTAATTGCTACTGTCATCGATCTTAACTTACGATTCATTTATATATATAACATAGGATGATAAATATATATCAATAGATTGATCGATCTATATATGCATAAAGTATATTTTTATGAAAGATCATTAGGCAATTTTACTGATGATTAAATTTTTCAAGATTGCACTATGTACCCGGCCAGCAATAATCTATTCGATGACATCCTAGGAACAATTCTCATCCATGCCCTTATGGTTCCCTAGCAAATAATACTCACTCAATCTGTTTTTTAGTTGCTAGCTACATTTACTTTTTCGCATCTCCTAAGGCGTAACTTATAAAATTAATATTGGAAATAATTACCCCTACCAATTTTGGTAGGCGCATTATAAGGATGACTATTCTAAATCGATTGATGTGAGGAATGCAACTTATGTTAAAGACTTATGGACTGAGGACAAGAGATGGAATGTTGCCATTTGCAAAAATTGTTTAGGATAAATGGAGTATAAGAGCTATGAAACATTCTAAATAGTAAAAATGGCTCATTCACAGTTAAGTCAGGCCGGTCATTGGTTCCAATTCACTAGGCCTCCTTCTTCCACGGTTACGAGACTGTGAATTCAGTCGAAGACTGTGGTTAGCTTCAGCGATGGGGCTAAGATTAGGGCATACTTCTTTATTAAGGTTTAATTAGTACGTGGTTGTCTGATATGATTATCTACTTGTATAGTATCATCATCATCATCATCATCATCATCGATGGGAGGTCGGCATTAGCTGCACTCTGTATGGAATTTGGGAATAAAGGAATCGCATTGTTTGGTTTAACTTGTGAATTTTATTAGTAAGCCAATGTAGCCTCATTTACTCCCTTCAATTCGATCTCTAACAGTCCTACACACCTCAAACCATATAATTAATGAAATCTCATTTACCAACACCATAATCATAAAGTCAACATTTCCAAATCCTCTTAAATGAGTACTAGCACTTAGTACTTAAACTCATTAATTAATCCTTGCCCTTTGATCTTTTGATATTGATTTTCTATAACCCATTAGTTCAACGTCTGATTTGCCAAATCAGGGTCATGATCAGCATGTCTAAAAGCATATGGTACGGTAACATCCATGGGCTATTTATCCTTCTTGGAACTATCATCGCCCATTAATTTGGAAGTCTAGCCGACCCCAAATTTGTTTGGGACTAAAACTTTGTTGTTGTTGTAACTATCAGTATCATTGGCCATCACTAGCAAAGTAGCTAGCTGCGGCTACCCTTAAAACCATATGATCAGAAACCATAAAAGACACACAACAAGTGTCAACATACTAAACATTAAACTTAATATATACTCAATTATCTATGCTAACTACTCTCCTACATACACATACACATACACACACTGACGCTCAAAGTTACGGTGTAGTATATAAATATAACCGAGCATGAGATAAAGGGGAAATTGTAGATTTACCCAAAATAGAATCAAACTCACAAAGTTAGGAAAAAGATGGATACTTAGTCCAATACACCTATTGGTAATCGCCTTTGGTAGCTCATAGTCTCCAACTCATAAAAGGAAGGAGAAACAAACCGAAGTATGGAGTAGCAATACTCGTCAAAACAGTCCATATGCATCGTTGCTTTGCCCGGCCCTATTAAAAGCGTTTGCCACATTTTTTTAAGTTGTATAGAACTATAGATAGATATACTAATATAATGGTACTATAAATAGAATTATACACTTCATTGTTTGAAACTATAGATAGATATAATAACATCGATGAAACTAAATTATATAGGTAACTAATAAAACTTGTTACGAAAGGATTAAAAAGTCTTGGGAAATCATCGATGACATGTCTATACAGCAAGGTAGCCATGCGTAGGGGTGTGCATAATCCGATCTGGACCGGAATTATTGTCCTTGATAAATTTTCATTAAAAATTTCCGATTTTTATACTAATAACGTATTTTCTTCCTTTGTACTAACTTCGTAACAATTTAGTTGTAACAATTTGTCATAAAGTAATGAGGAAGATGTCAAATTGTGCAACTAAATTATTACCGAGGTGGTATTTTTTTACTTGCAAAATTTACTTGAATTGTTATGGAAATTTATGGTTTGTTGGAATAATTGTTTGCTTTATATGGAGTATTTAAATTAATTACCTCATCTCCTTCTATCTTTCCCTTTAATCACATATTCACATGTTATTTACTTTTCTCTTTTTTTTCCCCACTTTGTCTTATTTGCAGCTAGTTGCATACTCAACAAATGGTGTGGCCAACAAAAATATAGGATTTTTATAGTCACGCTCATCGTTGCTGCTGCAGTCTCCGTTTCCCGGGGTCTTCTTCATTTTCTTGTTCTTTTTCTTTCTTATTCCTCTTTTCTTTTTCTTTTTATGCGAATTTTTGTAGCAATTTATGGCTTGTGCATGAATCTAGCAACTACAACTTATTGAAATTTCTACAATATTGAAGGTTTAATGTTCAATATGTTTTTGAAATTTTAGCGTCTTAAATTCCATCTCTTTTGTTTAATTCAACTTTTTTATACAAGTTCTTGATATATAAAAGTAACCAGATCTAACTAGTACGAGTGGAACCATTGATTCGCACAATTGGTTAGTTTCAGCCAGGTAAGTTTTACCCTTTTAATATTCAATATTCGTATTTAATAAAAAAACATTTCATTTTAATATTAAATATTTATATTCAACAAAAAAAACATAATATATTTTTTTAAGATAGGACTATGGGAATGGTGGAAATAGTGTGGGGTTTTGGATGGGGCGACATACCTCATCCAATGGCCAGGAAGGGTGTTTTCCATCACCTTCTTCTTATAGAGGGCCTTATCAAGGAAAATTTTGTGATGCAAGATAATACTATGATGACGCATAAACTGTAGTTTTTCATCCAGAATCTAGTTCTGTCTATGTTTTGATTTTCTTTAATCCTAACATCGAATCAATGAATATGATTGTAATTCATGCTACATTCTAGCAATAAATATGTTTTTTTTTACAATTTTATTTTATTTAATATTTTTTTTATTTAATTCTATTAATGAATATAACTGTAGTTCATTCTTATTCAATTGTAATTTTTCTATATTTATTATATTTTTTCCTCATTCATTAATCTTATATTCTGCGTATACTCTATTCCGCACGGAATCTAAACATCGCCCATAAGCACCTTGTAATCGCCCGTATTTTGTACCAACTTTCCATAATTGCCCTTCCCTCTTCTTTCCTCCCTCTAACACTTTCCCTTTACTTCTTTCTCTAAACCACCATCACTCTCACCAATTCAAACACCAACTCGATCAACCACATATCACCATTCAAAAAACCAACTTCAACAAGAGGTTTAAGGAGTCACGGGGGTAAAATATGATGTATATGGGTGAGGGTGTAGTAATGAAGGAAAAAGAAAGAGGCGTGGGTGGTAGAGTACACTTTGTGTAGTAAACACGGATTGTAATATGACCATCTCTTACGGTTTCGATCGTATCTCACAAAGTATAATTCCAATTAACATGATTCTAAATGAATTGAAAACTATACTCAAAGATATTTCCATCGGTAGGTCGTACGTACGCCCCGTATAATGTTCTGGAGAAAAAGTTATGGCCATTTGAAAAAGACCCTGTGAAAACGGATTGTAATATGACCACCTCTCATTGTTTCGACCATATCTCACAAAGTATAACTCGGATTGACATGATTTTAGCTGTGTTGGAAAGTAGACTCAATGCGCTTTCCAAGGGTAGGTCGTACACCTCATAGAACGTTCTAGAGAAAAAGTCATGGCCATTTGAAAAAGACCCTGTGAAATTGCCGTGGACCAAATGAAACATGCGTCTGATTTAGACGCAGGTTGACTGAGACCTAAGCCCAGTCAACCTGCGTCTAAATCAGACGCAGGTCTCAATTTTTAAAAAAATAAATAAATAAATTTGAGACATGCGTCTGATTTAGACGTAGGTGTCAGGATACCTACATAATTAAGATTTTTTGGGAGAGTAAAGGGCAGAGTTGGAAAAATAGGTGAAAATACGGGCGATAGTAAGGAATTTTCGGACGACGTTTAGCGTTTCAGTTTTTCTAAATTTATTATATCTTTTCCTCATTCATTAATCTTATATTTTGCGTATACTCTATTCCGCACATAATGTAGATAGATATATGTCAAACTCGCACACAATGAATGCATACCCACGGTGGTAGTAATGTCGTATATATATATATATTTTTTTTATTATTATATTTTTTTCTTCATTCATTAATTGTTTAGCCTCAAAAAGATTCCCGAAAAGGTCACGTCATTGTTTTTCGACTCTCACGAGACTTACGCCCTTCCCCTGACCATATGGGTGCAGTGTAAAATTGTTGGCAATATTTTTCCGGAACCCCCCAAAACCGAGGATAATAGTTGAGGACTCCCCATAATCGATCCCAGCCTCTAAAAACCTTTTACTATCCCTCTTTTAGATCGGTTGTTTTCCGGAGGAATGAAAAAACATATTTTTCATATTCTCACGGGACGTACTTAGGGACTTTTCACACCGAAACGCATGGTTTGAGTTCATATTTTAACCATACGGGCATCCTGAAAAAATTTTGGCGTTTTTTTTTTTTGAGGACGCCATAATCTTAAACACGTGGTTAATAGCCTTTGGTTGAGGCCTTTGGAGGGGTCGTCCCGTGCCCCGTCTTGTTTATGCCCCTTTTTTTTTACCACATGCTATGGACCATCACATGCCTCCCCACGATTGGTTTCAACCCCTAAAGACCTCTTATGACCTTTTCTACAGGCGGGAAAAACAAGCTCTTCTGAGAACCGTTTAGAGCCTTGTTATTATACGTTAGATTGTATTCAATAAGAGTGTGCAGAGTACTTCTAATATCTTGTAGATGTAGAATATGTTTAAATTCTAGATTGGAAAGTGTTCTTTGTTCTTTGATGATTGTATCATTTTATTAACATATATATTGTGCTCGATCAATTGGTGGTTTATTATGTTTTGAAGAATATCTTATTAAAAGGTCTTTGTTAGGTTTAACGTGTGAATTTTAATAAAAACGTTGACAAAATAGCGAAATGATGCATTTGTTATAATAAGTTTTTAATGTATCGAATCTAATCATATAGTTATTTTATTTATACAGAAAATTTCACTAAGCGTCACAACAACATCCTTGTTTATCACATACTAAGTGCCCGGGGCAATTTTTCTTGAAGTTATGACAATCATTTTGTGGATCTAAACACCCAAAAGGCCCTGGTGAACCAAAACATTCATAGTGTTGTTTTATGCCAATATCAACATTAGAATATGCATTGCCAGCTCTTGAGCTCATCACAACCTCACCTGTCATCACATACCAAAAATATAATTAATAAATACTATTGGTAACTTACTATATATAACATATTTTTCAAGTAAAAAAACTTTTCATTTATCCCTTACCAACTGAAAAAATAACTAGCATCATAATAATGAAAGAGGTGAATAATGCCTTCATATTTCCAGCAATTATGAAATTTAAAACTTTTTTCCTAAACTTAACAATGATTAATTAACTTGACTCTCAATTGTTGTTATGAATTATCATGGCTGAAGACAAGTTGCTTTTATACTTGAAATTTAGAGCTTATGCAGTACAATTATCAATATATTTTGATATAGGGATCTATTTTGAAATTTTTTTAGATTTCAAATGTTCATATTCACACTACAATTTCCCACTTAATATTTGTAATATATTTTGATATCATTGATATATCACCTACTCCCTGTGTTTTTTTTTTTACTTGTCATATTTGTTTTTTATGGAAATCTCAATTATGCAATAAGGAGCGCCTCTCTCCTTCCTCTTTTCTCTCCAAAAATAGCCCTTGCTTCCATCCTTGAATTTTCAAGGGGCTTCCATCGATTTTAATCATGGAAAGCCTTAACTTCTTTGTTTATGTAACTTTTGATTCATCAATAATACATAGTTTCCTTCATTAGAAAAGATTGTTGCTCCCTTGAAAGAAAGAGTTTATCACTTTATCCTACCCTCTATGAGAGGGACTATTGTTTCTTTGTGTTTTTTTTTTATGTTCGTAGTTACGTTAAGTCGTGGTCTATTTGGTTCGTTGATGAAGGTTTATGAGATACTAGTACTACAGCAGATATCAAATACACGAATACAATCAATTACTTCAAATTTATTCCAATTCCACATATACAGCAGATCGAAAGACCCTCCTTGCAGAAGGTTGTACTAAACATGCAGCGATGTGAAAGACGACGGTATGCAGAATTGTCACATCTACTCTTCAACAATCGTGATTTTGATGTAGTTGAATTTTATTTGATTGTTATTGTTAAGTATTTGTTATTTTGAATTCTCTTGTAGATGTCGTATAACGTATTATGAATGAATTAGTTTTAATATAAAAAATGAGAATCTCAAATTATCTGTTGCATTTCTACTTATGGTAAGTGGGTTCCATAGTGGTTTTACCAAAGTGTTCTAATTTTAGGGGTTTCTTGTATTTCTTGTGAGTAAATTAAACGAATATTGAATGCCCAAAATAAAGGTACTCCGTATAAATAAAACAATACTTCACCTTTTGAAATTTGGTGTAGCTTTGAATTTTTGTGTTTAATTTTGGCACATACCCCATAAAATTTTTGGTAGGATTGTAATATATCAAGAACTTTCCTTGTTTGTGACATTTTTGGCAGGTCAATTACCATACTTTGTTGCTTAAGAAGCACCAATATTGGTTCCGCATTAAAAAAAAAGAATTGCGAACCTTCCCACCAATATTGGAACCTTCCCTTATTCCAATATCAAATTGGAAGGTTCCCGCATATAAGTAGGGCCCAGTTAATTTTATAGATATTGTTGGTGTATGGAAAGTAGGAGGGAGAAAGTCGTGAGTAGGGAGAGAGAAGGTAAATTATGAGGTTAATGAATGTAGGTATAAAATTGTGAAAAGGAATAATATGTAGTATAGATAGTGGAAAGCGATATGGACTAGTGAAGTAAGGAGAGAGAAATTACGGGAAAGTACATGAATGTTGATACTCTAAGTAATTTTCTCTCTTTGGTTCGGAAACTACTTAGTGTAAACACATAAATGTGAGCTCTCAAAACGAAGGAGCGATGATGATCCCCAAACCTTGCAACGCACTGAAAGCCGAGAGGAACAATGAGACAATGCAAAAAATTTTGAGTCGAAGTCCCGGAGCTAATTTATGAAAAGTCATGCCAAAAATGACTTTTAGTTTTTCATTAAAATGATTTTTGAAAATAAATTAAATAAAGTCAAAATAAATTTTAAACAAAAACAAAACCCATTTCCCGCACCGCCTATGATATGGCGCAAGTCATGTACTCATGTCCTGCGCCTTATATAGCGCAGAGAACTTCTTGTGTCACTGGCAGTTATCACCTTATCTGAGCCATAGCGTAAATCTCACCCGGTGTCATAATGCCCATATCCCTAACCAATCAACTACTATCCCACGACCTTCCCGTGCCATGGCGTAAAACACACCATGCACGTACCATTATTGCGTAGGAAGGCTTATCCACCCACGTCCCAATCACATGATTACATGATTCATTTTTGTATGTTCTTATTTTATTATTTAAGTCATGAACATGATTATTCCAGTATTTGATTGTGGCATCATAGCCCTTAATTTTTTTTTTTTTTTTTTTTTTTTTTGGTATGCATGTGTTTCTCATTACTCTTTCAATTAGTATCATGCTAGGACTTAATGTTCGGTTTTATTGCCTTGCTTTTTCATGCATATTATATCACATATTCTTAAAAAAAAATTTAGAATTCATGTAGTAGTCCTTTCTTTTTACCATGCTCATGTAGAATTCATGTTTAAGTACGTGTCTTAAAATTGTTTCTAAAAATCATGTTTAGGCTTGGTTTCTCCTCTTGCTTTTTCATGTTACTTAGTTGTCCATGCATATTATATATGTCTCATGTATTTTACTGTCCTCTTGGCTTCATTTATTAGCTTTTATTTTCTCTTATCTTATGTCTTATCATGCTCACATTTCTAAATAGCTACATTACAATTCATGTCTAGGATTTCTTTAAGTGGCTTTATTTTAGTATCATGCCTAGAATGTTTATTTCATGCATGGCTTTTAATCAGTATATACTATCTCATGTATCTCTAAGTTTTCCCTAGCTAGTACCATAATTTAGGTTCCCCATCCCTGTTTTAGTCGCATATACATATTCCTTTTTTACCTTATGTATACTAATGGTACTGACCAATGCATTCCATATATATGAGCATGTTAAAATTACTTTACACATGCATGATAGCTTCTTCGCATCCCTTGGAATAATTATTTACCAAATCATTGCATCCTACTAGTACTTAAGATTTAATAATGATCGGTATGTGCAAATCGCGGTTGATAGGACAAATTATATATGAAATCCGGCATTAGTTAAACTTAAATAAATCTAAGCGATCACCGTAAGGCGGATATGTGGGCAATAATGCTAACCTACAAATCAAATGTTAGTATTCTCTATTTGCAAGTAAGACAAGTTAAGACGGAATTATATACACAACCGAGGATTCAACCAATAGTGCTAATATCCGAGTAAGAGGCCGATGTACGCGGGCAGATAAGATATCTAAACCAATAACCGTATTCTAGCCAATGATTCCAGTCTCTGGTAACCAAATCGGGCATGTTACATCAGAAATAAGACAGTGTAAGGAAAGTACAATTAGTTTGGGGTATTCTTTCAATTCAAATTAAAAGTAACCAAATCTAGTATGAATTGGCGGTCTAGTCCCCTAACCAAAAACATCCATGTATGCGTGCTCTTTTATAAAAGACATGCTGGCGACTCTCACTTTAGACTCAAATCTGTGACGAACGTCCATATTCATACTCTACGCCACAACCAAGGTTGCACTCACGTGTGCACGACATTCTATACGGATATTCAAAACCCCGCTCTCACACCCTGGTTATGCAGCCGTGGGGGAGGTCTAGGCAACCCTCGTGGAGGTGCTCGGAGGGACAATCAGGCTCCCCTCCACCCCCCCCCCCCCCCCAACACGTAGTAATAAATTAGGGGTCTCCACTATGTTTGTGACATACCTCAAACTTTGTTCCAAGTTGCTATGTAGCAACAAAAAAAGGGTCTTGTACAGGATACTCTTGAACTTTTTTCGATTTCACAACGTACCCTCGTATTTTCATAATAATACGAAATACCCCTAAATTTAAACAAAATTCACCTAGTATCCTAACAGCCTAATAGTGTAAAGTTTTCATTTTTCTTTAATCAACCTTAAATTAACGAACTAAATTTACTTAACTATACTAATTAAATGAACTAAATTACCTACTCCGTTTTTGGTATTAGGTTGTACATTTGATTTTGCTATCTAAGGGTAATTAAAGAAAGTTTAAAGGAAAATATAACATCGTTAACTTCTAAGGGTGCCTGATGAATATAAGTAAGAATTCAGGGGTATTACGTGAATTTTTGAAACCACGAGGGTATCTCGTGAAATCAAATAATGTTCAAGGATATCCCATAAAAACTGTGGAAATAAATATTGAGGGAATATAATGTTTATATCAACAATGAATATGAAATATACCCGGTGTATGGTAAAATTACTGCACAACAACCAACTTGAACCAATTTTTTGGTAAACAAATTTCAAATTTTAATAATTTTAAAATTATTGAAATTTAATTGAAGAATTTGAACAAATCACTTTTACATATGTTATAACAAAATATATTTATTCATTGAACTCGAGTTTTTTTGGCATTAGAAAGTATGTAAGTGCATGGTAACTTGAGTTTATTTTAAGGTTACTAGAACTCAAAAAATTATAACTCAAATTGAATAATAATATAATTTGAGCTGATTTTATGGTAATTGAAATGTAAAAAGTGTAGCTTTAAACCTGTTGTATAATAACAACTGCACACCTAGTATATATGAATGAAACTTTGTTTTACCCCAACTTTTTAGAACTACGCTTTCGTAGTTATTAATTGTAGTAGAATTTTTGTCCAAAATTACTTTAGTTTTATTAGTTTTTTCAAATTACTACCTTTTATTTTCGTTTTTATCCTAAACTACCTTTAAATTGTACGGAGTATGTTTTTTTAATAAGAAGGGTAATGCTATATGTAGCCCTAAGGGCTACAAATAAGCATTGGATGTGTGGCTTAAAGTGAATATCATTTGGAAATTAATGACAAAATCATGTGTTGATCGATATAATATATGTTAATTTCGCCAAATATTTCTGTTCATAATTTCTCACTGTGGCTTAACCGTTTTATCATTAATTTTACTCTGAACTCATTACTAAAATCTTGGACATACTTTCACTCACACACACACACACAAAAATAATAATAATTAATAAATGAATGAATGAATAAATAAATAAATAAATAAATTTCAATGATCAACTGATCACTGGTAGCTTAAACCAGGACATTATGTTAGGAAAAGAAAATTTGTGGACAGAATGCAGAGCGTATCAAGGCATTGCTTACACAAAAATACAGAAACTGAACTTAAAGCTATGAAATACACTCAAAAGAAACTTACATAAATATGACAGACTTGCATAAATATAACACAAACTTCTTGTTTATGATAAAGTCCACGACTCCGGAACTTGGACCTCATCCCATTTGGTAGTACATTCATTCCCAGTATTGGGATGACAACAGATTGTTTTGTCACAAATTGGCTTCCGGTAATCTAATGTGATATCTGTCGTTACATTACACACTAACCTGAATGCCAATTCCAAAGGAACACAACTCTTGACATATAACTTAATGAAGTCATCAGAATCGTGCTGCAAGGGAATGGAAAAACCAGGACAGCAATGGAAGTAGAAAGGACCCTCACATAGATTTGCTTGCACAAGTGCAAACAAAGAATTCTCAAAGTTAAGATGCCTGGCATCTCTAACACATGCCATTATTGGAGCCCTTTCTAACCCATCATTCAAAAGGGGCTTTATAGCTACTTGGAACAGACCCAAGTGCACAAACCCCTTTTTCTTCTTCATTAAGCCTTCTAGTAATTTAATGGATACATTATTCATCTGTTTATTGGCGTTCAGCGTTAAGGTATTTTCATATTCTTTTATAGTCGGAGAATTCTTAAGCAATAATTTTCTAGCTTTTGACCATAGAGAAGGAGCTTGAAATATACCTGAAGGCGAAATCATAGTATGATAATTTTGGTTGTACACCTGATTGACCAGGATCTTTGGGTATTTCCAATCAAGCCCTTTTCTGTTTTGGGAGCTGCCTTCTTCATTAACTAGCTTTGTTGCAATCGAACTAACCTGAAGTTTAACAACGTAAGAGATATGGAATTATGGAGTATATATATGTATATTTTACATATATTGTATTTGTATTGTATAGATTGATAAAGATAATTATCAAGGCTATATATGCCTATATGTAAGTCACTATTAAATTGCATTTTAGTTACCTTTTTAAGGGCACGATCATCAGATTTAAGCTCTTGTTTGCTGGTTGGAGATTCATGACTTTGCGACTCAGACTCATCCCACTTAGTTGTGCCACGAGTCCCAGTGGCCGGTTGAAAATAAAGCATCTTACCCAAAACTGGCTCCTTCAATGCCTCAGGACTTAAATCCACCATCGCCTTACAAACAACTCTATATGTCAATGCTAAAGGAACCCCACCAGTCTCCAAATCTAGAGTAAGGACCTCGAACAAAGAATCATCATCCAAAGACACCGAAAAACCAGGAAAACATTCAATTATAATGGTCCTTGAAAAAGATATGCTTTGACAAGCGCTAACAAAGAGTCGTGGAAGTCAAAGCACCTTCCCTAAGGCTTACAACAATCGGAGCTCCTAGACCATCTCTCATTGGTGGCTTGACAGCCATTTGGACCAACCCCAAGTGCAAAAATGTGTGTTGTTTCTTGACGAAGCCTTTCAAGAAACAGCTAGTAAGTAAACTAACAGTTACATTCTCATCATTTCTGTTAACTGTAACAGTATCTTCAAAATCTTTTACAGCATAGCTTGATGAAATACCAAGTACTTTTCTCTTGTACACTTGATCAATTGGGATTTTAGGATATTTCCAATCCTTAAGATTAGTGGCCATGGATTAATGATTGTGCCCTGAAATTTTACCACAATAATCAGCCAAGGATTATAACACTACACGAATATATTGAAAGAAACAATAATGTACATATTGAAGATTATATTATATACTTTTCACTTTTTTTTCCAGTACATACCTATTTCCCTTAATGATTTTGGCAAATGGCGAGAATTTAAGAGATGAAAGGGAACTTTTTTTTTAAACAAGAGATTGAGGATAGAACTTTTTACACTGAGCTTTTTGTATAAACCACAATTTATAGGTAAAGTTGTCTTCCTATTCTACTTCTTCTTTTAAGGCTTTAAATGCTTTTCCTAATTATCTGTTTAGAAGTCAGTGTTAGTGAGAATTGAGAAGATAGACATCTATCTCAAGCCTTTAGTATGTCACTCAGCTACCCCTACGTCACCCTGCTAAAAGATAATGACGTCATTCATTTATTGTAAACTGGTAAGATCTTATTCGTTGTTCTTTTGGATCGAATTTAATTGGAGTGAACTGAACTAAGCTAACATGAATGAAAGTGAATTACTACATAATAATTAATAAGTATAAGAAGACTGAAGATCAATCATTAGTGATTTTTTGTCACAATTATTGTCCTTGATATTCTTTCATTATAAATTTTTTTTATAGAAAAAAAAAAGGGTATTGGTCTTATCTCTTTCCCTACCATTGTAGATTTGTAGTAACCTGGAAATTTCTGAAGTCCTTTTCTTAGGACTTGGGTCATTTTAACTTTTTAAGGCTACCTCTAGCAACACTGTGATTACGATTTGGTTTATCTCTTCCTAATTATTTCATCTTTACAAATTACAAGTGGTTCAGCTTGAGCCAGAGTAAAGGAGTGTTTTTTTTAGTGGGTTGGTGGAAATGTCATTCAGCTAGATGCTCATGATGAGATTAACTCGTTCATACAAAGTATATCATTAAATAGTTCTAAAGAGGTATATCCAAGTGTACCTAGAACTATACAGATGCTTCGTTGCCCCAGGAATTTGATTAGTTTAGCGTAAAATGTAGCTTTCGAAAGATTAGGGGTAAGTGTCAAGAATGGCATTTCGTTCTAAAAACGACTTCAATTATATCTAGGCAGTTCATAGTGATATAAATTAACAAATTCTCCATCTATCTGCTACAATATGCAAGTTTGCAAGGAGATCAAGTTGCCCCTGCTGAATTGCAAACAGGGCAAACTTGTCTAAATTTGATATCGCTGAATTATTTATTTTCTATTGATTTTTGTTCCGCCCCTAGAACCAGAGTCTTAGAAATTGCCACAAAAGCATATAGTTATACATTAAATACTTATCATTAAAAACAAAAGGCAAAGACACAATTACTTAAACACTCCTGGATGAGTGGAGAACCAAGTTTCTTAAACACGAATATATTAGTCAATCAGACACAAGACACTCGGCTATTTTATGAAAAAGTTCCCAAGCTTCTAACCTTAGGCACAATAATAGGTTGGGGGGAAGAGAAGAGGAGGAATGTGGAAAGCTATATAAATTATTAAGTTCTTCAGCCTCCTTGACTTCCTTTCCCCTCCCTTATCCTGCACCATGGTTATCCCACATTCCCAATGCAGCAGAAGTGTCAAGCAATCATAACCATGACATATCATCAACAGTACCATAGCAGAGTTCCATAGCAGAAAAGTAGAAGAAATAAATCCTTCAGCTGTTACTAAATCAGAACTTTAACTTCTCATTTACTATACTGGACAAAAGTCTAGATTTATTGTTGATCTAAAATCCAAGTGACTCTTTTATTGTAAACTTCAACTGTGAGAACATATAAACAGCATCTTTACTCATTTAGGCCTCCACCTCTTTTAAACACCAGACTAGACAGCAAAATAAATCAAACAATTCTATCTGCCATAACCAAGAATAGAACATGCACAAGTTCACAGCTACTTCATAAATCAGCCTCGAAACAAAATTCAATCAGCTAAGTTCATGAAACAACATACAAGTATCCAATGCATGTGTTGAAAATGAAGGCTGCTTTTCAAAACTCCAAAATTGTTTTGTGCGCCCACTGCAAGAAAAAATGTTTTTCAATGCTTCTGTTATAAGGTGTGCAGATATCAATTCTAGCAGTGTGAAATTAATTTGCTGTTAATAACTCGTGAAGGTTACAAAAGAAATAGAAAATATAAACCCACAAGAATTGCTTTTACCTATATTATGTACTTGATAGTAACTATAGGATACCAAATCTCATTGTAGTAAGTAAACTGTAGCAATGATTTCTGACAATTCCTTTGAAAACTCATGAAGTGAAACTGCAAGTTTCAATAAAATGATAAATATACCGTCAATATTGTGAAAAATGACAAATAACATGAAATAGATTGTCTGCATTAACGGCTGACAGTTCTGACTATACATAGAACAGTAAATAAACTAGAATCTTTATTATAGACAACCTCAGAATTCCTATATCACTTGGAAACTTAAGTCCAACAGTGAGATCCTTTCATTGTGCTCTGAGTCCCAGTAGTCAGCTGAAAACAAATTATTTCTCTCCCAGTTCTCTTTTGAAAGATTTCAGGTTATGCTTATCAGTACCTTTATAAAATATCATATACATCAATTGCTCTACTCAGTATGATTGTAAGGCAAGGACTCCCCTTGTGGAAGCACTATTGAGTAAAAAAAAAACAAAATAGCAAGGAACTTTCCTTGCAGTTATAATAGTATGGACCTTAAAATAGGTTTGCTCCCACAAATGCTACCAAAGTGTTTGGAAAGTCAGTCAAGGTCAAGAATACATGACTACATTCTGCCATTCTCGTTCCTTTTAGTTGTTGGCTTTAAGTATCATTGTTTCTTCAAAATCTTTTACTGCACAGTTTGAAAATTCCTAAATATGAAAACTAGAAGGAAAGTCCAAGTAACTATTGCATAATTGATCACCAGAAATCTTTGGGAATTCCCAACAAGGAGGTGATCTCCCTTAGCAAGCTACATGGCCATATTTCAAAATCAGCCCTAAATCAATCGGAATAAGTGAAGTGATACTTTATCTATCAACACAAATATATTACACTTTTGAAAATGCACAAGTACAAACAACAATGTGGAGATAATTTAGCTAAGAAAATTTTGCAAAACCTTTTCAGCCCGTTTGGTAGTCAATAGAAATGAATGAGTTTAAATTGTAAAGTATAATCTAGCAAAGAAGTCAATGTTGTATTCGCCATGGTAATGCCACGTTTGTGTTTTCTTCAATTTTAATCCCCTCACCAATCATAGCCACTCGGGATGTGGTTTTAAGTAAGGATAAGATTTTATGAAGAACAATAGACAATTTGGGGTGAATCATCAATTAATCATTACTATGAGAATGGCATTAGATTTCCTCATATATTTGCATACAAATTTGATCTTTTACCATTATCTGTAGTTTCCTAGCAAGTACCAAACGACCCATTAAACTTCTGATATTTCCTAAGTGAGTTTAAGAGCATTTGCAATGAAAAAGAACAAACTGGAGGCTATTACACTTAAAACATGCATCTACTTTTTATCTTTTTCCAATAAAATAACAATTACTAAAAATATACTCTATCATTAATTATTGTTATTGACATCTTGATTGGCCCATGTCTTTTGTGGTCTTTGTCTTACATTAGCCGCCAGCCAGAAGTCTACTTCTACTGAATCTTAGACTTCAAGTGAGCCTGGTAAAATGATAGAGCATTATGAATGTCACTCATCTAAGATGCATAAATTATTTATCAAGACATCACTCCTTGGAGACTGAGATAAGATAGCTGAAGATTCCTAGATGCAATTTACGAAGATGAGACAAATAACGAGTGCTATTGAAAGATAAAACTAACCTAAATGCCCATATAAAGTTATAAACTCAATAATAACACACTCATGCAGTCAAAATTCCCCGTAACCAGCCAGTTCCATTCGTCTATACTTTTGCAGTAGCCTCAACTCGTGTACCCTGAGTCCCTACAAGGCACTCATATCTGAAGGTGCCTTGATAGCCAACACATTCTTTTTAGTCTGGTAGTGCTTTACTATAAATTTCCCATATACCACACACCATACCCATTTCTCGTTCATTTTCAATTAGGACTTGCCCTAGCCTCAAAACATACACACCTAAGGAGATTGCAGTAACGAAAAGAGATATAATGAGTTAGCATAGACTGATTTACTGCTAATATACAGCTTGCTCAGGTATATAACTTTGACAAAAACTGAGAAATAAAACAATATTTATGAAATTATGAGGACTTCATTAAAGCAACAGACAGATAGATTAAAGTGAGAAACACACACACGCAAAAAAAAAAGTATAAACTTTTAGAATAGCCAATCAGTATATGTAGAGCATAATGTTACTAAATCTGGCTATGAAACAGGAAACTCACCAATTTGATTCGAGAAACGCACAAAGAATCAAGCTTAAGATTAGAGAACGCCTCTGCCATTCAGCTTCAAATCTTGAGTCTACCATCCCATTTCGAGCTACAAACATAACCCTTCCATTGTTACCCATTTCTGACTCCTCAATTACAAGATCCTCCTTCACTACCTTGCCCAAATCCTTATAGTGTTAGGAATACCATAGGTCCATAGCTACCAGTTACTGTTCCGGCATAACCTATCCTTGTTGCAAGACAGGATAATCATCTACCATCTCCTTTTGATTGAGATAACACATTGTAAACTGAGTTTGAAGGCTTAAGACCTAATCCCACCATCTCCTCAACTAGTGACTC
Source organism: Suaeda aralocaspica (assembly GCA_016808085.1). Taxonomy (NCBI): domain Eukaryota; kingdom Viridiplantae; phylum Streptophyta; class Magnoliopsida; order Caryophyllales; family Amaranthaceae; genus Suaeda; species Suaeda aralocaspica. Next base: position 2,332,528 of record PYUH01000107.1, on the reverse strand, counting down.
AGCTTCTTTGAACTTCCCATCTTTACAGAGGACGTGTATTGTCGAACAGTAGCTACCAATATTTGGAACCATCTTGTGTTCCCTCATGTCTCTCAGAAACCGCAATGCCCTGTATGAATTTCCCTCTTTGCAGTAACCACTAATCATCATATTAAAAATCACATCACTTGGATGTAACTGCATCATCTCCATTGACTTGAACAACTTTGATGCTTCTAACATTCTACCCTTGCCACACCATCCATTTATCAACGCACCAATAGTGTAAACGTCTATCACCAATTTCATTTTCTCCATTGAATGATACATCTCTATTGCCTTTTCCATGTTACCGAATTTGACTAGTGCATCAATCAGTATTGTGTATGTCACTTTGGACGGGGTGAGACCTCGCTCTTCCATCTCTTTGATCAAATTCATCACCCTGGTAGAAATCCCAGCTTTAGAAAATCCAGAAATAAGGGTATTGTAAGTCACTAAAGATGGCACTTGACCATTCAACTTCATCTGCCCAAATAAACTCATAGCCTTGCTTAACTTTTCTATATTACAAAATCCACCAATCAAAATATTATAAGTGACCAAGTTTGGACTTATCCCATAGCTCTTCATCTTCTTAACCAAGTTCTCACCCTCCCACGGGTTCTTCACCTTGCAAAGGCCACCAATCAATATATTATACGTCACAACGTTGCACGCCNCTATGAAACAGGAAACTCACCAATTTGATTCGAGAAACGCACAAAGAATCAAGCTTAAGATTAGAGAACGCCTCTGCCATTCAGCTTCAAATCTTGAGTCTACCATCCCATTTCGAGCTACAAACATAACCCTTCCATTGTTACCCATTTCTGACTCCTCAATTACAAGATCCTCCTTCACTACCTTGCCCAAATCCTTATAGTGTTAGGAATACCATAGGTCCATAGCTACCAGTTACTGTTCCGGCATAACCTATCCTTGTTGCAAGACAGGATAATCATCTACCATCTCCTTTTGATTGAGATAACACATTGTAAACTGAGTTTGAAGGCTTAAGACCTAATCCCACCATCTCCTCAACTAGTGACTCAGCTTCTTTGAACTTCCCATCTTTACAGAGGACGTGTATTGTCGAACAGTAGCTACCAATATTTGGAACCATCTTGTGTTCCCTCATGTCTCTCAGAAACCGCAATGCCCTGTATGAATTTCCCTCTTTGCAGTAACCACTAATCATCATATTAAAAATCACATCACTTGGATGTAACTGCATCATCTCCATTGACTTGAACAACTTTGATGCTTCTAACATTCTACCCTTGCCACACCATCCATTTATCAACGCACCAATAGTGTAAACGTCTATCACCAATTTCATTTTCTCCATTGAATGATACATCTCTATTGCCTTTTCCATGTTACCGAATTTGACTAGTGCATCAATCAGTATTGTGTATGTCACTTTGGACGGGGTGAGACCTCGCTCTTCCATCTCTTTGATCAAATTCATCACCCTGGTAGAAATCCCAGCTTTAGAAAATCCAGAAATAAGGGTATTGTAAGTCACTAAAGATGGCACTTGACCATTCAACTTCATCTGCCCAAATAAACTCATAGCCTTGCTTAACTTTTCTATATTACAAAATCCACCAATCAAAATATTATAAGTGACCAAGTTTGGACTTATCCCATAGCTCTTCATCTTCTTAACCAAGTTCTCACCCTCCCACGGGTTCTTCACCTTGCAAAGGCCACCAATCAATATATTATACGTCACAACGTTGCACGCCAAACCCCTCTCAACCATATCATCAAACAGTAGATAGGCTCTATTTAACAACCCATTTTTACAATGCTCTTTCATTATACAATTGTAGGTATAAACATTAGGTAAAATCCCACACAACTTCATCTTCTCATACATTTCGAACCCCTCTTTCTTTAGCCCTTTATTAAACAACCCATTTATTAAAACAGTATAAGTATGTTGATTAGCAACTAACCCTAATTCCTCCATCTTGTAAAACAACTCTTTTGCTTTATCAACATCACCATTTTTACAACACCCATCAATTAAACTAGTGTAAATAACAACATTTGGAGACATACCCAAATCCTCTAATCTACCCAAAACAGCAAATGCCCTTTTTAAATCATTTCCTTCACAAAAACCCTTAATCATTATTCCAAAACTATACACATCAAACTCAACTTTACCCTTAAATTCATTAAAAACCCACCAACCTTTTTCAAGATTATTGCTTTCTAACAAAAGAATTAACAATGAATTGAACAAATTCGATTTCGGTACGAAACCTTCATTAATCATCTGAATAAAAGAATTCAAACTTTCTTGGGGCAATTTAGCTTCAACATAAGCATTAAACATAATCTCTAATAAAAGAACACAAATTGGGTGAGAAATTGGATGATTCTTGGTGAAAATTTGAATAAGTGATGAGGAATTCAATGATGAAGAAGGTGATTTTATTCTACCAGAAAATAATTGAAGAGTAAAAGAATGAGCTTGAGGTAATAAATTGTATGAAAGAAAAAAATGCAAAATCATATAAATAGAATTGTGGGTATGCTCAAATTCATGTAAATTAGAGGAATTTATTAAAGAAAATGCTTTAATTGGAGGGTTTTTCACAAGTTTTTGAATTAATAACATACATTGGTATGAAACTCTTGTTGAAGTTTGCATTTTTATTAGTTTAATTTAGAAGATAAATTGAAAAACCCAAGTAGTAATTTTAGCAAATTGAAGATTGGACATAGAAATATAGTAAGTTAGCAACACATTACAGAAAATAATTGAAGATTTAAGAAAGGAAAATTGACCTAATATGAGGAAGAAATAGAACGGGAAGTACCTGGTGAGGTGGTGAAGGGGAATATAACAGATTAACAGTACGGTGCTATCAATTTAGGTCAAGATTGTTAAATTTAAGTGATATTACGTATATTGATTAAAAAAAAGTGGTATTATAAGTATTTAATTACTAATTTGAATCAATTGAACCGAGGATAGGTTGTAGCTGAACAATTTATTGAATGGATACTAATAAGTGAAATATACCAAATTGAAATTAGCTGCACAAACTACGACAAAATAAATCATAACATTGTGTAGATAAGTTGATGAATAAAGTAACGAGTATAAGGTTGGAGATTCAAGTTTTAATGGCCACATTTTAAGGGTCTGTTTACTTCAGCTGAAAATAGCTCTTACTTGTACCATGTATAGAATGTGTTGTGATTCTTGAGGGTAGATTTTCGATTTATTTGGGATATTTTATTTTCTTAGTTTACAATAAATTAGTTTATATCTTAATCTATCCTCAATATTAATTGCAATTTTTAAATCTTTCAATAGTTAAATTACACTATTCAAAACGTTTTCGACTTTAAATATTGTTAAATTTATCAATTCTAAAACTCTTCATATTATTGTAAGAATACAATGCGAATAGGAACCGAGTAAATCAAAGTTTTACCTTACAAACTTCAATATGTTGTGTTGTTCCGTTTGAATTTTATTTTTTAATAATTTATCTAAATTAATCCAGTCTTTCATTTTCAAGACTCACTTGAAATTTCAATTACAAATTACTCTCATGTCTATCATCTATTCATCTGTATTATTTCCCACCTTCTTAACTATAAATAATTTTGGAGGAAAAAAAAAGCAATAATCAATAAATATGAAAGCTCAATTTACACTTAAAAAGAGAAGTGCAAATGGCTGTCCCTAATCCAAAAAAAACTGACCAAGACCATCAAATTGTTCAATCCATCAACGTTCAAACAACGGACGGTAAAGAACCAGAAATACTTGAAGAATATCCACTTATAAAGCGAAGCTTGTTTACATCGGCAACTTCACAACAGATGGAAGCAATAACAGGTAATAATTCTTAGGCCAAAAATATATACGGAGTCCATTGAAGAGCACATTAAAGGATCAAACCTTGTGCTGGCTCAAGCTTTGTAGGTTGACTCTCACTTGGGGAAGAATCCTTGGGTGGTGATGAATCCTTGGGTGGTGATGAATACCTGGGAGGTGATGAAGCCTTATGGGGTGATGAAGGCTTAGGGGGTGAGTCGGATTCTGACAGATGAACCTGAGCATAGTCGTCAACCATTTTCCTCTTCTGTTCATCCTCTGCCATTCCAACTTTCTCAATTGTCTTATGTCCAACTTCACCAGCTGCTTTAGTCACCCTACTGAAAGCTCCAGTTACCCAAGTAGTACCAGTGAGCACATATCGATTCTTCATTATAGCAGACCCTGCGGTGCTAACTTTTTCCTCAGCAACAGCTAATGCTGATTTTGTTTTTTCTGAAACCTGGTATTTCTCATCCAAATCCTTCACTTTACTGTTAACAGCAGAAGTACCCATGCTAATCTTCTCTGTAAGTCCAATCTTCTGGTCCAGAGTTGCAATTTTAGTAGAGGCTGTTGAAGTTAGCTGATGCTTTTCATCTAAGGATTTGGCCTTGCCAACTGCGTCTTTCCCTAAAATAAAGCCTTTGGCTAGCATGCTGGTAACCACATCCTCAGCTTTTCTCAGAGCACCTTGAGCACCTCCAGGAGCATCCTAGGGTATTTTGAACCCAAAAGTTAGAATACCAGTAAATGACTACCTAAAATTGACAAATTGCAAGCATTTTCCTTACAGCTGGTGGTGCTAAAGCAGCGGGAGGCAACTCGTAGTCCGGATCCACCGTTATAGTAACTGTCTTCTCAGCTATAGTTGCTCCCTGATATGAGTACAGGGTAATAAGATGATGTTAATAAAACTTATAAAAAGATCAAAAATTCAAGTTTTAGAAAGAGTTAAAATGCATCGATGCTTCAAGGTGAAATCACGTCATGCAAGCAACCCGTGATATACTACCGCCAACCATAGTAATGTACACACTCTCTGACAAGGAACCATGATGTAAAATTAATCAATCATAAGGGGAGCACATTTGTGGAAGGGCCTTTTCTTCACCCGTTTCATGCTTACACTAGAAATCAATAGAGTGAAGCGATGGCCTTAAAGGAATCCGTTTTAGGCTAAAAAAAACTCACTTTCATGGAAAATTAGCATTTTTAGACAATAAAGCATAAAATTAGTGGTAGCTAAATAATTGCATTGTCAGTTCTTTTAATGCACTTGTATTCTAAACACAAGAAAATTGATAAAATTGTAAAACACATTTCTTAGATGCTCAAAAGTAATTTTATTTCTTTCATAAATGTCAAATTTTCAGCCCATTATCTCTCTCTCTCTTCATTGCATACTTTCCTATCTCTTTCTATCATTTCCACACTTGGAAACAAAATTATCTAGGAGTCCAAGTATGACAATTTATCTAGGATACTTGCTGTCAGAGCAATAATTTCTCTCCACTAGATTCTCAACTTGAGTCAAACATGTACTTCATTTATTTCGTATATGAGTGCAACCAACAATGACATGATTGACCTCTCTCTCTATTTCTTCTCACCACAACTCTCGGCTGTCATAGTCCATAGGCATAATAACCACCACCAGCATCCATGCCTCAACCAATTGAATATCAACCAGAACCACCAACATGACTCACCAAAAGCAATACCCACTGGAACCACCTCCAAGTCATTCACTAAATCACTGTGACATACCTCTCTGTCCCTCTCTCCCCTCCCTTTCTCCCTTCCTATCCTCGGACTTCCTTTCCCCATGACAACACACCTCAACCACCGTTGCCACCACCATCAACTCTCTAGATTTATGAAGCTTCCAACTATCACAGCATCACTAGATTTTCAAACACTATAGCACTAGAACCACTGCCATCACCCCTTCATCGTCACTTTCCACCCACCACTTTCCAATTAACCCCTCCTATCATTACTCTCCTCCAACCACTCACACCATTTTGTACAAGTTTTCAATAAAGCCAAAATGGAGATGAGAGCATGAACCAAAAACAATCATCGATAATTTAAGTTTGTTCATCACTTTTTCTTTAAAGTCATGATTACGTATTCGAGTTGAATTGAGACGTTCCAATACAAGTACTCATTCTGTTTCTTTTTGTTCATTCCGTTGGGAAACTTTATATGAGACAAAATGGTTGAGAGTGAGAACATATAAGAGCACAGATAGTACGGCCATCTCATTCAAAACTTGAACACTGGGCCCTAGTTATACAAAAATTAAAACTCCATAATTTGACAAGAGAATTAAGGAGTATAATAGATTATTTTGTTAGAAGCCCTCAAAAGTCAAATTGTTCTCTAAAGTTGCACTTCATACATAACATCCTAACACAATACAACTACAGAGTATTATTATTGCTCTACACACGCATCTAACAGTTATCTATAATATCCTCTTACTTGTAATATTTTAAGAGCCCCATTAGCCTGAGTTGGCTCCTTTTTTGACCCCAAAATATATCTGATATTAGGACTTTAGGAGGATTATAATATAAAGGGTTGGTAAACTTTTAAACAATGGACACCATTTGCAGGATTGCAGTTAATCAAATGTTGAAGGTGTAAGAAAGATGGTTACAGCATGGTAAAATGGTAATTGAATCATTCAAACTCCAAATTATTTAAAATTCAGTGGCAAAGACTAATTAAAACTCACTTTGTTGATTGTTTGCTTGAGAATCCCGATCTACCCCTCAATTCCCCGAAAAATGTAAAACAACAACTAAATTAGCAACTAATATTCTGCAGCAAGTCAGCCAACTTTCCCAACCTCAATTTTTTTATCCTCACTTGTTTGATGCTCAAAATTGAGGTGATACTCGTATGATTGAAGAGATCAGGATGAAATTAATTATTGCTTTTTTTATTGAAATAGATCTAAAGAATGATTAAAAGAGAAAGATGAAAGTGTTGAATTAAACGAAAAAATAAGTTTGAAATAAGAAAGGAATGCATTATGGAAAATTTCAAAACATTTGCAAGGATTATGGAGTAATTAATTGAGTTATTAATTTTTCAAATTTTGTTATATATTTTTTAACGTGATCTTAGCATCAAAACTTATGGGCCCTGACAGAGAACATACAATAACTTCTCTTAGATTGATTGTCTTCCCCGAGTTTTAAAAAATATAAAATTGGAGAAGATGGTGATAGTGGTAGTGATGGCAGTGGTGGTTAGGTATTTTAAGTGTGTTTTAACTGAACTAAAGGCATGCATGCATGTGAGCATTAGGTAGTTTTATGGAGTTTACATTCATATCAATTAGTCTAAAAAGAGAAGAACACTTGATTATGATATTCCAACCTTTAAGTAGTTCTTTCTAATTTAAACTAAACTGTCGATTATTATCTAATGAATCAACCTTGCTCCATTTGCTTTTATTGAACCCAAATGATATCTTATTCATTCATAAAAGTATCACCATTCCTTCATCCCAAAATTACATACAAAATGAGAATTTTTTGTTTTTACTTTTTATTGACTAGGTTGAGAATTTCATGCAATTTACAGAGAAAAAAAAAACAAAAAATAAAAATAACTTTTTAAAAAAGGCACTGAAGGCAGTGTTTTACCGGTTTAGTGCAATAAAAGCTGATGGGGGTTAAAGACTGAATTATTAAATTGTAATCGATAGATTGTATTACTAAATGCGAAACACTCAAAGGTAGGAATCCATCTAAAGGATTCTTTTAGTGGGGTACACCATATATGTATATTGGTAGACTACATTAACCGTTGAACACTGCATCAACACTGTGAAGTATTGTAGCATCTTTACTTATTTTACAAGTAACTGATTGGCAAGGACCATCGGACATGGGATTCTCATCTGATCAACTATAACATCTAGCAGACAAAGCCCAGCAGTAGTTGACAGTTAAACAACAGGGAACAAGAAAGGAAGATAACAGAAAACAGCAAAAAAAAAGCAAGCAGATATGACAGAAATTCTCACAAAAATCGGACCAAACCTAAATCTGAATAAATGAAAAGTTCCTTATTAGACTATCACAAACGAATATCACTGTACAGTCATGTACCATATACTTGGATTGTGTCATAGTACAGAAAATGAACCGCATCACCATATGTGCTATTTAAAAATTACTGCTGGTAACATTCAGCTTTGAATTGTAAGAACTAATTAGCTCTCAACTACATTAAGTTATGTGCCAAGCATTGCCTTATAGAGTTATTCCATGCTATCAAGAGTCAAAAGGCACAATTTTTATGCAAAGATTAGAGTATAGGCCATCAACCACCAAGTAGATGACTTAGTTACTCTAGCAAAAAAAACCTCATACACTACATTGTTTGTAACAACACAGTTTCTCACTTTCTCCAAAAGTATCATGGAATCATGGTATTACAAACATTAAAGAGACTTAAGTTCAAGCAACTAATATTTAGTATATCAATTACTAATAATTAACAAGAAGAATAGATTACCGTAAGCAAAACAGCAGTCTCAGCTCCTTGCGCGTCCTTGAAGGTAACATATGCAGTTTGGGACTCGTCACTTTCACTGCAAATTAGACAAACATATTGGCCATGAGCTAATTACAACCCCGAAACTTATAGGTGACTGAATGTCTAACCTCTTCATCTCCAGATATACGATATCACCAGAAAAAGAAAAAAACTCCTTGAGCTCTTGTTCAGATGCTTTAAGAGAAACATTGCTGACTTTAACTGTCTTTCCCTAGAATATACGAGATTCAAAATAAATAAAGTTAGCATTTTTCCATATTCAAAAAGATTAAAGCAATTAGTAATGATTACAGTTTGTGGATGACACTTAAGTCAACAATGCATCAAGATTACATGTAGCAAATAGGACAAATGATATTCAACACCCCAAAGCATAACAGGGATTCTTATACAAAAATGAGACAATCAACACATAATAGATTTCTTAATTTACCTCAAAAGAAATATTATAGTTAGACATGCAATAGAGTAATAGACTACCCATTTGTTGAATAAAAAAAGTCCATTTAGGGTTTAAACACCATAACTTACTTCAGGACAACATGTTAGTCATTAAACCACTATATCCAATTGGATAGGTAACAAAAACAAAGCGATTGCAGAAAAACCAATTAAGCCACTATAACTTGTGACTTATGCTACCAAACCTAATACAAGCAAATTTGTTCAATAAGAGGGCAAGGAAAACTAATCGACGCGGCAAATCTAGCTCTTCGACCTCATACCATAAATGGCTTTGACTAATCCCATCTTTATGCCAGCAATGTTAAAAGACACCACAAAGTTTTTTTTTCCCGATTGTTGTTATCGGATTGATCAAAAATTCAAAATCTTCCTTGTTTGTCCCTTATCATTACCTCTTAAACATATTATCTTTTAAATGCCCCATGGCTACAAAGGGCAGGACCAACTACAGTTTGCAAACTATACAGGGTATTCATATAGTCCGAAAAAGATGGCAACGTAACTAATTGCATAGCATTTTTTGACAACTTCTAGAAGAAAATATCTATGTGTTTGTACTACGCGATATTCCTATGTGTGATTGAATGTCATTTTTCCAAAAGCATAGAAAGAAAGGGGGTTTCCTGCTATAATGACCGTCTGAAGGAAAGTCATACAGCTCTCAACTACCACTTCTGTCCAAATGGCAAATACATGTGACCGACTACTTCTCTATGCCAAAAAAACGGAACAAACGGAAACCGGTAAAAGAACCAGATTTCGACCACTCCATTCACTCACAAGCCACAGCTCATCATCAATTAATCAGATTTCACATTAACTAAAACAAGGTTTAACTTTTTACAAATAACACCAAAAATGATTAAATAATCCAAATTGTTAAACATTAACATAATCCTTTTTCAGAAAACAAAATTACTTTTTTCAAATTATTGCAGCTTAAAAATGACATCAATGTATTAAGATACAAACGCTAAAGTAAGCCGATTATTATATCAATCAAAAAGCTTCAGTTACAAATAAAATTCTGCAAACGCTGAAAAATAATAATTTTGTCGAAATTCAATCTAATTAAATTAAATCATAATCAATATTCAAAACAAATAAAAATGCCAAAAAGTATATACCGTCGTTCAACATTACATAATTTTTTTTTAATTTTATAATTCAAAATTAACATAAAAAATAGTCAAACAAGCCAAACAAAACACATTTTTCAACAATGCCACAATAAATTATTCATGAATTGAATCTAAATAATTTCAGATCTAACTAATAATCAAAGAGAAAACAGGATTAATTGAAATAAACAATGAAATTAAACGAAGGATTAAATCAAACAAATTTCAATTACATTCAAAAATTAATAATAATAATTAAGAAGAGGGTTTAGAGAGGATGAATGGAATTCTCACCGACATGTTTGAATGCTTGAGAAAGGAAAAATAACGGAAAGTTGAAAAAATTGAGGTTTAAGAGGAGAGAGAAAGTTTGAAGGAGAGGAGAGAGAAAGAGAGGTATTCAAAGGAGAGGGATATAAGGGGAGGGGAAAATGGAGAAAGTATTGGGGGTGTTGCCGGTGAGTGAAGCACGTGAGTTGTAGGGGGGTTGGGATGGTCACTTTTCTCTTTTTATTTTATTAAACACGATCAAACGAGTTTGCTGTTTATATTAATTCGTTTTTTAACTTGCGATATATATGGTTAGAGTCATGTTCTCTCGTCTTATTTTTACTTATTTTCAGCAAAAGTAAATTCAGTTTAATAAAAATAAGTTTCAATCCTTAATAAATTGTTAATAATTTCAGCAAAAATAAGTTCAGTTCAGCAAAAATAAGTTCAGATAAGTAAAAATAAGTTCAGTTCAACAAAAATAAATTCAGATCAGTAAAAATAAGTTCAGATCAGCAAAAATAAGTTGAGGAGAACACGACTTAGGTAAGGTGCAATCGATAAATGAATAAAGCAAAGGGTGAACGTCGGTTTAGGATTGAAATGGAAATATAGTAGCGAATTGGAATCTCATTTTTTTTATGGATTAAGGAACGAGGGCCAGCTCGTTTAAATATAGTAATAAATATATGTATATATATATGTATCGGATGAGGTCTAAATTTTTCGGTCCACCCCAGTTTTAAATCGGTTAAATTCGTTGAAGAATTTTTTTTCATTTTTTATTTTTATAAAAGCAACTTCTTGTATTTCTAAATGTTATTATTTGCATTCCATAAATGAGATTATATCTCATACGGCTGTGAGGGGGCCCACCACGCATTGGGGAATGAGCGTCCCTCCGGATCTCTCCCCGAGGTTGTGCCCGAAGCTCCTCACAATTTTATGAACACGGGTTTTTGGAATACTCGCTTCATGGACATGCACACAAGTGTGGCTTGGTGTAGGTCATATGTGAACATATTAAGGTTCGTGGCAAATCTGCATCAGAAGCGAGACTTGTCAGCAACTCAACGTGTCTTTTAGGATAAAGCACACGCACTTAAATATATCTGGTCGTGAAACCGGAAAATACTCATGCCCGATTTTGGTACTAGAGACTGGATTCGGGAACGAGGGTAGGGCATCGATTTCAATACCCAGTTTGCCCGCGTGTAGCAACCCCTTACTCGAACGTTAGCACAGTCAAGTCCGACCCTCTCCTTGTGCAAACAGACCAATTGTACAGGGCCCCCAATTTTATGGGACCCCAAATTGAAGCCCAACTTCATTCAATTACTCTAACAAATTCAATCCTTTTTTATATTCCAATCTAAATTTTCATTAATTTCCTTAATTTCATTCTTTTTTTTTCTATTCCATATGTCATTTATTACTAATTTCTCATTAACTTTCCTATTTTACTCAAATTTTTTTTTTTGCAATTACTTTACCTTCCTCAGAATTGGAACATGGCCCCGGAATTTAACGGAACGGCCCTGAGCACAGTTGGTTGAATCTTCAGTTACACATTTTTCGGTATACCCTAGCTTTAATTGCACATAAAGATTACTAACTTGCTATGTTGGTTTATGTTAATGCACACATATTACCCTAAGGTGATCACTTTGATTTATTTAAGTTTAGCTATTTGTTGGCTACATGATTATTTTATTAGGAGGTGTGTTTTGTACATACCGATCTTTTATTTCCTAGATGCTAGTGAAGCATGTGGTGACTTATATAATTTCATGGAAGCCGAGAAGTTATAAATGCATATGAACAAAGTGCTTATGAGATGCATGGGGTTAATGGTAAAAAGAAATATGTGTACAAAAGATTAAAGGCAAAAGGGATGTCCAATGGCTTATTTACTTCAACTGAAAACAGTTCAACTGAATTGGACTAAACCGATTGGAGCTAAACTGAACTGAAAGTTTTTTTTATGAAGGATTAATGAATACCAAAATAAGAGAAGAGCTAAAATGAACTGAACGGATTTTAAGCTAAAATAAACAGGCCCTAAGACATGAGTTATACTCCGTAGTATATGCCCTTAGAAAACCATGTAATAAAAGCAACTTAGACATGATACTAGAAGTTATTTAGAGAAAACCTAAACATGAATTCTAATAAAGCTATTTTAACACAAGAACATGCTTGCAACAAAACTATAACATGAAATCGAAAGTAATACATGAGATAAATCATGCTAATTAAAGAAACATAAGAAGTAAGACAAGAAGAGAAACGCCTAAACATGGTGCTAAAGAAAGCATAAAAGACAACATGCATAATACTACGTCGGTTTTTTTTTTTTTTTGCAAAATTTTAAAAATTGCACTATTTATCTTTTAAGCTTTGATTTAATTTTATAATCAATGTATAAAGAGTAATATAGTCAATATGGATCTCGTTTGATTCGTCTTAGCATGCACTTTATAATATATAGTTTTTATAATTTATACAAATATATAATTAGAGTTATAAATTGTTAAAAATGTGTCTCGACAAGTGTGAAAAGTGAATTGTTGCAACTAAAAAAACGGAAGGAGTAATAATTAAGGGCTATGAAGCCATGACCAACTACTGGAACAGGCATGGAACTAGCATGTTCAAGGGTTATCAATTTATCATCCTCTTATGGCCTTTTTCCAACAATGGAAAAACATCTACTTTTGGAACCTTTTAAAAACTTGTTATCATTCCTCTTAATGCTTTTTCACCCTAAATTGTCTGGTCTAGGTTCATATTTTAACCATATGGGCATCCCAAAAAGTTTTTTGCTAATTTTTTTCGGGTCCCCTTAACCTCAAAAAACAGTGGATAATAGTCTTTGATTAAGGCCTCCAGAGGAGCCTTTTCGGTCTCGTCTTATTTTCGCCCTGTTTTTTCACCACGTGCTATGGACCACTACAAGACCCTTCACGATCGGTTTTGCCCCCTAAAAACCTGTTATAATCCCTCTTACGGCCTTTTCTGAAGAACAAAAAAATTTAATTCCGAGAACCTAAATAAACTTGTTATCATCCCGCTTACGACTTTTTCTTCCCAAATCAGCTTGTCTGGGTTCATATTTTAACATTACAACCCCCCCAAGAAAGACTTTGGCAACTTTTTTTCAGGGACCTCGGCCTTTGATTGAGGCCTCCGGATGGGCCTTCTCAGGCCCCGTCATATTTTAGCCCTTTTTTTTTACCACGTGTTATTGATCACCACAGGATTCCCCACAATCGGTTTCGGCCCCTCAAAATTTGTTATCATCCCTCTTATGGCCTTGTTCAAATGTCGAAAAAATGACTATTTTTTGGACCCCCTAAAAAATTGTTATCATCCCTCTTAAGGCCTTTTCACGCTAAATTGTCTAGTCTAAGTTCATCTTTTCATCATATAGGCACTTTAGAAAGATTTTTTGCTATTTTTTTTTCCCGGGACCCCTGAATCTAAAAAAACAGTGGATAATTGTCCTTGCTTGAGGCTTTCGGAGGGGCATTTCTGGGCCTTGTCTTATTTTCACCCTTTTTTTCACCACGTGCTATGGACCACCATAGGATCCCTCGTTAGGTTTCGGCCCCTAAAAACCTACTATCATATCTCTTATGGCCTTTTTTAAAGAACAGAAAAAATAGTTTTTTCAAAGAACCTATATAAACTTATTATCATACTTCTTACGGCAAATCGAAAAGTTTTGCTATATTTTTTTTGAGACCCCCTAACCTAAAAAAATAATGGATAATAGCCTTTGATTGAAACCTTCAAAAGGGCCTTTTCGGGCCCCATCTTAATTCCGTCCTTTTTTTTACTGCGTGATATGGATTGCCAATTTGGCACAGAACTCTCCAAGATCGGTTTCGGCCCCTAAAAACGAGTTCTTATCCCTCTTATAGCCTTTTCTGAAGAACGGAAAAACAACTATTTCTAAGACCTTCTAAAAGCTTGTTATCATCCATTTTAACGTTTTTTCACCCCAAATCGTCTAGTCTGGGCTAAAATTTTAACCACATAGGCACCACGGAAATTTTTTGCAACTTTTTCCTAGGACCTCGGAACCTAAAAAAATTGTGGATAATAGCCTTTTTTAAGGCATCCAGAGGGAACTTTCCAGTCTTCGTCTTATTTTTACCATATGTTTTTCATCGAGTGTTATGGACCACCACGAGACCCTCACGATCAGTTTCGGGCCCTAAAAACATGTAATCATCTATATTCCTATTATGGCCCGTTTTTTTTTCTTTTTTTGAAAAGCTATTATGGCCTTTTCCAAAGAATAGAAATATAGTTTTTTTTTTTCGGAAATTTATATAAACTTGTTATCATTTTTCTCACGACTTTTTCACCCCAAATCTCTTTGTCTAGGTTCATATTTTTACCATATGAGAACCTTGAAAAGTTTTTGAGAATTTTTTTTCCTAGACGTCGAAACCAAAAAAACAAAAGGTAAATAATAGCCTTTGATATTGATAAGAGAGCCTTTGATACTGAACTTAACCGAAATAATTAAAATTGAATTAAACTTAATTGAATCGTTTGAAGCTGAACTAAAGTGAACTAAAATAAGCTAAAATGAAGACACACTTTGTTGATACAGTGAACAAAACAGATGATGACTTGTGGACTATGGTGGGACGCAGTTGTAACAACTCACGAGTCATGTGAAAACTCAAAATTCAAAATTTAAAGATTTGAACACACCTACGCACCAAAGACCAAACAACCACGCCAGCTAGCTGATGAGAGTTTATTTATACACAAACAACAACCCAAATTCATAATCACTATCATACATAAATTCATTCTTGCCACGTGTCTAACCCGCGGGGTCCACGTCACCACTTGCCGGCGGGAATTCTTGTACATAACAAAAAAAAAAAAAAACAACTCTTTTCGACGGAATTAATAATAAAAAAATAAAAAAACATTACTTTTTCTCCAATTTCCCTCATTTATCGCAGACTTTTCTCCATTTCATCCCTGGAATTCTGACAATTTTTGTCAGATTTCCAGATCCCTTTCATTCATACTTCTTCAACAATCAACACCCTTTTTTTTAAATTTCAATTCAATCAATTTATTTCAATTAATCAAATTGAAAGAAGAATTGAAATTAAAAAAAGGGGAAATAAATTTATAATTTTGAATTGTAAATTTCAGGAGAATAAAAAGAAAGAAATGAGCTTTCAAGATCTAGAAGCAGGTAGAAGGCCGCCATTAGCATCAAGAAAGGATTTAATAAACACCAAACAAGACCCAACACAAGCAGTAGTTTCTGGAATATTCCAGATTAATACTGCCGTTAATTCTTTCCAACGTCTTGTTAATACTCTTGGCACTCCTAAAGATACCCCTCAACTCCGTGATAAACTGTATGTTTTTTCTTGAATTTTGTGCTCTCAATTTTGTGGGTTGACTTTTTGATGGTAAAGTTGTGATTTTGTGTGTTGGGTTTTTCTGGGTTTTGTGTTTTTTGTATTGGGTTTGTTGATTAATGTAGTGGGGTTTTTAAGTTATCGAGGAATTTTGAGAATTTTTAAAGTTATTTGTTTGGTTAATGTGTAAATGTGGCAGAATTGTGTGATTTTGCCGTTTTTTTGTGATTATTGGTGTAATGTGTTCATTTTTTTGTGTGGATTAGTTTGATTTGTAATGTGAATTGTTGTGGGTTATGTGATTTTTAGGTTGGGGTTAAGTTTTTTTTTGTGTGGTTTGCTGTAATGCTTTCTTAATTTTGGTGATGTTTTATTGTTTTGTTAATAAGTTGAGTGATAGAGGTTTTTGCCAATGGAATGTGGTGGGCTTGTGTTACTTTTGTGGTTTGCTAATTTCTTGTGCAGTAATATTATGTCATAGTTAGTCTAACTATGGGATGTCTAACTATGGGATTAAGGCTTCTATTGATTGATTTGGGTATGTGCTGACTGATATGTGGTTGTCTGATGTCGAGACAATGAATGTGGTGTGGTTCTTTGATTGAGCTATACCGTGGAGTATGCGATTGATGTATGAGTTTTGTTAGTTGTTGTTGTGATCATTAGACGGGCTTTTGTGAGTTGAGCTAGCTGGTGTTTTGTGGTGGAAAGAGTTGGTTATGTTACTTATGCTCAATGATAATGTTATGATTTCACTTGTTTTAGGATCATTTTTCGTGTATTGCCTAGTCATATTTTGCTTTAGTAGGATAAAAAATTAAGTTGTTGCTCTTTGAAATTCAATGGTTGACAAGTGAGCGTGGTTTTAGATCTTGCAGGTGAAGATTTGGTCTGGTCTGTTTGTGTGTTGGGTTAGTCAATTAGGGCTATAAGTTGAGGAATTCCTTCTGCATGGTTTGCTATTTGTTATCGGTAGGTTGGGATTAGGGAGATTGCTCAAGTTGTATGCTGTAAATTGTGTGACACAGTTACTGATGCGTGGGCTGATTACATTTTCTGGCTGAGGCAGTTTTTTTAACATAGAAATCATTATGTTGTTAGGTCATACATTCTTACAAATATAGTTCTAATTGGTTTGTTGATGCTTGTTTTCTTACAAAGCTCCAAAATGTGGTGTTTTGTGGTTGCTCTTTGAGCAGTTGACCTAGGAAGTACTTGCGTGTAATTTAAAAGCTTCCATGGGAACTGTTGTTAAAATGACCTTACGCCTGTTTCAAAGCGAGAACACTTATAAAGATACCTTCCTACAACTTTTGAAGCTCTTTGTTTTGCACAATGGAGTTTTAGAGCTACTCTGTTTCTGCAAGTCTTTCTTGGCTTATTGCAATGGTTGGATTGCAATTTCTGGCTGCTGATGCAACAGACTTTATCTCAGCCTCCAGTGGATACCATGAACACTCATATAGGTTATCTCCTTTTCCATTTACGTGCAAGGGGCAACTTGATTTAATGTCAAACTGTCCAGGGCACTGTCTAGAAAGACCATTAGTTGGAAAGATGTCAATAAAAAGAGGGAGAGGAAACTTAGATCACCCAGTGATGGGGGGGTCCTAGGCATTGGTAGAAGGGGGTGGTGATGCCGTGATGGTGTGGAAATCATCTAAGAGAACAGAGTCACATAATTTTTGTTTTTTTAAGGATGATTTGATCTAAGGGAACTGCTTTTTCCCCCTCTTTTGAGCTGAGGGGATTGATGCTCATTCCCATAGTTTAATATTGTTTGTTTTATTCTTTTAGAATAAGGATTGTGGTAAAGAATCATATAGAATTTGATTTACATGGGTTGGTACATAAACGCATAAAAATTAATTATAAGGACTATTATATTGAAATGTTCCATAACCCCAATAGAAAGAATAAGTTTAGGAAGATACCAAGTTATGACCATCTCTTTAAGCACAAAGAGTATTATGATGAACTCTTTTTCCCTCTCAAATAGTTGGAGATACCATTGTATTCTGTTACAGAGTATGTCATTATTCTTGTACAGCTTCTCAAAAGGTCTTGTGATGATTGTATGTGTCTGTATTATCTTTGAGGTCTCAAGAGGTGTTTGACATGATTAAGGATACAGATAGTTTTTTTTTGAGGTCTTGTTTGTTTATTAGTTTGACTTGGCTTTCTTGATGACTCGATGTTCAAAATGTTATATTGATGGTTAATTTCAAGCAAACTATAAAGCAAACTATTTGCTCTGCTACAGCCACAAGACAAGGCTACATATTGGGCAATTAGTAAAGGATACTTCAGCAAAACTCAAGCAAGCAAGTGACTCAGATCATGACAATAATGTCAATGTAAGCTTATTTTCATATTCTTTGATTCTTGGAATCATTTTCTTCTTTGAGACTGTATCATCTCATGTGCATTTGTGGTTTAACTGGACTTTTTTGTTTTTGTTGAAGGTGTTTCTATATGCATAGTCATGTATAGATAATTAGATGTAGTTTGTGTACCAATATCTGATTTATTTCATGTATATAGGCAAGCAAGAAAATTGCTGATGCAAAACTTGCTAAAGACTTCCAGGCAGTTTTGAAGGAGTTCCAAAAAGCTCAACGCCTTGCAGCAGAGCGGGAAACAGCATATACACCTTTTGTTCCCCAGGCTGTTCCTCCTTTGAGGTACTTAATATTTTGAGAAACTTGTTGTCCTAGTATTCCCATGGCTCACCAATTTAATCAATTAATTGATTGTTTAGGATTAGGTTTGTGTATCGTTTTTCAAATTTCAAACTTATGTAAACATTGTCAATGAGTGAAGTGATTATATAACCTTTTCTGTAGTATGGACTATGGATTCAAATTATTTTAATGGTCAACAGCAACGACAACAACATCAACATCAAAGCCTTAGTCCCAAAACAATTTGGGGTCGGCTAGACATGAATTAATAAGAGAAATCACAAAAGTCATATGCAGAAGTCCCCTCTCTCCATTTTTCTCTGTTTAACACCAAATTCTCTTTGCCCTAGCAGCCCCAGATAGTCAAATCTCCACCAACCATCCTCATCCTAATTTTTTTGATACTCAAATAGCTTTTACTGGTCTGCTGCAAAAGACATTTAGAATCTTTGCAGCTGTCCTTGATCTCATATTTTCTCCCTTGGAATCTTTTTCCTTCCAGTTTCTTGTTGTGCAGTCTGTTTTGATTATGTCTATATAAATACTGGTTGCCCTCTTTTATGAAAGAAAAAAAATAGGACACCTTTGTTTTCAAATGTGTGCCAATACATTACAATGTTTTCGTCCTTTATTTTCTTCTTTTTATATATGGTTATATTTCACTGTACTCTCTGTAATTTTGACGTGTTTTATTAGGAATTGTAATATCCTTGACTACTTTTGATTACTTGGTGTCTTTTTCTTGGGTATAGTTCTTCTGTAGCATCGTGTCTTATGTACAATATTGGTTAACATGTTCCATTTGGCCTTATCTTTTGTAGTTATTCAGCTAACGAGGTTGATGCAAGCTCAGATAAGACGCCGGAGCAGCGAGCTCTTCTTGTGGAAGCTAGAAGGTGGGAATTACTTCTGAATTTGCTTTCAGCTGAATGTCTTTTTTTTTTGAAAACTTAAAGGAGTCTTAGTTTGTGTACAGCCTACTAAAGGGTAATCTGATCATCATGGGTTTTACTTGTTTGTTATGCTATTGAGTATTGTAGCTGTTTTCAAATGTGCTATCAGTGTAATTATTTCCTATTGTTTCTGTGAAGCATCATGTGATCTTATGGATCTGCTTCAGCAATATGCTAGTATTTTCTTATGGTTGCGTGTAAAACAGAATTTTGAAGTTATAGTTAAATTACTTTTAGAGAATGATATCTCTTACTGGCAGGAGTTGATGATGTTAGATTTTCAAGAGAAGGTATCGCTTTTAAGCTTGGTCTTTTTGAAGTCGCATATGACCACGCATTACAAAACCAGTAGTGCAGAACTAAGTATCATAGTTATTTAGCGACTTTGTGGGTGTCACAGTTTTTGGCCTGTTTGTTTTTTACTAAATTTCTGTCAAAAGATTCAGTTAGTACAGCTTTTAAGTTGCTCCATGTCATTATCTTAATCTTCTGTGGTGGTGGTGGTGGTGGTGGTATGCAGACAAGAGGTGTTACTATTAGACAATGAGATAACTTTTAATGAAGCTGTCATTGAGGAAAGAGATCAGGGGATACAGGAAATCCAACAGCAAATTGGTGAGGTAAATGAGATCTTTAAAGATCTTGCAGTGCTTGTCCATGACCAAGGAGCTATGATCGGTGAGTTGTTTACTAATATGCTTACCAAGTTTCAATAAAACAGGGGCACAGTATGTTATAGAACTAAAATGATGATTCTTTTGTATAGATGATATTGGGTCAAATGTCGAGAGTGCCCATGCTGCTACTGCACAGGGTAGATCGCACCTTGCTAAGGCATCCAAGACCCAACGATCAAATTCATCACTGGTAAGTTGTGTTGGCTATATTTATCTCTTATAGTTGTATTTTTATTATGAACTTATGGAAGCATATTATTGTAATCTATTAAATAAAATGATGGCTAATGTCTTCTCATTATCTTATATATACTTGGCTCTTGAATGCAGACCTGTTTGCTCTTGGTGATATTTGCAATTGTTCTCCTTATTGTTCTTATAATCATCGCAGCATGAGAAGGAGGGTACTTGGAGTTTTTCTCTTTTGTGCAAGATGAAAAGGGGGTGGGGGTGTGTGTTACTCTATCAAAATTTCAGGCTTAGATGTTGCTTCATTACTTTCAGGTTGCTTGGCGTATAAATGGAGTATAGGGAAAATGTTCAGCTGTGTCTCGTTGAATGAATGGTGGGTTGGGTGGTCTCTCTGTAAGTTGTGACTGCTGTCCAACTGCATCTGTTTAATGATCTTTTCAGTCTTATTGATTATTCATAATCCTTTGTTATTCAGTTTGATATTTATTTACATGTTGAATGTCCGTGCCTCCCTTTCAGTGTGTGTGCGCGGGTGCGCGCGTTCCTCCCTTTTTGTTTCTTTTTTGCTTCTATATGAATTACTTGCTCGATGACTAAGATGACTTGTTTACTCGTAACTGAGAAACTCTTGCCGCTACATTTGAATCATTAGACTATGCATCTCTCTGAATTAAATCGTCACATTATCAGTTCAAACTATGTGATCCATCAGTGACATGGAGAAGGTTTTAATGTTTTTATGCAATTGTAATGATCAATTGTTGATTTACTGTTTCTTTTGCCTTCTAAAACATTGAACCAGTAGTGGGTGTTATCATAGATGTGTTACCAAAGAATTTTGTAGTTTCTTCTGCTAATTTATTTAAAATTAAATTGATTTAAAGCTAATCATAAAAAACTAATTTATTTAAAAAGTTACACTCTTGTATTTTAATATGAATATAACGAAATCATACATTACATATTATATATTGACTTTCGGTACTATTCTTAGTGTAAACATAAACATCCATTACAACTATCGGCATAAACTATAACATATAAACTACACGCCAAAGGGAGTAAGAATTTCAGTGCATATATTATAGGAAAAGAAACAAAGGATTTGTATTTTCAAGGAGTCGATACATTCGATAGGTAGGCGTGGATCTCTATAGGTGACATTACTCTTTTATTTAATTTCCAAACACTCAGTAAAATCCAATACTGATCTTGGCATTTCATATTATAATTATTATGTAATATAGTACATATTTGCCTAATCTAGTTCCTAGATCCAAAGTTCCTGTATTCTGTACCTACATTGAGTGTTAAGATCTCTCCATCTCATTAATTCATATTGTTGATGTAAACCAACAAAATTACAAAATTATCTAACTAGTCAGACTCTGTTTGGTAGGTTGTACTCGGTAAAACAGTTCTAGTTTGTTTCATTCCAAGTTTTACTCGCGACGTTTTACTCCATACTAGATAATGTAATATAAGGAAAATAATTTTCAGAAAAAATGTTTTGCACCCTCATGTATATATGTATATAGCAAACGGAGCATTAGGCCGAAAGTATAATCAATACTGAAAACCCACCTTTCATTTTTCACGTAGTATACCACATTTGTAACTTCATTTGGGCTATCAGAATCAGATACAAAATTGTGTAGCTCTTCTGTTGAAAAACAAGGGAAACCGCCATTTTCTGTTTGTTTCTTTGGTTGCTTTCAATAGGTGGCCTCTTGTTTTGCCGCATATGAGAAGATATCTTTTTCCTTGTTGGGTTTGTTTCATTTGTATGAGAGGTTCATAAGCAAGAAGAAAAAGTAGTTTTGGGCAATCCCAAAAGGCAATTTAGATGGAATTTGATAGTATCGAACAATGGGTATCATTCCCTTCCTTAATGATGATTCCGAGTTTATAATGTTTACTATTTACATGGAGCTGAACTTCAAACCGAACAAATGTTTGTATTTTCGATGTTAAAATGCATAAAAATTTGGACAATAAGAAAGAAGTTTGTTATATACAAATTTATTTTACAAATTTCTTTAGATTAAGTAATACTACATAATATACAAATTTCAGAATAAAAATCGAAACATATTTTCCTATTTTTTAAAAAAGTGCAACTAATTGGCGCCATAAAAAATAACAAAAGTGTGGTCCACAATGAATGTCCTATAGTCATGAGAACAAGGTTACAAAAGCAGAAGGCCAAAATACAAGCAATAGAATAAAACAATTATTGAGGCTCTCCACTATCCTCCTTAAAGAAAAAGGCTTGAAAGGGGGTACCCCATAACCAATTATATAAGGTGCACTTCTTTCCTTGTGTAACTTGCAGTTGAATGCAGCAGAAAGGAAGAGCTTTTAATCGTAGATCACGGTCTTTTTCTCGCTCTCGTCTTGCCATTGAAGGTTTTTAAACCTTTCATTTTCGACTTTTACAACTGTTGTTTGATCATTAACATTCATTAGTTTCCTGCAACATGGCTGCTCAAAATGCTGATCTTGAGGTATGTTTTATTAACTTTGGTTTCTTTTT
The DNA here is from genome assembly GCA_016808085.1 of Suaeda aralocaspica. Classification (NCBI taxonomy): domain Eukaryota; kingdom Viridiplantae; phylum Streptophyta; class Magnoliopsida; order Caryophyllales; family Amaranthaceae; genus Suaeda; species Suaeda aralocaspica. The sequence goes on along the minus strand of PYUH01000107.1, from coordinate 2,309,770 downwards.
ACTTCTTTTCAGCTGCTTTGATGATCATATTTTGTGTAGAGTTAGCTTTATCGGACTAGATCGTACTTGATTGACCGTCTTCTGATGATTACTTAGCTTAGCTTGATTGGACTAGACCGTATTTTGATCAACTCTAATGTCACTTAGTCTAAGAATGATTTTGAATTTACGGATGTCAAGTAGCTCAACGACCACATAGTTTCAAAACTCGTCTATATTCGTAACTTTTATAACTTCTATGCACAAAATGAACAACTATTGATTTGGTTGAATGAAAAAGAAAGCTTCATTAATATGCTGAGAATAATATTCAAGACAAACAAAGAAAAGGACCATTTTTGTTTACAGAGTAAATACTATTTTGTGTCACTTTCTAGAGAGGAAATTACAACAAAAACATATTTTATTTATGTTGAATTTTAAGAGTATATTCTTTCTATCAGTATCAAATTATCATGGCTTTTTAAAAAAGTGGAGCATTTTTTAAATTAAAATATGCTTTTCCTTCAAGATTATATTCCAATAAGAGTGAATAATGATAAGATTAGCTAAGCAAATGAATAAAGTTTTTGCTCCTTACCTAATTCTTCATTTAGAAACAGAACCTTGTCAGAAATTCTCTCTTAAACTTTATCGGAATTCAGAATCTTGTCTAAACCTTATCGAATCGTACACCTAGGAATAGTATTTTAGTGCATAGAAAATTAAAGTTTAGCATAGAAACAACTAAATACAATTGAATGATCATAATTGAACAATAGTAATTTTTTGATTTGAAATCAAGCCAGCAGTTTGAGTTACTATTGTATGCAAATCATACCAATTGAGCTTTGTTTTTCTACATTAGCTTTAATTTCTGAGCTGTTTTTGTATGCAAACTATATATTCTTCGATATTGTCATATTGCTAGTATGAACTAGTAAATTATTTAATTTTTAATGAATGTAAATGTCGGGAAAGAACTCAAGAAGAGGAAGGATCAAAGGCTTTAAGGCTTTATTTCCCCTTTAAAAAACAAATCCGCCTTTCCATTTTTGGAAAGGTCTGGAAGAAAAATGCAACTTCCTTCTTTCCTTCTCCTTCCTCTCCCATCCCTTCTTCGCTCTTTTCCCCTGCCCTCACTAATATTTCTATTCCAAATACTCCATCTGAATGTGCTGAATCAAAGTGTCCTTCTGTTATTATTACTGTTATACAGGCTTTGATGAAACTTATTTGCCGACTTGTTATTGTTTACTTACTCGTGTGCACCTATTTGTTTGCAGGTACTTTCTTCGCTTCCGGCTTATGAAGGAAAGTCTGTACTGCTACTTGGCACAGCTGGCATTAGTAATCTTGCTGGTGAATTGGCAAAGAATGCTGGCCAGGTTGTAGCTGTTGATTTCTCTGGGAATGCGACAAACGAGGTGATGATGATCAGTTACCAACAGTTTAACTATTTGTCGTTGCATCTGTTTTTTTAAACCATTCTAAAAACCTTCTTCTGGTTGCAGAGTGAAAGCATAAGTGCCAAACACCAAAATGTGAAGTTCATTGCTGCTAATGCCGCGTCTCCTAGCCTAGACATATCATTGGAAGCTTTTGATCTAGTATTGGCTGATTCATTGTTCGAGCATCTTTCTGATGATGAGGTAATTCTGGCTTTTGGCAGTTTGCTAGCTTCTAGTCATGTACTATTCTACTATAATGAGGTGATAGTTCGTTGTTTAGCAATTCAAGTGACCTTTGATTCTGAAATTTAGGTCAAAAAAATTGTTGAAAGCATGGCAAAATGGTTGAAACCAGGAGGACATCTATTCTTCAGAGAAACTTGTTCAAATGACTCTGTGGATCTGAACCAGAGCAATTCGGTCCACTACCGTGATGCTAAATTCTACTCGAAGGTTTGTCCTTTCATATACTAATGTTTTTCCAGTCTTTTTTTGCTTTCTGATTGTTACAGTTTACACAGTGCTTATGCATTTGTGCCTGGTTTTTCCCAGGCTTTTGAGAAAGAAAATTCAAGATGTCACATAAGCAATTTGGCATAGTAATTTCCCATAATCCTATTATAAGGACCTTAAGTAGAGATTCAGGAAAATAGATGACTCATCATTCCAAAAATCCAAATAAGAGGGTGAAACAGTATTACCGTTAGCCCTTTTAACTACGACCAAAGATCAAGTAATATTAGAAATAGCTCACAAAAAAGTGAAAAATTAGACCATTACTTGACTTTCGGACTATACACTACCAGTAATTCTTTCCCTAGCTCAGTATTAGATTCTTCGTATAATATGTATTGAGGTTTAATGGTGTACGAAATGTTGTAAATAACTCATCTTGGTTTTTACTTTAATTTCTTTGGTTACAGGTCTTCAAAGAATGCCGCGTGCAAGATGAATCTGGGAACTCTTATGAGCTCTCTGTGGTTCGTGGAAGATCCAAACAAAGCAAGGTCTTAGATTTTGTTAGGCATTTTTTTTTATTAAATTTTTTAACAGTCAAGTTGATGGTGTAACTCTACCTACGTACAAATCTGACTTCTAATCCAAATGGCGGTAATACCATTATTTTTCTGCTGAGAAAGTTATACTACAAACCTTGGTGACAAGGTGTCAATCCTTCTTTTGGCTACTTCAGATTTGCTGGACATGGCAGAAAGTTCGTTCAGAAGATGACAAAGGGTTTCAACAATTTCTGGACACTGTTCAATACAAAGCTAATGGCATTTTGCGTTATGAACGTGTCTTTGGCCCAGGTTATGTGAGCACTGGTGGATTAGGTACTGGCTGCTCTTCTCTTTTTAGGTGCTAGCCATATCATTTTCTATTTTGTATCTTTGAAGATGAGAGCTTTAATAGCTGCTCAAAATTGAGTACCTATTATCAACATACATTGGTATTTTCATTTGAATTTACCTACAATGAATGACGAACCATTTGGTTCTGTTCAGAAACAACTATCGAGTTTGTGTCGAAGCTTGACCTGAAGCCTGGCCAGAAGGTTCTAGATGTGGGCTGTGGGATAGGTGGAGGGGACTTCTACATGGCAGAGAAATTCAATGTCGAGGTTGTTGGAATTGATCTCTCCATCAACATGATCTCTATCGCTCTTGAGCGTGCTGTAGGACTTGATCATCCCGTTGAGTTTGAGGTGGCTGATTGTACTACAATACCGTACCCTGATAGCTCTTTTGACGTGATCTACAGCCGTGACACCATTCTACATATCCAGGTGATTTTAGTTCATGATCACAGTGATTTTTTTTTCTAATCTTCACTTGCTACTTTTTACACACTTTGCTACTTTGTTCAGGATAAACCCGCACTGTTCAGATCATTTTACAAGTGGTTGAAACCTGGAGGCAAAGTTTTAATCAGTGATTACTGCAGAAATGCTGGTACATCGTCACCTGAATTTGCAGCATATATTAGACAGAGGGGATATGATCTTCATGATGTGCAGGCTTACGGCCAGGCAAGTTGAAATTATTATGCAGTACAGTTTCTTACTTCCCTTTTTTTGCAATTTCTGAACTTCTTGCTATTGTCATTATTGCTGAAAAAATGTACGATATATTTATGCAGATGCTCAGAGATGCTGGATTTGTTAATGTTGTAGCTGAGGATAGGACTGAGCAGGTTTCCAATAGTCACCTTTTAATTTCTTTTTTTTAGATCATTTCTTCGAAAATCAAAGTGTTCTTCATTCATTCTGAAAACTGACTTGTTCTATTTTATTTAGTTCCTGAAAGTTCTACAGCGGGAAGTAGATGCAGTCGAGAAGGAGAAGGAAAGATTCATTACCGACTTCTCTGAGGTTTGCATCCAGTTCACATCTCTGATTACGCTAAAACTACAATTTTTTGTCTGACCTTTTGCTAATGATCCCCTTTTTTATCCTCTCCTTTTTCTTTTTCATGATAATAGGGAGATTACAATGACATAGTTGGTGGTTGGAAGGCCAAGTTGGTGAGGAGCTCATCTGGAGAGCAAAGATGGGGTTTGTTCATTGCCGAGAAAGCAGCCAATTAAGAACTAATCGCTGTTAGCGCCTTGAATTTTTGTCTCTTTGTTACTTGTACTTTCTGAGTCCTTTGTAATCTGGCAATAATCACAATGCTGTAAGAGTGTTAAAGCAATCCAGTTTTATGAATTTTATCCAATTTCGGTTTTCACAAACAAAAAAGCACCTTTGATGAAAACCAAAGTCTTATTGTATGACTTACTATCATAAGACATAAGGTCATCTTCCGAGCTGAGCTTGTCTGCATGACTGCATCATCCCTTCCTTTCCCTCAACTTTAACCAGAGGCATCACTTTGTTAATACAGAGTATAATACAGACCATAAGCTTCATTTGAGGAACAATAAAGTGATAAGGAAATTCTATAAAATAGTTTCGTGACAAATTAGATATTTCGTACACTAAAAACAAGAGTCATTTGGTGTAAATTGTGTTACAAATTCGATTCTTGTCAACTATGAAGTATCAGTCTACAACTCTTTAAGTGCTTTGAGGTTAAAAAATCTCTTACACTTATATCCTTATCTCAAGTGTTTGACCTATAATTAAATCGGGAATAACTTGGCTTTGGCACTATGGCAAACAAATATAGCAAGTAAGCTTATCCCACATCGGCTAATATAAAAGTGACGAGCATATGAAAAAATTACAAGTAAAGACTTACTACCTACTTTTCTAAATTTAAATTAGCTAGTAGCTACATTTTCGTCAAACAATAACACTAACCTCCACAGAATTTGGTAGCCATTGCTACATTATGGGATCAAAAAAACAATGTAATGATCTTAAAAATGAAGAAGATAGAAGAAGCAGTTTGCCAGATTGTCTTATTCATCAAATCCTCTCATCATTGGAAACAAAAACAGTTGCTCAAACCTCCATTCTTTCAACCAGATGGAAACATCTTTGGACCAATATCCCCTTTCTCAATTTTGCTTTTAAGCTTGATGATAAACCTAACTGTTATCCATTTTATCCGTCTTCCTCGTATGATTCGGATTATTCTCCAGTGTCACCCCGTTATCCTGATTCACATTCACCATGTTATATCCCAAGTTCGCCTGGTTTCGATGATAATGCAGATTCTTCATATTGGCAGCCTTATGATCCAACGAACTTCACCTTCATATTGTCCAGTTTCTCCTAGTATTTCTCTAGCTTCGCCTGGTTTAGATAATAATACAGATTACACTCCACCTTATTTGAATGAAAATACTCAAGATTCTAAAACGTCGTGGAGCTTCTAAGCTCGATAAATTTAGGTTTCAAAGTGATGTTGATTTAGACATCAAATTTATACGTCATATTTTGTCCAACATTGTTGGAGCAAATGTAGACGATGTTGAATTTAATGCTGTAACTCACCTATCATCTTGGCGTGACAAGCGTGAGGATTTGCCAGAATGTTTTTACACTAGCACATCCATTAAGAAACTTCAATTTGGTATTCGCGGTGTAACTTTGTCTAAGGGTTTTCCTGCATTGAAAGAGTTGAGGCTTCATGGTCTTGGTTATGGGTGCACTAACATATGTCCTGAGTTTTTCTCGGCATTATCTTCTTTAGAAAATCTGAATTTTATAAGATGCGAGATGAATAATTTGGTTGTGACAATATCGTCTCCAAAGCTTAAAAAACTAGAGAGTTGTTGTTACGTCACCCATGCTTTCTTACTTCAAATTTGAAGGCACTAATATACTTAAGTTATCTATAGATGATCAATGTGATTTGTTGGAAGAAGTTGATAGAAATGTTAAATATAGTAGATATACTAAAGCTGAAAAGAGGGCTAAAAAACTCGTCAAGAGCTCGCAAACGCAAAATCAGTTGTCGTATCTCTGGACACTCTATTGGTACGTAGTTAGCTTGTTCACAACATTATTTTTCTAGCAAGGAAATGTTTCATGTTAATACGTAGAATTACTTATTTACTCAGAGAAATTCCATAGTAAATAGCAATATATTGGTTTGAATTTGACTTAAAATGTTTATATATTGCTTTGATTGTAACTAACAATCTTTTCATCTTGTTTCTAAGGTGCTGTCTAAGTCTAATGATGGACTGAAAGGTGAGCCATCGCCATTTCCTTTTCTAAAGACATTAAAGTTGAAAACTGATTGGTCGATTCCGGTGGATGGGTGGAACTTTTTGCTGCAAAATTCTATAACAGAGGTCGAGATTTCAACTCTAGTACCATCGCCAATGCCAAGGTACGTAAAATGCAGATTACTCCGGACATTTTTGTCCAATCGAAATAGTAGTATGTTTTTTGTTACTCATTTATAGGGTAACACACAACTATTTCAAAACATTGTAGACTCCTGCCCTACCATCTGCAGATCAAAGGGATCAATCCAAAATGAGAAGAAGGTGTCATTATTATTTTTATTACTAGTATGTACGGAAGTCTCATCTTATTTAATTTATTTTCTAATGTATTAATTTTAGTTTTTAGGTCTCATCTTTGGATAGCTTCATTATTATTGAACTGTACACTTTGTGATTAACCAGTTAGAGCTTATAACATTTTTATTAGGAGTAGAGTAGATGGTTTGTCTTTTGCATGTGTTGAAATTATTTTAAAAAATATTTTCTCCTTTTCATTCTCAAATATTCAATCTCTTATTTGAAATGCATGATAAAAGGCATATTTTGACTTGTGACTGTTGTGAGTAATATGAATCGAAGGAAGTATAAAGACAAACAAATGATATGATCACTAGAGTAGGCCATGACCCTTGGCGTTCCCATCCCCGGCCCTTTCGTATAATCGTATGTCCCAACTTTCATTTTAGGTTGTTTCTTTTTGTTTGCACCATAAATTTTTCCCAAATTCAGTTTGACAAAATTACAAAGATTTTGTAAAGGACTCCTACATACTTGTGCCAAAAGCTACGAAGCATACAAAACGGGAAATATGTGAGGAGCGCAAAAATTATAATTATATGGGTACTCAAAACCAGTGTTTGGCAACCGACAGGTCCATACTAGTCAACCGACCCGAATCTGGGTCTAAGATTGAGCTAATATGTTCATGAATAGCTCGCGAACAAGGTAGTTAGATATCGATAGATCGAAGCTTGTCTGAAAAGTAATAAATGAACAACATTTTGAACTATGTTTAGTAAGCAAGCTACTCAAACACCATTAAGATCAATATACATATTTTGTCTTGCAAACAACTCGTTTAAAGCTCATTTATGACTCCATATATAAAAACCCATTTATATTTTAAATACTGGACTTTGAAACATCGCTCGCAAATTGCTCAAAAATGCCTACAAAAATAGATGACTTTCCATTAGTATGGCGTTACGTACTAATGACCATTTTCCACTAGTGAATAAGGAAATATAATGGTACTTGGATTGCTTGCTCCTCACAAATATTATAGTATGAGGTTAGAGGGGAATGATTAAAAAATAAAAGGTAAAGGTGCTATTTTAGGGGAACGATTAATACAAAGAGTATATCTCTTGTAATCTTGTTTATTAGTTTGTCCCCTGCTTAGGCATTAAAAAAAATATGTTGAAAAAGTTGCTCAAAAACAAAAAAAGTGCAACCTTATTAAACTGCAATTCCAACCAACATAACTATGTCAATTGATGAAAAAAAGCTGTGCCAAAGTTTTTCTAATGATCAAAAACAAAGTAGAGATCTAATAAGTAACTTACCAGATTATATTCTTCATCACATCCTCTCAAAAATGGATACTAAACTAGCTGTTCGAACTTCCGTGCTTTCTACTAGATGGAAACATCTTTGGACCGAAACCCCTTCTCTTAAGTTCCAATTTTGTAGGGATGAAAAGAATCATGTCAAAGGCTTAACTGATAAGCCTTACTCCCCTAAAGTGATCTTTCTTAGTTTTGTGGAGCAGGTTATGAAACGTCGTGAAGGTTCGAAAACAGAAAAGTTTGAGTTCATGTGCGATATTTCACTCGAATCAAGTTTAATCCAATCTATACTATCCTATGCCATTGATAGTGTCAAAGCACGCGAGGTTGCGTTCTATGCTAAAACCATAATCACTCAGAAAATGGAATTGCCTAGTTGTTTTTATCATAGCAATTCACTAGAAAAACTCGTACTTGGTACTTCTTGGGTGACTTTCTCAGACACTATGGGATTTATCGCACTTAAACAACTTAGGCTTCATGGTTTAGATGAACATAGTCTTGGTTATATACCTCATGGGGAACGGATTAACATTTTTCCTAATGAGTTTTTTTCCCGGTGTCCTGCTTTAGAAGTTTTGAGCTTTTCGGACTGCAGCTTAAACACGACTGTGGTGACAGTTTCGTCTCCCATGCTTAAGATATTGGAGATACTAAAATCGTCCTTTGCTCGAGTTGTTGTTACATCACCCTTACTTGCTTACTTCAAATTTGAAGGCTGTAATCCAATGGACTTGTCTATTGATGAAAAATGTTGCTTGTTGGAAGAAGTTGATATATAGATGTCAAAAGTGGTACAGATTACCAAAAGCTTTTTCACATGCTGAAACAATTAAAGAATACAAAATCTGTTGTTGTGTCTGCTTATACTCTCATGGTAATACGAAAATCCTCGCCTTTAGGCTTTACTCAAACTGACAATCTATAGTTTAAAATTTCACACTATTGCTAAGCTGTTTGTTTTTTGATTTTCCTTTGTATGACTATGATGAACCTCGATGAAGGCGCTAGATATATCTACAGACAGACTTGAATCTGAGGTATCCCCATTTTATAATTTAAGGAACCTTAAAGTGAAGACTAATTGGCCACTTCCAGAAAAGGGACTACGCCCTTTGCTGTCTAACATGGCTTCCGATGTCAATTTTACAATTCGAGTACCTAAGTCATTGAGGTAATACATACACACATCTAAACTTACTCGATTAATAATTGTTGGCTTCATACATACACAGATTTGGAGTGTTATTAAATCGAACTTATATCATTAACCTTTTGTGTGATTTTTTCATGTAGGTCGATATTAGACACTTGCAAGATTATTTGATTGCTTTCTGATCAAAGTGTAAACCATGGATTAATCTTTCAACTATTTCGTTATTTAGCTAGTGATCTAGAAGTCTCAGCTCTGATAATCTGATATATATGTGGAGCTGTTGGAAATTTCATGTTTTATCAGACTTAGTTTCGTTATTTATAAATGGTTGATAGATGGAAGAAGTTGTTAATTAGCTTTGCACTGTCTTCTTCTTTACAAAATTACAATAAAATTGTATGTTTCAATTATTTGTAAAATAAAGTATGCTCTCAATTCCCTCCGCTCCTTATTCGGTCTTCTTGCTTTTAATTACAAAGAAATTAATAGTAGAAAACTCAACCGCACGAACATAACAAGAATACAACATTAAAATACACCATTGTGGCTATTTAATAATGGAGCTCATTATGTTCTAATAGATTTCAACAACTTATTATTATGAAATAAAGACCTGGTTATTGGATAGGGTAGCCCGATAGCTAAATAATTAGGGTCAATTTAACAACACTTTTATTGGTTAAGGTCGTTATCAGATAGTGTTATTATTGGACAGGGTCATCATATGGTCAAACTAATAACTCAATAATTTTTTCACAAATAAAATTTTGACAAATATAATTACTCCGTATATGGATAGTTTCGTATGCATAATTTTTCACTAATGGCCCATTCAGATTTTTAATCCTTTTTTATAGTTATTGACTCGCCCATTAATAACCTGCCACCCGCTATGACCTGACCCGCAATTGGCCATATTAATGTGATCTACTTAAAACCAACCCGCATTTGACCCGCACCAACCTTGACTTGACCAGCACAATAACCACCTCTTATATAAATGTAGGTAAATATTACCCCATTCGTTTCAATTATTTTTAATGTTTTGACTATAAACACTAATTACAAATCACTCTTTAACTATTGTTTACGATTTATATATAAGTAAAAACATATTTTTGTCAGGATGGAAATTGTTGTATAATGTGCCACAAGCGGCACTCAAAAATCAAATGACAATTATATATTGTTTCTAATTTCACACTACATAATTTCATTTGAATACAAACGCTTGAAATTCCGATCATTCAACATAACAAAAATGTTCAAGGAGTAGCAGATTTCGATATGTTAAATGAGCATCTCAAAAAAGAGTTATGTACAAAGTTAGATATCGCTAATCAAACAGAAAGTGATGTAGAAGAATAAATGACAGATGGTGATGATGATGCATAAAAGAAATCACACCTAAATTAGGAAACTTTCCTTAATCAATCTAATTTCCGACTTTGTCTAGATTTTTTTTTCCTTTTCTGGCACTAACCACTAGTATATAAACCCCGCATCACCTCTTTAAATTACATGTCAATTTAGTCAACCTAACATCCTCTGTTATTCTACAACAATAATCTTCAAACACTTAATTTCTTTTCACATTCTCTTAACCAAAATCATCATCAAACATGAATATTTTCAGCTACATTAACGCTAAATACATCGAAACAAAAGGTGTAAAACTCTTGAATTTCTCTTCCTCGAAAAAATCACATTCATCGTCTTCAACTTCATCGAGTGTTGAGGAGAATCAGAGCAAAGATTCTTCTTCAGCAGTTAACAATGAAGATCAGGAGAATTCGCAGAAGAAGATGAATGATAATCCTCGGTTTGCTGTCGAATTTGACTGCATTAATTGATTTGAAACTATTGCTCTTTACTAATTATTCGATAGTATTAGTAGTTTGTTTGCAATTGTTGTATCATCTTGTATTATTTTCTTAATTAGTTCTTGATTTTAAATTGTAGAAGAATAGATTAATAAGATTATCTTCTGTATGTAATACTTGTAGGAGAATTTTAATACTAATTGATGTTAAAATATTTAATGCGTCTTCTTTAATTAGTTCTTTGATTGTTTCGATAAAAGTTGTGTTTGTGTGCATTGTTTTGTGTTTTGATCATTCATGATTCAAGAAATCAGTTCACTACTGTATTATTCTTTATTTGTAATTAGGCCCTAATTAGGTGAAAGGGAAACAACAAACCACCCACATGAACATCATACCACGACCACCATGTCATCACCTTCTCCACCATCACCCGCAAAATGACCAGCAAGACTACCCATCATCTACCATCTAAAATTCTAAACTACCGCCACCTTGAACAATTATCAATACTTGATCACTACGTACTACCCCCACAACCATAGCCAACAAACCAACCATTTCAATCCTAAAAATCAATAATCTCATAATCCACAAAACCACCAAGTGACCCACCCATCCTTTTAAGGCTATCACTATAATCACGACGTAAAAATTAATCTTAAACGTGTTTTAATCATAACAAGCATGTTCAAGTGATGAAATTGAATAAAAAATAGACAAAATTGGAGGCAACAATGATATTGATCGAGCATGTTATATACATTAAATATTATCTGTAAACTAATTTAACCACATGTATTGGAATTATAATATCAATATAGAGCCACGTTGATGGTGGAGGAAATAGAAGAAGATGACGGTAACGGTGATGAAGAAGATAGGTTTGTCTAGTCGGTGAATTTACTTAGCTTGTGTTGACGATAGAGTTTATCGATTTCAGTGTTGAAATGGAATTGTTAGGGGGTTTCTTGGGTTTGACCGGTGACGGAATTAAGATGAGATGAGAGACAAGATGGAGATGATGTGGGTGAGGGTAAAGATGAAGGTGAAAGACTCCATAAGATAAAATGAACCATTAAAGGAGGTAAGTTAAGGTGTTTTTGGGTCATAGTAGGTTGGAAAGAAAAAGAAAAAAAAGCAGAGGTAGACGAAGGTTAAGAAATTATATATATATAAAACAAATACAATATATATTAAAACCAATCAAATGGCCACACATGTTAAATAACCTAATTTTCAGGTTACCAACAGGTAAAGGTCCACTAAGTGAAAATAAGGCCTAAAAGTGAGATCGTTCAGAGATAATCAAAAGGTAGGATCAATATTTTTAAATTGTCAAAAGATGACATTATTAATAGCAATTTGACCATTAGAAAAATGAAGTACAAAGTACAATAAAAGTACGAGAACATTTTAACTAGCGCCCTTACATGGCCATCAGGCTCCAAAAACTATTTACTTAAAAAAAAAGCAATAATAGTTGAAAACTCCCCCTCGATCAATAATTTTTGACGTGTATTAGGAAAACGTAACATACCTAAATTAAGAAAATTTCCTTATTTCTTTTCTAAATCAATTATATTTTCCGCCTATCTTCTCTAGATTTTTTTACTCCTTTTGACTCCTCACTTCTATATAAAACCCTCATCACTTCTTTCAATTACAAGTGAATTCAGTCAACCTAAAATCATCTGNACTAGTATATAAACCCCGCATCACCTCTTTAAATTACATGTCAATTTAGTCAACCTAACATCCTCTGTTATTCTACAACAATAATCTTCAAACACTTAATTTCTTTTCACATTCTCTTAACCAAAATCATCATCAAACATGAATATTTTCAGCTACATTAACGCTAAATACATCGAAACAAAAGGTGTAAAACTCTTGAATTTCTCTTCCTCGAAAAAATCACATTCATCGTCTTCAACTTCATCGAGTGTTGAGGAGAATCAGAGCAAAGATTCTTCTTCAGCAGTTAACAATGAAGATCAGGAGAATTCGCAGAAGAAGATGAATGATAATCCTCGGTTTGCTGTCGAATTTGACTGCATTAATTGATTTGAAACTATTGCTCTTTACTAATTATTCGATAGTATTAGTAGTTTGTTTGCAATTGTTGTATCATCTTGTATTATTTTCTTAATTAGTTCTTGATTTTAAATTGTAGAAGAATAGATTAATAAGATTATCTTCTGTATGTAATACTTGTAGGAGAATTTTAATACTAATTGATGTTAAAATATTTAATGCGTCTTCTTTAATTAGTTCTTTGATTGTTTCGATAAAAGTTGTGTTTGTGTGCATTGTTTTGTGTTTTGATCATTCATGATTCAAGAAATCAGTTCACTACTGTATTATTCTTTATTTGTAATTAGGCCCTAATTAGGTGAAAGGGAAACAACAAACCACCCACATGAACATCATACCACGACCACCATGTCATCACCTTCTCCACCATCACCCGCAAAATGACCAGCAAGACTACCCATCATCTACCATCTAAAATTCTAAACTACCGCCACCTTGAACAATTATCAATACTTGATCACTACGTACTACCCCCACAACCATAGCCAACAAACCAACCATTTCAATCCTAAAAATCAATAATCTCATAATCCACAAAACCACCAAGTGACCCACCCATCCTTTTAAGGCTATCACTATAATCACGACGTAAAAATTAATCTTAAACGTGTTTTAATCATAACAAGCATGTTCAAGTGATGAAATTGAATAAAAAATAGACAAAATTGGAGGCAACAATGATATTGATCGAGCATGTTATATACATTAAATATTATCTGTAAACTAATTTAACCACATGTATTGGAATTATAATATCAATATAGAGCCACGTTGATGGTGGAGGAAATAGAAGAAGATGACGGTAACGGTGATGAAGAAGATAGGTTTGTCTAGTCGGTGAATTTACTTAGCTTGTGTTGACGATAGAGTTTATCGATTTCAGTGTTGAAATGGAATTGTTAGGGGGTTTCTTGGGTTTGACCGGTGACGGAATTAAGATGAGATGAGAGACAAGATGGAGATGATGTGGGTGAGGGTAAAGATGAAGGTGAAAGACTCCATAAGATAAAATGAACCATTAAAGGAGGTAAGTTAAGGTGTTTTTGGGTCATAGTAGGTTGGAAAGAAAAAGAAAAAAAAGCAGAGGTAGACGAAGGTTAAGAAATTATATATATATAAAACAAATACAATATATATTAAAACCAATCAAATGGCCACACATGTTAAATAACCTAATTTTCAGGTTACCAACAGGTAAAGGTCCACTAAGTGAAAATAAGGCCTAAAAGTGAGATCGTTCAGAGATAATCAAAAGGTAGGATCAATATTTTTAAATTGTCAAAAGATGACATTATTAATAGCAATTTGACCATTAGAAAAATGAAGTACAAAGTACAATAAAAGTACGAGAACATTTTAACTAGCGCCCTTACATGGCCATCAGGCTCCAAAAACTATTTACTTAAAAAAAAAGCAATAATAGTTGAAAACTCCCCCTCGATCAATAATTTTTGACGTGTATTAGGAAAACGTAACATACCTAAATTAAGAAAATTTCCTTATTTCTTTTCTAAATCAATTATATTTTCCGCCTATCTTCTCTAGATTTTTTTACTCCTTTTGACTCCTCACTTCTATATAAAACCCTCATCACTTCTTTCAATTACAAGTGAATTCAGTCAACCTAAAATCATCTGTTCTACAACAACAATCTTCAAACACTTTTTTTTTTTTTTTTTTTTTCAATTTTCCCAACCAAAATCATCAAACATGAAGTCAAATATTTTCTGTTACATTGACGCTAAATACGTCGAAACACAAGGTGTAAAACTCTTGAATTTCTCTTCGTCCAAAAAATCAAGTTCGAATTCATCATTATCTTCGACTTCATCGAGTGGAACTGTTAGTCATCATAAGGAGATTCAGGGTAAAGATTTTTCGTTAGCAGCTAACAACGAAAGTCAGGACAATTTGCAGAAGAAGACGAACAATAATCCTCGGTTTGCTGTTGAATTTGATGGCATTAATTTATTTGAAACTATTATTTCTTACTAATATTACGATTGTATTAATTTGTTATTGACAATTATTGTGTATTTTTTTTTCAAGTTCTTGATTTTGAAGTTTTGACTCTGTTATTTTTTGTAAGTAATGCTTGTAGGAAAAGTTTTTCATGCGTTATCTTTGATTATTTTGATGATAATTGTGTTTATTTGCTTTGTTAAAATTACGTTCTTAATAATGATATGAATTATTGTTGAACTAGTTTGTTAAACAGAGTAATTTCAAGAGTTATTGATCATCATTATTTAACAACCAAGTTCACTACACTGAAATCTTTATTTGTGATTACACCTTACAATGTAGCATAGTAGACCGGTACCGTATATAAAAATTCTTTAAACGCCGACGCGCAACGATGATGTAAAAATCAATAGATTGGATACGCTTAATATTTGTTAAGAACTCCCAAATATAGATTGGAGATGTCCAATTTTCATTGTCTAATACTATTGTATATACTTACTCGTTGTTTGGGAATGTCCAACTTTAAAAAAAAATCAGGCTTTATTCATTTCATGTTTTATAGTAGTATATCAATACTACTCCCTCCATTTCTAAATGTTTGATACGTTTGGAATCTAACACTATTGATAAGATGACAGAATCTTTTAAATTACTTTCAATATATATAACATAATATAGTCATATGAGGTCTTATTTGATTCACCTTACTTAATTAGTAAATTATTAATATTCAATTATTATAATTTTTACATATACACAACAAAAGATATTTAATGTGAAATAGGCACATTGGCATATGTATAAGTCAAAACGTATCAAAAAATTAGGAAAGGAGGTATCTTTAATTTCAAATGTATTGTATCATGCCATATTTATATCTAACCAAAAATATGAAACACAATTTATTTATAGGGTGCTTTATTATATTTGGACACTTCCTAAAATGTTATTTTTGTATTACACCGTCGTTGCGTGTCGGCGTTCACAGAATCATTGATACGTATAGGATCTTATTATATGGACTACGGAGTAATAATTACTACGTAGATTAGATAGTTCAAATGACAAATCAAATTATCAACTAATGACCACGGTGGAGTTTAATTGTCAACATTATATCGAGTATTACTCTCTCAGTTCCTTTTTGGTTGATACGTTTTGACTCGCATATATGTCAATGCACTTGTTTGACTTTAAATATCTCTTATTGGACATATGTAAAAATTATAATAATTATATATTAGTAACCTACATTAATCAAACAAGACCCTATATAACTATATTATGTTTTATATATTGGAAGTAATTTAAAAAATTCGCTCGTCTTATGAATAATGCCAAGATTTCAAACGTATCAAATAAAAAAAAAACGGAGAGTATAAATTAGTACCAAGGTTCTTTATTTTTGGAACACTATCATTTTGACCTATAGGATTGTAATGTGATGAGTCCCACATCGAAAAAAATAGAACTATAGTGAAGATAATGCTTTATAATTATAAGCATAACCTCAACTTATCGTACCTATTTTTTCCTCAACAGACCTACTTAACTTTTATCAATTTCCTCTATACCATGGATGCGGATGCTAAAAAGCAGTGCGATGACGAGAAGAGTAGAGACAGATTAAGCGATTTACCAGACTGCGTCATTCATAAAATTCTCTCATCCTTTGATACCAAATTTGTTGTTCAAACCTCGTTGTTGCTTTCGACGAGATGGAAAAACATATGGATGACAATTCCTACTCTCAAATTCAGTTTTCGTAAGGCTGATTATTGCAATGTCAATCATTTGTCATTGCGAACGGCACCTTCTAACCTTAATGCCTGTTATTATACTCATTCATATTATCCTTCATATTATTACCCAGGGCCTTCATATTCATCCACAGTACCTTCATACCTATCGCCTCCATATTCTCCAACTTGTCCTGCCTATACTCCTACATTACGCGATAAGAATCGTTACACTGCGGAAAAAGCACTTGAGAAGGCGAAAACAAGCTTTCTCTTATTTGTTAAGGAGGTTCTGAATCGACGAGCAGGTTCTAAAATCGACAGGTTATATCTCAGCTGTGACGTTGTACTTAGTGAAATAAATATTGACTTTATTCTGTCCAATGTTATTGAAGCATATGAGGTTGATGTATCTATTAATGAGGCTAATGTAGTATTGCCACAATGCTTTTACCATAGCAAATCCCTCACGAAACTTCGATTAGATATTCATGGATTGTGTTTGACTATCAATCAAGGATTCCTCGCTTTAAGAGAGTTAAAAATTAATGGCCTTAGAACTAGTCGTTCTTTAGGCTTTTTTTCGAGGTGTTTGGTGTTGGAGAGTTTGAGCTTTTCAGACTGTAAGTTGGAAAATTCCGCGTTGATAATATCAGCTCCTATGCTTAAGAATTTGGAGATTATGAAATCATGCTTTGATGTCGTTGTCATTTCCTCACCCTTGATCGAAATGTTTAGATTCGAAGATAGTGAACCAATTGATATGTGTATAGATGATAAATGTTGTTCATTGGAAAGAGTAGATTTAGATGTTAAACGGCCTTCGACATCATCATCATTAACCAAGGATGTCGAAAAGCTAATTGCGATGATTGGAGAGCTTAAGTATGCAAAATATGTTGCTGTAAGCTTAAGAGTTCTCAAGGTATCATAACTAATACACTATACACATAAGACTTATGTTTTGCTAAGAAATAATTATTATGTATTACACTAACACTATAATATTGGCTTTTTTTGATGTGAAATTTGCGCTAATTAACATCTTAGATGTTATCTGAAGTTGATTATGAAAGCAAGCTACCACTCTTCCCTAATTTAAAGAGTTTAAAGTTGAAGACTGAATGGTCGATTTCGAAAAAAGGGTTGAATTGGTTTCTGAAAAATTCTGCATCAAATGAGGTTGAGACATCCATTCAAGTACCTTACTTTCTGAGGTAATGCACAAAAACTTGATTATAACACACAATTTCATTATGTTCTTTTGCTCATTTAATTGTATTTATGCTATTTTTTTTAATTTTTTTTTTGCATTTGTGTATTTAGATCAGGACTAAAGGACTCGAAGATAATTTAGATGGATGCACGCGCCAACTAATTAAGCTCAAACATATTGGCTGGTTTCACACACAAAAGTTTATTCATTTGACTTTTTTTTTTCTTCAAAATTTGTTCATTTGACTTAAGATGAGCTAAAAATTAGCTTCAATCCTCAATTTTATTGTAATTGACGGAGGTGCAATCATGAGCTCTTTATGGAGAAGATTTTTTTTTTTGAAGCTATTTAATAAAGCAATAAAGTATTCAAGATATTTAAAATGAAGCTTGCTTATGAGTTGTGGTAGTTTTTAGGTTCGGAAGACTTTTTTTGGTGTCTACTTATTATATATTGTTTGCTTCGTACCTAAATTTTGGTTGGCTGGTTGATAATTTAACATGTGAGACAATTTAGATTCAAATTTGAAAAACCAACAATGGGTTTACATTGGACAACCGGTGAAAGATGAGATTAAGAGATTTTATTTGTCAAATTTTCGAATGAGAATTTTATGGCACAAAAGATCCCATATATCCAAAGCTTGCTGATACAACGGTACTACCTTTACCCAACCTATCCAAAGTTAATATTATTACTCAAGCAAATCCCGTACACGCCTTGTCGCCTTCTTAAAAAAGTCCCCATTTTTGTTATGGGGCTTGCCTAATTCCTCCTTTTGTTATGGGGCGTGCCTAATCTCTTTTGTTCAATCACAACTCTTAAGCGCGCTTTCGAGGATTTTTGCTTGATTTCGGTGAGATGATCACTAATGAAAAGTCTAATATAATGTTCAGTTCTAACACATCTGTGATGTATTGTAATCAAATTTCTCACAACACGTTTGATGGTTAATTGACACCTTTTAAAAACTTTTTTTTTGCCTAGTTTTTAACAAAAATTGTCAATTGACATATTTTAAAAACTTTTTTTTTACTAGTTAATCCTTTTATATTTTTTTTCTGTAAATTGACACCTTAAACAAATTTTTTTTGCAAGTTAGCACCATAATTAAGTCGTTTTCAGGCATTGACTGCTTGAAATTACCCATGACTCAATTAATTAAGTTAGGTGTTGTGTGGCTTTTTTCTTTTTGTTTTTTTCAATTTTTTTTTTTTTTTTACATTTGCACTCCTTGACTCCATTCCTCTCCTCCTCCCTCTTCACCTTCTTCCAACAAGCTCCATTAATGGTGTGTCTCGTTCCCACCGACCACCCACCTTCGACCTCGGAACACAACCACTTCCTAAACCTTTAATCAATTAATTTACAGAGTAGCTAGTTGGTTTCACTATATGAGATTTAGGTACATAGCTTGTGGACCTCGTAAATATGGGGTGCTATAAGATATACAGGGGTGTGAATAAGACCAATAACGATTAATATTGTAGTGATAAAAAAATTGAATATCAATCTGATTTCGAAAACCCGAAGAAAAATCGAGAAAATTTTTTTGAACTTTCATCGATTTCCAGCCTTTTTATTTAACAATTCAATAATTGAGATAGCTAAATAATTAACAACTCCAAATCTCGGGGTGTAGCTCCGCCCCTGTATGGAACTCTAGTTAGTAAATAACCGAAATCCAACTTTTTACAGCGAGTAGATCGACGTAGCCAATACCTTTACCTATCATGCGGTACGTACAGCCACTTAACTTGAATGAAGCACAACTAACCAACAAACAACTAGCTAACTAACAACTAAGTAACCAACGTACAACTTATTTTCACCAAAGAAAGTAATAGCTAACTAACTACTACTAACCAAATAACAGCAATAGTCTCCCATTAATGTTAGTGATGGATTGTAACTTCAATCATAGGCCTCATTCTCATCACACACTGTGAACGCAAACTCCTAAGTCCTAACAGGTCACAATGCAATACATGGATTATATTGTAAACACTAAATTTTAGTACCTAACATTCTAAATTTCTAACGTATCGATCATTAATTATTTAGACTGTGATTGAAGTGATCGATCGATAAGTAAGCCTATGATTATGAGGATTATGTAAGTCCATCTCAGTAGTGGTGGAATAAATTAATTAGACAAAATAATAGGTTGCGATGTTACAGTTTTTACTATATTGCTTGTCTTCATTCACATCTGTAAAACCTATCAACTAGTTCAAAAATCAAAAGGACCAACAAATACTAACATCTTCTTTATAGTTTTGACGTGGGGCTCTCTCATCTATTTATAAAATAAAATTTACTTTTTGAAATTGAAACAAACCTAAATCATTCATTTCTCTTTACAATAGGTAGTTCCCTCATTTGTGTTACATCAGTACATCACTTACATGTATCATGCTCATTGCTCAATGACAACATTTATGTTGCCGCGGTTCCTAATATTTGTTTTGGTTGGAATCTACAGTATAAAGAGAGAAACTTTAACATGAAATAATTCTATAATTTGTATGAAAAAATATTTTCATAAGGGATCTTATTAGAATCTTCCCAACATGAAGTTTCTTTAAATCAAGTTTTTATAATTTGTTACAAACTATAACAATATATATTGATGTTTGCAGGGTACATTACTACATTAGAAGTTAGGGGTGTGAATAATCCGGTTCGGACTAAAATTTAGACCGGATTCTGATTCCGGGTTTTTGGTCCGGTCTGGTCCAAAACTGAAAAATTCAGGTTCGGACTGATTGGACCACTTTCCTTGGAAAAACTAGTATTTTTAGTAAATTAATGTAAAAGTTTAATATATATAAAGGTTTTTTTAGCTAACATACTAAATTTATTTATGTTTTATATATCATTATATTTTATGTTCTACTTAGTATATATAAGAGAGGGAAATAATATTTTTTTTGTAAATTATAAATATTTTTTTATAAAAAAAATTGACAAAAATACATATTTAGGTCCAACCGGTCCAAAATAGGTTCGTATATGAAAAATCAGATCCAGTCCGGTCACTGGTCCAAGAAAATCAGAGATTTCAGTTTTTAGGTTCAATCGGTCCCGGTCTAGTTCGGTTCGGTCTTGGATCGGTATACACTCCTATTAAAAGTTGTGAAAGTCAGAACATTCAAGAACAGACTGAGTTGAAATTTATCGAGCCATTTACATACCCAAATTTTTGCTAACATTTTCAATTCGTTTCTTGATATGTATGTTACTATTATATAAGTGGTCTAAGAGAGTGCGTGATTATCCAAAATTCTACGGAGTTAGTAATTTAATCAACTACTCTAAATTAGGATCCTCAATTAATTGATCACATATGATTCTGCCCTGATTTATTAATTCAACCATCTTCAATTACATTATATCCTAGGTCATTACTTAATTGTATCATTATATTCTTGACATGTTTTTTTTAAGTTAATTACATCAATAATCCGGGGACCGTACACCCAGGTTATATCTAGCACTACTAGAAGATAGGTTTATAAGACGGAAAATCCCGTGGTAAATGATTTTTTCGTTGTAGAAAAGGGTCGTCGTAAATGTGAACCTATCGTAGAAAATGGGCGTCGTAAATGTAATGTTCCTGCCGCGATCCTGCCGTATATTTTTTTTTTTATTGTAGTTGATTTTTTAGAGTTACTGGAAATCAAGTCATTTACGACAGTTTATATAGCTATTTATGATGGGATATAATCCTGTTGTTAATGTGTACCGTCGTAAATGAAGAAGTTTTTGGTAGTGTAGGTATATACACCTTTTTGTTTGCTAGATTAAACAATAGTTAATTTTTATAAAACAATGATAGATTTCTTCTTATTGCTTTATGAAATTTGTCTATTATTTTATTCGATTGTTGTTTTATATAATAAGTTTGATGTTTTATCAGTTTAAAAAATAATAGATTTCCTCTTGTTGTTTTATAAATTTTGCCTATTGTTTTATGTGCTTGTTGTTATATAAAACAAGCCTCATGTTTTTGTTTTAGAATAGATAGATCTCCTCTTATTGTTTTATAAAATTAGCCTTTGTTTCATCCGCTTTTTTGTTTTAAAATAAGCCTGATATGATGTTTTATCCGTTTCAAAATTGATTAATTTTCTCCTGTTATCCTATAAATTAAAATTGACCTATTTTATATTATCCGAAGAAGGTGCATATTATTTTGAGATATACACCCTGGTGTATAATCAAATTTTCTATTACTTCAACTAATATTCTGGTTTTAACGTTAGCTAGACTTGAATGATTGTGGACTATATGTCATTGAATGCGTATAAGGTTATATGTGCGTGTATATATACATACATATATATATATATATATGCAAGTCAATGTACCTCATACAATCATGAAACCACAACATACGCACCATACTAACTATCAAAACTAAGCATTCTCATCTCCCACCTAAAAACACAAAACAAATAGTTGGACGACATATATCAATGGAGTATTTTGCTACTTTTATTGCTATTATCCTATCATTTGCTTCATTCTGCTACTTTTTTCGCGCCAAAAATGGTTTGCCCACTAATTGGCCCTTTGTTGGCATGCTTCTTGCACTCCTCAAAAATTCCAACAGATTTCATGAATTTATCATTGAGATAATGGAGAAATCTCCTAAAATGACCTTTTTTGTTAAAGGTCCTTGGTTCTCCAACATGAACTACATTATTACCGTTAATCCCGACAATATTAATCATGTTTTTAGTAGAAGCTTTGTGAATTATGGCAAGGGTCCAAAGTTTCGAGAAATATTTGAGAACCTTGGTGATGGTATTTTTAATGCGGAGTCTAATTTATGGCAATACCATCGAAAATTAGCTCATTTTTTCTTCAGTCATCCTAAGTTCCAATCAATTTTGTTCAATACAATTCGGGATGAATTAGAGAATAGACTTATTCCTTTGTTTGATCATGTCTCTAAAAATAATATTGAAATCGACTTGTTAGATGTATTTAAAAGGTTCACTTATGATAACACATGTACTATTCTCATGAACCAAAACCCAAAGTATCTCTCTATCGACTTCCCTCCTACACCATTTTCGAAAGCCTTAGTAGAACTTGAAGCATTGATGTTTAACCGTCATGTAACGCCCACATTTATTTGGAAGTCTCTAAATTGGTTGGGTGTAGGTGATGAAAGGAAATATAAGAAAGATTGCAAGACTCTTGATTATTTCCTTTACAGATGGATTGCTGAGAAGAGAGAAGAACGTAGCCATAGCAAAAGACCGCCATTTGAGCCAAAAGAAGATATTGATGACAACGGAGATCATAATGACTTATTGACATTATACATGATAGAGCACGAAAATGGTAAGATTCCAATAAATACTAATGGTGATAAATTTTTAAGAGATTCAATGTTAAGCTATATCTCAGCAGGTGGACAAACAACTAGTGTTGCTTTTTCTTGGTTTTTTTATCTTATTTCAAAGAATCCGCAAACAATTGACAAAATTAGAGAGGAATTAAACACTATATTGATTCAAAATAAAGAAACCATTGAAGGATTTTTAAGGAACTTTAGCAATCATAACAACAAGTTAGTTTATCTTCATGGTGCATTATGTGAAACTTTAAGGTTATACCCTCCGGTGTCATTCAATCATAAGGCTTCGATCAATTCGGACACACTACCAAGTGGTCACCAATTGAATCCAGGTATGCACCTATTATTTGATGCATATGCTATGGGAAGGATGAAGTTAATATGGGGAGACGACTGCAATGAGTTTAAACCTGAAAGATGGATAACAGAACGAGGTACCCTCAAGCTTGAGCCCTCGTACAAGTTTTTAGCCTTTGGTGCAGGTCCTCGGATTTGTCAAGGTAAGGACATAGCTCTAACCCAATTGAAATTTGTAATAGCTGCCATAATCCACAAGTACGATATAGAGGTGGTGCAAGGACATCAAGTTATTCCGGAACTCTCGGTTGTCCTCAATATGAAGCGTGGGCTCAAAGTTAAAATAAAACAACGCCGCCATGAATCAGAAACAGATGCTAGCAAAGGTTGAATAAGTGGAAAAGTAGTGGTGATTGCAAGATTTTTGCCTTCATACTGTTAGCAAAAGGAAGTCCATGTATGATTATGCAAAACTGTATCGTTAAAGAAATTAAATGTGATTGTTATGTTTAGTGATTCTGTTGTTTATACCAGTGAATAATTTGTAACGAATACAAGTACTATTATATTATTATTGCAAGAAATACACCTATAAGAACCTACCAAACAGTTACTATTGTAAATATATATGTCCTCCCTCTCTTTCATTTTATTCTTTACGTTTCATTTATACATGTTTGCTAATGTAACTTTTGTAATGCTTATACCTTCAAATTTGCATTTGTTAAATTTATAAAAACTCGATATTCTAATAGAATAAATCGAGACAAATCCATGAATATGTTTTTACGTACTTACGTATAAACCGCAAACGAAGATCAAAACGTGATTTGTAAATAGTGTTCATGGTCAAAACGTAAAGAATAAATTGAAACGGAGGGAGTAGTATACTCTGATGTTACACAATGGTAAAGATTAGAACACTTAGCAACTAGTCAGGATTGAAATTAAAAGGCCATAATAAGAACGTATTGAGAGAGAAAAAAGGCTATTGCTCCTTTTTTTTGAAATATCTATGAAAGAGGGATAACAATTAAATTTTTAGAAGCTGAAACCGATTGTGGGGAGTGTGGCGGTCACCTAGAACATGTGGTAATTAAAAAACATGGCTCAAACAAGATGTAGCTCGGGACACCCCTCTGGAAGCCAAAAATGAAGAGTATAAGGCAATAAGTCACAATTTTTTGAGGTTTTGGGATCCTGGAAAAGAGAATTGCTAAAAATTACAT
Source organism: Suaeda aralocaspica (assembly GCA_016808085.1). NCBI lineage: Eukaryota > Viridiplantae > Streptophyta > Magnoliopsida > Caryophyllales > Amaranthaceae > Suaeda > Suaeda aralocaspica. The sequence continues at coordinate 2,285,187 of PYUH01000107.1, read as the reverse complement.
CGCTCACAAGGTAAAATGATGCCCTTCGACAACTTGTCGGGGTTTAATTAAAAGGTCGTCGTAAGATCACGTAGAGCAAAAAGAACTAGTGCGGCCTTCTTGTGAAATATCTATGAAAGTAAGGGGGCTAATAATAAGTTGGTAGAGGCCAAAATTAATCATAGGAAATCATGTGGCCAGAACATGTAGTTGAAAAAATAGGGTGAAAACAAGACAATGACGGAGATAGACCCTCTGAAACCCACACAGTCACTGTTTTCATAGTTTTTGGGGTCTCAAAAAAAGTTGCAAAAATTTTTTACGGTTCCTCTATGGTCAAAAGATAGTCATAGGATTGCTTTTCGGGGCTCAAAAGCACATAAGAATGTCGCAAAGAGCAAAAAAGACTAGTGTGCCCTTGTTATAAATCTTTATAATAATGAACATAACAAGCTTTTTAAATTTAATATCAAGTGTTTGTTAAAAAAAAGTTATATATTTACTAATTAATAAAGCAAAAATAAAATAAAAAATATATACCAAAAAAATAAGTTTTAAAAAATTGAGCCTAAATATATAATAAATTCTATAACAACAAATAAAAAATATAAAGAGGATCATGTGAAAACTGTTTTCACCATGAAACCCACAAAAAATGTACTTTAGAGATTTACATGTATAAAGGGGTACGTGTATTTCATTGATGACATTTTCCTATATAATGAAAATTTTATTGTAAATGTATCGTTACTACTTTAATTTTAATATGTACCGCTTTAAACTTTATATGCACTTTTGTTTTCACGGTTTTCAGCAAACTTATGATTTTTAGTGTATCTTTACTATATATATATAATATTTATCAACCCGAATCCGGAGACTCTTGGCCATCAATGAAAATTCTTCATTATAGATAACAAAAAAACACTTTCATGATTTTTTTATATTTTCAGAAAATCATTTCTAATTATTATCTATTTTCATGGCCATATTATGAAATTATTGTGCAAAAAATACTAAAAAAATTTATTTGCTATAATTTATATTTTGAAAAATAATATAATGTTTTTGAATGCCCTCATAATTACTTTAACTAAAATATATGCAATATAATTATAGATTTGGTTGATAAACGGCCACCCAAGTATTCCCCGGCCATCAATGGTTCATTCTTGACTCAAACATGTTAGGGCGTGTCTTCTGTGCAGCAGGTTGCACCGTCAAATAATGGTGCAACCATGCACTTGAAAATCGTTTTTTGTTATGGGTTTCACTGCAATGGTTACTCTGATCTGTAAAACAACGATGGTTACATATTTGCATAATGATGGTTACCTATTTAAACAATGATGGTTACTCACGTTCTACACTTATTTGAGCAACTTCTTACTCATGTGAATTGCAATGATTAATTAATAAAATTATTTAAATTACTTATTTGAATAATGATTGATGGTTACTACCTAAAAATATAGAGGTTATTATAATTATGTATTTCAAATCGAGTTTTACTTATAATAAAGTGATTGTGAATCACTATTAATTCCCATGTCAATTACTTTAAATATTGATAGTTACTCAACTAAGCAATGATGATTATTTAGCTACTTATTAGGTTGAGGATATTGGTTATTAAAATCGTGATTGTATAATTGAACGATAATAGTTACTTTCTAAAAGAGTTATGGTTACTTACGGATAATTGTGATTTACTAGTTAGTAATACTGTGGTTACTTTTTTTTTAGAGGTAATACTGTGGTTACTTATATGAACAATGATGGTTACTTTTTAGAAGCGTTATGGTTAACATATTAGTAACGTTGTGGTTACTTGGTTTAATATTATGGGTTACTTTAATAGAATATGAATATAAAACTTACAAAATTAAAAATAATGTTACTTATAAGAAATCAAATACCCTAAGAATCTTAATTCTACAACAAACTAAACTTGTATTAAAAAGTTAAATTAAATAAAAGAGATTTAAGACGCTAAAATTTCAAAATCACATTGAACATTAAACCTTCAATATAAATGAAAAGAAGAATCAAGTTTTAGTTGCTAGATTCATTCACAAGCACGAATTAACTACTTGAATTCGCATAAAAAGGAAAAAGAAAAGAGGAATAAGAAAGAAGAATAAAGGGAGAAGATAGAAGAATGAGGAAGAGAGGCAGAAATGGCGGCGACGACCCCAATGGTGGTTGGTTTTCTCTAAAACCCTAAAATTTGGGGTTGGCCGCATCATTTGATAACCGTAAGGCATGTTGTATACAAGACTAAGTGGACATGTTATGTGTTGAACCTGTTGCGACCCTAACCCGCGAACAAGAGGTATAACAACCCGATTTGTTTTACTGCTCGGTACATACCGGCCATATGTACACAAAAGTTTTAACCTAAACCTAAGTAACTCTATTTAAACTATCCGGAGATAGATGAAACTACATGTATTGCGAGCAAAGAAAATGGACGACCATGAGAAAAGAAGTCACCATAACAAAACACTCGTAAAATCAGAGGAAGATAGACTAAGTACATTACCCGATCCCATCCTCATTGACATCCTCTCATTACTTCCTGTTCGTTCCGCCATTGCTACTAGCATCTTATCGCATCGATGGCAGTATCTCTGGACCCATATCTACTCTCTCAACTTCGTCGTTTCTAAATCCAACTACGAAATTAACCATTACACGTGTGTCGATCAAGTCCTGAAGAAATTAACCTCTCCCTATATCTTAAGCTTCCGTCTTTCATTAATTACTATACCGAGTTATCATACTCTAACTACAATAAGGTATCACAATCCAACTTCAGTATATGTGAAGTCATGGTTAAATCAAATATTTGATCGAAAAGTCAAGCATATCAAGGTAAGTTCCCACTTTAGCGTGCCACTATCACTGTGTGCTTTTCTTAATAAGTCATTGGTAGAACTTGAATTGAGCAACGGGTTTTGTTCGGATTCCTCGTCACGTGATGATTGCAATAATATAATTATTCTTCCTAATTTGAAGAAACTCAGAGTTATTGGTTGTGATTATAGAGTTAAAACAATAGAGAAGTTGATTAGCTCTTGTCCATTACTAGAGGAAATTTTCTGGGAGATTTTGCCTTGCGGTATAAATAATGTAGTCAATATTTCAAGCATCACTTTGAAGCGTTTTGATATGGTGTTTGATAAGTCCTATTATATATCAAAGATTATAATAGATGCTCCAAAGTTGGAATACCTTACCATGGGTGGTGATAATATTTCTGTCGCTACCTTATGCTTTGTGGAAAATCCAATTACCTTACAAGGGGCGCGGATTTACAGTACAGCACCATATGAGATGATCACTTATACTTATTATAAGCCTCGGCTATTAAATTTACTCAGAACTCTTTTGTATGTAACATCACTTGAACTTGATTATCTTACATTGGCACCTTCGGAAACATTTCCTAATTTGACTAGCCTTAAGTTGGGTTCACGTTGGCCTTGTGAACTGAAAATGTTGGTGAAATTTCTAGAGTTTTGTCCTGTTTTGGAAGTTCTTAGGGTGAAATTGGTTCCTATGACTACCGGTAATGTGATAAATCAGAAAACGATATCTTCTTTGCTTTCAGATTCTTCTCCGCCTACTTGTTTACAGAATTGTCTTAAGGTAATCGAAGCAAACATATCAGGGAGGTTGTGGCATCAAAGGCATTTGAAGGATATGGTACAATACATGCTAAAAAATTCCTCTTTCTTAGACCAACTCATTTTCATAACTAAATATAATGGTATAGACGATGAAAAAATAGGATTAGGCATATTAAGTGATGAGTTGCTCTTCTGTGAGGATTTGTCCTCTTTGCCAAAGTGTTCCTTGGCGTGTCAAATTAAATTTATAAGAAAATGTCACAAAGCATCGAGCAACGATGCTTTCTAGAATGTACGAAGCTTCCAGCACTATGATCACATTATGTTCAGAATTCATCTTCATGTCTAGGTAACTATGCTTTGAGTGTTATTTTTGGTTATCAACTATGCTTTGAGTGTGATTTTTGGTTATCAATTGGATGTTTGTAGCTCAAATCTTGTTTACAAAATCTTGGGAGAAACGGTCTAATGCGCAGATCACTTGATTTTTTTATCCTTAAACTAAACTGGTTCTAAATTGATTATGTTGAACTAAATTGGAATTTAAATAAAAGTAAAACTAATTGAATTGGATTTTGTAAAAAGTAAAATTCACTAAATCGAAATAAAGTAAATTGTTTAAGTATAACCAAAACTGAACTACTGAAGTGTTTGACAGTTCTAATTTTAACCATCATGTTATGGAATGATCGTTAAAGAACATGGAAAATTTATGGGGCGTCATATGTATTTACTAGATTCGACGTCCACGCAATTTTGAACTTAGTGAAAAAATTGGATTTTATTTAGTAAAAATATCGCAATCTTATTAAATAGACTTATAGTAAAAACTAATATTCCATTAATAATAGATTTATGTATAGTACGTCGTCTCTATGGGTCAATGATGTTGCAAAGTCGGATTTCTCATTAACTGATCTCATTGTACTTGCATAGTTGAAGTGTGAAGTCTTAATACTGTTTTCGGTCATGCACTGTACTGTATGGTTATCTGACAATTTAGTGATTACTTAACTTTTGCTTCTGCCTTAGATAAACTTGTTGAGCTACAATAAATTCATATGTGCATATGATCAAGAGCATTACTCCATAATTGTCACACATGATCTGGTTACACAAGACTTCTCGAAACGTAATTTCTTAGTTTTTACTACTATGTTACAAGGATCAAGTTATTATTGAATTAATTTACAGCAGAATGTAGATTTTTCACTTTCCATCATCAATTGTGCTTTCTCTTTATTTAAGTTTTTTTTTTCCCATGATTGACTCCATTGTCGATTATACCTGCTGTAAAATTCGTTTGTCTTAGATGATGGATTCAGTCATATATAGCTAAACTTACGCTTGTACTGCATGTGGTTGCTAATTTTCTATATGATGTGGATCAATGTTATAAAGTGAATGGTCGATGGTCATGTTATTTATGATTTATTTCCTAATATTAAAGTACGGACTATCTTCTTTGGATTGGATATGATGCCAGAAAACACAGATCAATATTTCCCGATTTCCCCTGCATTCAGGATGCTGTTTTGGTCCATTGGATTGTTCTCTTAATAATCTGCTGCATATTGAAAACTTTCAATTAAACAGCAATTATTATTCACTGAATGAGTTGGTAATGAAGATAGTATCATCCCAATTGGAGAATGTAGTGGCTGTGTTATATAGTCTGCTGTCTGCATAGGCTTGCTGATCGAGTTAGTTACACTGTGTTGCGAAAGTTTAACCTCTCTGATAGACATCTTAGAGGTTCATATGATCAAAATTAGAACTGGCTCGAAATCTTACTATTCATAGTTACATGATCATGTTACTTGCTTTTCCGGTTACTGAGCTGATATGAAATTGTACTGTAAGCAATATCAGTGCACACTTATATGTAACTATGTTAAACACAGTATTGTTTCTTAAACAACTGAACTATTTTTGTGAAAATAAGGAGTACTGTTACAAAGTTGCAATTAAAAGTATAGCAGTAAGTTGAACATACGTATATGTTTGTGTTAGATTAGATTAAGGAAATGCAATGAATTTGGTTCTGTAATGATTTAGCTTAGTTCTCTGACCTGATTTTTGCCAGATTTTCCTTCCTATGATTGGTAATATTTTTGGCACATCTTGTATTTTGCAATGTCACCAATGTGATGATGTTTAGAGGAGACTACAAACATTTTCAAATTTGTCATTCTACTCTATTTGCATAATGAAGTTCATAATGTGTGTTATCATATAATGTAATGGAATTTTCTTTTCTTTTTTTTTTTTTTTTATAATAATCAGTTTTGATTTGGTGCTAAAATAGATGATTTGATCTCTACATAAATAAAATCCTTACGTTTTCTTTTCAAATTTTACAAAGACTCGTTGAATTATGAACCTTAGCATGTCCCTAATTCATCATAGAAGAAGCAAGCACTTTGTAGTTTGAGCGAGTAAGAGCTACACTTCTAACCTCGGCGCATGCAGTGATTTTTTTTTCAATACGCCTAAAAAAGGTGTGTTGGAGCTCGGAAGGCTCCCTTCAACAATATGTAGTTCTTGAGATGCATAGTAGGGAGGCATAATTGTGTTGTTGACGAATAATTTGTGGTAGCTATAATAGGGATTCGTTATAAGTTTGAGAAATAAAAATTCGAATGTAGAAAGTGATATAAGTAAGGAGGAGAACTAAAAGAAAGTGAGCAAGTAAAATCGAATAGGAAACTACAATTAAGTTAATTTGCTCACTTTCCTCCTCTAAAAAAAAAAGGTTTCTCTGTTTCTTAGTTTATGTTTAAAGAAAATTATATCGAATTGATTATCAAATAACCACCCTACAAGTCACTAAGTCAATGACCATCTTTCAATTTCCTAACCTTTGCTAGCGATTGAATGTTCCTCCTATTCCAATGGTTAAACTTTCACACATTCCTGGTAAGATTTATAATGTCTATGCACATTTTATAATAGCATAGTTAAATGACCGTCGTTAAAATGAAGAACAACAAAACCTCTACCCTTGCTAAAAAAAACATGCTTTAGACTTTAGTGATTTAACAAGTTGTTCATAAAACATATTTTACTAAAAAATAGAAAAAAAAAAAAAGGTAAATAAAACTATTTTATCGACAAAAAAAAAAATTCTACTATCTCCGACGCAAATTATACTATCAACAAAAAGGTATAAAATAATAAATTGTTGCTATTAAATCATTGTAAAGATAATATTTTTCATTCAACTATACATTTTGTATTAGATGGTGAAGTTGGACACGAAGTATAAACTGTATAATATTAATAAGTTTTTGTAATATAATATATATAAAAATTTTAAAAATTGGATGGAAAAAACAAAGACCGGGAAAAAGCTTTTTTCATTTTCATACTTGTTTTTAATTTTTAATTTTTTAACCTTTATTATTATTTTTTAATATTATTTCTTTATTTAAAAAGAGAAGCAAAATTACGTTTATGAACCTACTACCATCACACGGGACCCTCAATAGGCTCCTCGACCTCATCTTCAATATTTTCTCTCTCCTCTTTTCTTATCAATTACCCCTCTTTCCTTCAAACCCTAGATCCCCTTTTTCCCCCTTTCCTTCTTCACCGCCGCCATCTTCTACCTAATTAATTTTTTTCCCCTTTTTAATTTCTTCAATCAATTAATTCCAATCTTTAATTCGCCTTCTTCCGATCTTCAATTTCATATTTTCCCCTTTAATTTTTTCTTTATTTTTTTTGTGATTTCTTTTTATCGTTTTTCGCGCTTCCGATTTGGTCGCGGTACGTCTTTAATCTATAATTTTTCTGGGTTTTTTGCGTTCGATTGTTGGTTGATTTTGTTTTGATTTGATGATCTTGTGTTTTAATTTGATTTTTGTGGTTTTGATTTTATTTTGGATTTTTTATTTGAAACCCTAGATTTTAGATCTGGGAAATTTCTGGGTTTTTGTTTTAGGTATTAAAGTTTCGATCTTTGTGAATTTTTCTGGGTGTTTTGTTTTGATTTGGGGTCTTACGTGTTCATCTTACGTCATCACCCTTCTATTTTTTATTTTTCATTTAATTATTATTTTTTTTTTATTTTATAAAATAATAAATGTTGTTTCTTTAAAAATAAATAATCAAATAAAGTAATAAAAATTGAAACTTTATTTGAGTACTCAAATACTCATAGTATAATTATTATGTTATGCTCTCTTATTAAAGGGAAAAAAAAAACTTGGCATTTGCTCAACTATTTTGTCAGTCTTTATATAATAATGGACCCCCACTTGGCTCAGTCTCTCTTAATTAATTTTGTGACTTTTTAATATTCTTTTGAATTGCATGTGAGCTTTGCAGAAATGTAATATGCAAATATATAATGTGATATTTATCACATTATACACTATTTTTGCATATTCAAATGTAGGCTAAGGTGGTAAACTTAATTGCTTAAATGTTAGTATATGATCTTGTGTAAGGTTGTTTGGGAGCTAGTGGCGAGGGTGCGAAGTGAGTGGCAGCATTTCGAGTGAAGATTATTTGGCGAGTTGAGGGAGCAATGTAATTGATGAATGTGAGTGAATTGATTATTGAATGTAGGGAGTGGTTTGTTGTGTTTTCTTGATGAATATGGGAGGCCTTCAGGGGTTCGAGGCGAACGTTCCTCTGCGGGTGGAGGGGCTTTGTAATTGGTGAATGTTAATGCATTGAGAAATGAATGTGGAGAGTGATTTGTTGTGTTTTCTTGATTTGTTTGCATTGTTTTTTCTTCGACTTGAAATTTTTTTCCGATTGTGTTGTTTTCCTTGATGTGGGAGTTTCGAATTTGTGTTTTATACATGTATGATGTATATTATGCAGTTTTGGGTTACTATGATTTGCTGTTTTCTAATAATCTGGTGTATTTTCTTGCAGCCGACTATGGCTCACAAACGACCATTTGATGATGAAGTGGTCGAGGAGGGTTCTTCTTCCAAACATCAAAAGCAGGATGCACCCAATGTACCTAATAGTGAAATGAGCTTAAGTAATGGTAGTTTTTCTACTGAAGGTGTTTCTGGGAAACCTTATGATATAGGTAGGTGGATATCCAATCCTTTTGTAGTTTGTATCTTTCTAAATAAATCACTGTTATTGTCTTTTCAGTCGGGATATGTTTGTTGCTATATCAAATGTCTAATGATAATTCTTTATCTCAATTGTATGCAACAATTGATATATGTATAATATTTTTTGCGGCATTTTTGTAACATTTATTTTGTTGGTGATGCTAAGGCACAACTCAATTTAGGGTAGTATGAATAGCCTTGCACATGTGATCTTATCTTTCCTGTAAAGTGCTATCAATTGTATCCTTAAATTTGGATGATCAACTCTTGTCATTTGATTGGCTGCAGGGGAATCTAGCATTGGTAACGATGAACTGAATTTGTGTCAAGATCATGATAAAAGCAATTCCCCTGTAATTCCCCGGGAGGTAGTAGAGTATGTTGAGAGTGATGCGCCAAGGTCTGCCTCTTTATCCCACTGGGCAACCAGTAGCACCAGTGATGATGATGAGCTGCCAGAAGAACTGGTTCAGTTGCCTTTTTATCCTGGGTGTTTTAGTTTTGATCATCCTGTGAGACCAGTTATCAATCCAGAAGATGTATATTATTGCTTGTTGGATTATCCTCCACGAAAGCAAGTTCCTGTTGGGCCTGATCACCAAGCAGATCTTCCATGTTTAGGGGACCAGGTGAATGCTAATACATCAGATCGTTCAGGAACATTTGAAACCACAGTTTCTGACGGACTCTCTGTGGGGTTTGTTGGTGGAAATTTTGATGGGATTTGTGTAATTCCTAGTCCAAAGATTGAACATATCCAATACAGCGGTGAGAAAGTTGGCAATGGTAGAACTGAGTGTGAATGCCCAGATCAGGGATCCATAAGATGTGTTCAGCAACACGTTGCAGAAGCTAGAGATAAACTGAAGAGAACCCTTGGTGATGATACTTTCAAGGAGCTGGGCTTCAATGATATGGGAGAAGTAGTGGCTGAGAAGTGGAGCGAAGAGGAAAGGCAGTTGTTCCATGAGGTTGTATACTCCAACCCAGCATCACTGGGTAAAAACTTTTGGAATGTTCTCTCGGCCGTATTCCCTACACGAACCAAGATGGATATCGTTAGTTACTACTTCAATGTTTTCATGCTCAGAAAGCGAGCAGAGCAGAATAGATGTGATCCAATGAACATAGACAGTGATAATGATGAATGGCAGGGTAGTGATGATGATGGAGGTGATGAAGGTGAAGTGTCAGACAATGATGAAGACTCAGGTATTGAGTCCCCTGTTCATCATCATGATGGTCCTGAATTTCATCAAAATGGTTTGCACCTGCATCAGGATGGTCTTGAACCCGAAGATGATGGAGATCTCTCAGATGATGCTCGAGATAATGATGGTAACAATGGAGTTGCACGAAAAAACAAATCGGATTCTGCCTTTGAACTTCATGGCAAAAAATCTGATGACGACGATGTTGAAAATGATGCCCAAGATGGATCGTGTACATCCTCAGATTCAGGGGCCCCTCTACAAGGACCCCGTGTGAAACCAGATGATTGTCATGAGTGGAATGATTACATTATAGATTCTTCCGATGCTAAAGTGTGGGATAGCTATAGTTTGAGCTGCCCTAAACAAAGTGTAGAATTTTTACCAACTTGCAGTATGATTGAAGAGGTCTTTGGAGATGGTCATTTTGAGTCAAATGGCAAGAGATGGTGAGGCGGTGCTAATTGTTGAGTGTTAAGTCCTCCATTTTATCCGGGCTTGTTTGGTCAAGATCTTGGCACCTAGATCATGCGCAGTGTCTCCTGCATTTCTACAACCTATAACCACATGTTTATTATCTTTTTAGAGCATTAGAATATCCAATTTTCCTGATGTAAATTGTCATTTGAGTGGAAGATGGAAAATCCAGCATAAAAGTGTAAAATAGAAATGTTTAATTTTGTGGTGCACCTACATAAGATGTGTGCCCCTACCTCTCCAATCTCTCTTTTCTGTAGTTTTTCTCTTTTTATTTTAATTTTACATCTTGTAAAAGCCTATTGGTTTTTTGATTTAATTTTGTTCCAAAGCTATATTATGAAAAGTAAATTTAAATCTCTAGTATGATGAAAACTTCATTGTCTATGAACTCAGCTATGGTTGATTTAAATCATTGCAGCACCAACAATCATACTTGTGCTCATTACTGATTAATACCTTAGCAGCGAGTAGTAATTCTATTGAACAATATCTTCTAAAAAGTTCACCAGGTAATGATGAATACATCATATCGACACAAATCGAATTGAATGGTACATGGTTCATAAGCAACTGACAGCAAGCCAAAATCAGGTCTGCGATATTACTGATGTACATGCAAGGACAGTGCTTACTGTGCTGAGCTCTGGAGGACTTGGAGACAGCCTCTTCATGTAAATTAGGGCAAGACTGCCTACATATAACAACCACAGGCCGGCTACTGTGGGTGTCTTGCACTAGAAATTGAGACAGAGCTCCAAAAAGTGTATACTCCTTGCAGGTTATACAAATGAAGCAAACAAACATCTTTAGCAGCCTCTATAGGGAGCTGCTTAGATTTTATATCTAAAATTTAGTTTTCGCAAGATGCTAAATTCTGAGAGCATCAAGCACCCTCAGAGGGTAGGTCTCAAAGAACAGTTGTTTGTAAGTCTTCATGTTTACTTTTTTATACAACTGAGGCTGATTAGGGCTAATCAATTCATTTATAGGGCCCACTTCATTTTCAGGTTCTGGAGTACAAAATGCAGCCACTGAGAACCTTTCCCTTTCTGAATTAGTCACCACCCTGTGTATCACACTCTTGAATATACCATTGCTCATTATCTGCATTTCAAGGCCATTACAAAAAGCCCCTACTTAAAGATATGAATTATAAAGACCATAAAGGATGATCTATAGGCAATGATCAACGCTGGGAAATGCTCCAAACAGTTCAGATAAAGAAAGCCAGATTAAAGGAAGCACATAGCTACATAACACTGGCGGATTGAATATGCAAAAGTGCAGATGATTGAAAAAATTGCAAGCTGTTACTAGTTGATGAAAGCTGAATGTTATGATCTACAATGATATACTGTGACAGTAAGATATATGCAACCTTGTCGGTGTGACAACCAATAAGCTGCTTCCAAACAAACCTTGATAAATGATACTCAGAAAGTCAGTAGTATAAGCCAGATTGGTGTCTAGCATACGAGTGTAGATGTATGTAAGAGTAAGTTACCTCTGCATAGTCTCCAAGGTTAACAAACAGAGCTCCAGGGATGACCGGAACCTTGAGCCACTGATCATCTTTCTGAATATGAAGACCCTCTGGGCACATTTGTGTCTTGTAAAAGTATTGTAATACTTGATCTATCTGAATGTGGATGAACACCATACACCTGATCAGGTCGTGAACAACGAGGATAGATTCCGAATCTTGCATCTATGGTTCCTCGTTCACCGTGCTCGTTTAAGAAGCTATCTTCCTTCAATTCCAACGATCATGCCATGGCTTTGAGGAAGACTTCTAACATCTTTGTCAAATTCAAAGAGTATTCTTTTAAGATGTCCCTGCAAATTGACAACAACACAACATTATTTCGTGAATAGAAACAATGCATTAGAGCACCAGTCCTCCATTTTCATTTCTATAAGATTGTAGACAACTAAAAGAACTACAGTATCGATCATCACGTTTTCAATTCTAATTAAATAAAGAGATCATTGATAAAAACTGATGATAATATTTCAAATTGTTAAAATATAATCATTTTGATTTTAAAATGACTCAATATATAATGAAGAGTTTTTCAAATGGAACAGCAACAAGATAACCACCATAACACATCACCTTCCTTAATCCCAAGACTCCAAGCGGATAGGTTGGCCGAATGAACCGGCAATCACAATACCACATCACCTGATCATCATAAGTTAGCCCTCCACTACTACCAAATTTTACAAACACAAAATGTCCTATTGGAGTGAAAAATCAAGAAAGTTACGAAAATTTTAACTCACAATTTGTCAAGAAATAGAACTCAACATCATTAGCTCCATATCTTCTTGCCTGATCATATCAATCTCGAAGATAAATTTTACCTGAAGTTTTGAGGCCAAAGTTGGAGCTGGCGTTGATCCTCGGGAAAAACTGTAAGAAATAGTCTATCATTCCAGTTTTGAGGATTATTCCCACCAATCGCCGCACCATTACCATACCCATTAAAGTAATCTTCTTTCATTGAGCTTTTAAGTCTTTCCTTTAAAGAAAGTGCAAAAAACTGCCTAAACATACAGCAACTCATCTAAAAATGAGGTTGTCATCCCATGATTAATAACCTGATTATCAACAAAATCACTTGATTACTCACTATTAAACATAGCATTTATCCAACATCTTGATTCCTATTGAAATCATACAAATCAAGATAAACCCATTGACTAGCATTAGCCTGATTTAACTATAATGCCAAGATTGATTAATTGAGAATTGGAGCATACTTCTCCCTTCATCAATCAAACAGTATTAATCATGATCAAATAAAGTAATTGAAAATTTGAAACATGGCATAACATATAAATATAAATTTCATAGTAGATCAACAAAACTATACCAAATACTTTATATGTAGACTATGTAGCACGGGCATTTCACTTTACAGTTGTCCTCAAATAACGTTGAGGACGATACTGGTACTTCACTTAATAGATTTGTCGTTTTCTATCCCAGTTTCCAACACAGCAGCCTAGATCCTAGAACCGCCCCTCTTTCATCATATGGTACAAAGAAATTACTTTTTATTTTTATAATTTCATAGTTTCATCAAATACAAGTAAACACTTAATTAAAATATTCAAATAACAATAATTGAAGTAAAAATAAAACCTGGAAACAACCCCATTGTTTGAGAGCAGAGTGAAGCTTGGAAAGTTCAAATTGAGCTGATGGAGAGTTATTATTTGAAAGGAGAGAAAAATCAATCAACAAATCATCCTCCCACAAATTAGAAGATGCATTAACTGCTGGAATAATTACATCTTTTTTTTAAGATGTATCTTTCAGGCACATTATCTCCTTTTTGAGATATCTCTTGCACCAACTTTGATGCTCTTTCTTCTGTTCCTGACTCTCCCATTATTTCAACTTTAAGTAATTTGAAAATATTAACTTTTTGTACGGATGAGGAATAGCTCAAGTAGTTAAAAATTTTTAGAAGATCTTATGATCGATTCTGACTCCATCTTGAGGCTCCCTATAGATCCAAACAAAAAATTATTTTATACTTATAGAATGGGATGGGAGTAGGGATGGAGGTAGGGGGTTTAATGTATCGCTAGAAAAATTTTGTCCTTATATGTGAAACTTACGTATTTGTGAAGTAATCGTTATTAGTCGTAACTTAGTAGGTTATAATAATTTTTATGTATAATTAAAAAATTTTAGAGCTTATTTGTGAAACTTACGTATTTTGCATTATTGGTCGTAGTTCAGTATCGATCCTAAGAGATACTACATTACTAGAATCAATTCTTATCATATGTCGGCTTTCTAACACTAAAAAAAAATATTTCATCTTTTGACAATCATTTCTTATGATTTTTTGTAAAATTAGGGTCAAAAGTTAGCTAAAAATTCAAATAAAATTAGAAAACTAGGTGGAATGATATCATTCATTTAAGCATTATCTTAGAAGGAAAAGGAATTTGTTGCTAGAAAAATAAAGGTCAACTTCCTCATTCTCTCGACCCTATCTTTGATACATATGCAAAATTATTCAAGATAATAAAATTGTAACTTGTATACAATTTACATCAATTTATTGAAATTTGAAGATGACTTTGATTTGGTACTTTTGCTCCCCAATTAAAGTAATTCTAGAAGAAGCAAGCCAACAACATAGCATATACTACGTATTTAGTTTGATCTTCATTTGGGTTTATTTTTAATAAAGATAAAATTTGCTAATTTAAAAATAAATAAATAAGAGAGAGACATTAGACTTCACGAATAGAATATTGAAGAATTGAATAACACTGATACACACACATTACATTAATCAATTTTTGATTTGCAAGTAGAAGAGTCAGATGAATAAATATAAATATAAATATAAATATAAATATAAATATAAATATAAATATAAATATAAATATAAATATAAATATAAATATAAATATAAATATAAATATAAATATAAATATAAATATAAATATAAATATAAATATAAATATAAATATAAATATAAATATAAATATAAATATAAATATAAATATAAATATAAATATAAATATAAATATAAATATAAATATAAATATAAATATAAATATAAATATAAATATAAATATAAATATAAATATAAATATAAATATAAATATAAATATAAATATAAATATAAATATAAATATAAATATAAATATAAATATAAATATAAATATAAATATAAATATAAATATAAATATAAATATAAATATAAATATAAATATAAATATAAATATAAATATAAATATAAATATAAATATAAATATAAATATAAATATAAATATAAATATAAATATAAATATAAATATAAATATAAATATAAATATAAATATAAATATAAATATAAATATAAATATAAATATAAATATAAATATAAATATAAATATAAATATAAATATAAATATAAATATAAATATAAATATAAATATAAATATAAATATAAATATAAATATAAATATAAATATAAATATAAATATAAATATAAATATAAATATAAATATAAATATAAATATAAATATAAATATAAATATAAATATAAATATAAATATAAATATAAATATAAATATAAATATAAATATAAATATAAATATAAATATAAATATAAATATTAATTCAATGTCAAGTAAACAAGAGAATTCAGATATCCTTTGGTAATGTATGTAGATACAGTTGAGTTAGAATGTGAATCGAATCCAAAAAATATTCCCTGCATAGGGTTCGTCAGTGGTTAGGATTTCACCGCTGAAATGAATGATGCTCGAACTGTAGAGACAAAATTTGAATTCTCAATTTGAACCAGATTTGTGAAAAAAAACTAAGCAATCTTTTTTGCACGGCCGTTGGAAGGTCCCGCGTCATCTTTTTTGGATCCTGATGCCTCAGGTTTCCGAGCCCAAGCTGGAGCTCGATCAGGCTCATAACGATAATCATAGAAAAGTTCTTCTCCAGCATTTATACGTTCCTTGGCAAATATGCCAACTCGATGATCGCCAGCTACCATAATAACCTACAACAGAGCATCAAAAAGTCAAGTAATTATGGCCCACCAGTAGTTAAACCCAGCTCCAACGGTGATTTGAATTATGCAAATATGCAACCAGTACAAAAGGAACACAAATTTACTGCATCACTGAGTCGACTAATCATCAAGAAAAGCAATGCAATCATTTCAATCAGAGAAAAGAAGATGGCTCTGTGAAACTGATAATTAAAATACAACCCTATTTGTCCATCACTGAACGACAGAGACTTATCACCAGAGTCCCTACAAACTTTATAAGTTGCAAGTTAGCAGATAATAGTCTACTTAAAAAGTATAAAANTAAAAAATAAAAAAAAAAAAAAAAAAAAAAAAATTAGGTGGGATACTTGAAACATGTAGTAGTAGAGAAAAAACTCACTGACAAAAGAAAACTTTGTTATTTCATGTTGCGATTTACTGATGGACATAAAAATGTATGTAGTTTGCAATTAAAATAGGACGAAGGGAGCATTATCTTATTAATACTTTGTTCCACGTTGATAATATGATCTTAAATTCTTAATTCATTATTGCATAACATCTTATCGAATTCAAGCATTCTAAGGTGATCACAAAAATTACTGCATCTTTTAAAAATCAGAATTTGATTGATTGATTGCTTGGTGAGTTGGTGGATCGATAAGTATCCTAAAAGTTCAAAGGATAAACCACCTACATTGGGCTAAACACTTTCTAGTTACAAGACAAAAGGTGAGCCTAGGGAACATTGCGGTATGGCAATGGCAACAAATAATGACATCTTACCAACTATTCCAATATAAAAAAATGTCCTCTATCACAAAGGAAAGAGTTACCTTTGCATAACAATTTGGATCAGGAGAGTGGTTAGCAAACTTCAACTTATCCCCTTTACGATAAGCATCAAGAACAAACTGCACAATCAGAAGACATGTCATAACAAGATCACATGCCAATAGAAGTTGTATTCAAACTGCAAAACCGTATTCAACAATCAAACCTGATCGTTAAGATTAAAGAGAAATGAAGAATTAACACGATCATATATCTTCCCACGCTTATCAGCTTCCCGATGCGAGATTAACTCCCCAGTGTACTCCCCAAGGTATTCATGTTTTCCAACACTATTCTGGGAAAAAAAAAGGGGGATGAAAGGCGTAAGTGGACCTGATGCACAAAACAAAATAATTTAAGCTGAGCTGTGATTTCAAAAATTGTCACCTTAAGAAATGCTCCCCAGCCAGAAACGTCAGACCTACCAAGTAGAACCTGTACAAAAAAGAAATTAAAACTGTCAAACCCAGACATATGATAGTGATATAGTCCACCTGCAGCAAAAATCACGAATCTATCTACTCAATAAAGAAAAAGGTTGTTCACATCATGATAGAGGATAAGTTAAATTACTTAATCCGGTGTTGATCACACATTAACAAAACAGCAATTACAAAATGATTCAGATGCCCAATAATACACTGTTGGGAATCGCAATCATGAGCAAAGAAAACATCCTCATAAGTCATATATATTACAGCAAATGAAAATTAGAGTAGCTGACAACAAATCAAGATATAATGAAATAGTTTACAAAGGGTTAGGAATTTGTAACTAAAGAGTTCCAAAGTCATTTAATCAGCTATTTCTTCTAAGATGCATTGCTCCCCTGATTAAACCATTGAACAAATAAATTTGAAGTTGAAACTATTGACAGATTCAATTATGCTCTTTGCATGACAAAACAAAATAAGAAAATGTGATAACTACTTGGAGGAAATTCAATAGATAATATATATACATAGATGACAATGGATAAAGAAAAGGTATAAGCATCTCTGTATTTTATACCTATAAGCCCACCATTCACTTAAGATTTGATCAATTGTCACTGAGGTGTCACTACCTAAACAGAACATTCTTACATCTTGAGTTTGTTCTACACACAGGTCAAATTAGGTTTGGGAACTTGAACCCTGATTTAACAGGTAAGCCAGGTATGAACCAGGTTAGCAATATGAGCTAGAGGGCATGTGAAGCTCTTCCAAAAAGCCACTCACTGACAAATTTATCTCAATTTTACTGCCAAAGTTTCAAGAAATATAAAATTGTATATCATTTAGGGTGTGTGTTCATTTTGCCTTACAAATGTAAGTTTCAATTTAATCAAGTTCAGAAAAGTGTGAAATAAGTCCAATCAAGATTAATGAATTCCAGTTGTTTCAAAATCCGGTGTGATCGGGTCCAATTATGTTTAAAATACTCAAATAGTAATGTTAATCAGCTTTGATTTTTCATTAGTTCCGATGAGTACATGTGTGAAGTTGAAGAGAACACACACTAAATGCCCTTATTTAGAAATTTTATATAGGAGGAATAGAAGGAAAGGAAAGGGGAGTGAGGAATGTATCCTCCCTTATTTGGAAAACACATGAGAGGAGAGGAAGGGGGGTGGAGTTGAAGAGAACACACACTGAATGCCCTTATTTAAAAAATGAATAGGAGGATTTGGAGGAAAGGAAAGGGGAGTGAGGAATATATGCTCTCTTATTTGGAAAACATGTGAAAGGAGGAGAGGAAGAGGGGATGGAATTGAAAGGATCCATTTTCCATCTCTTGCAAATTACAATTAAACCAAGCCTCTTCATTTTTGGAAAGATTTGGGAGGAAAATGGAACGCAATTCCTCTTTCTCCTTCCCTTCCCTTTCTCACTGTATCCTACCAACCCTTTCCCTTAATAATTGTTATACAAACATGCCGTTAGACATCCAGATACACACTAGACATCTTCTTAGCAGTTTAGCTTTTAACCAGATTAATAAATTTCAATTACCCTTTTCACTTTCAACTATCTTTTATCAACCAGAACCCTAGCCTTACATTCAACATATAGATAGCAGTTATAATTTGTTTTTACCCGCTGCTGTTGCTTCAGCAGAAGCTTCATATTTCTACATCCATAATTGTCACCTCTCTGATTAGGGACACCAAGAGTACCGTCACCGCAACTGCATACAAAAGAAAAGGGCAACAAATTGTTAGCAAGAAAACTAAAGTAATTCCTCCCTGCACTGAAGTGTTTTCCCCTCTATGGAACACCAACATCCAAAATTAAAGGCTATCATTTAAACATCTATCATTGTTTCAGCTTTTTCTACTAGCATCACACATAATTAGCATCAAAGATAAATACGAGCATATTTCAATCCGATACCAATAAATGGTGTCCACTGGGGTATGGCAGAAAAGGGGACAGTATGGCATCAGCTTTGATTCATCCCAGGACATATTGTTAGAGGGGAGGATTGTTATGTATAATGGTGGGGGCTTTGGACATGGAGACTGACAACTGACGTCCCCTATCATGTGGTCAATATCAGACTTAAATTACTAGATATTGCTGCCACTGTCTACCCCCAAAGAACTGTAGTAGCAATAATTATTTTAAGGAGGCAAAAGGAGGGAGGGAGGGCATGACTTTATAAACCAATGAAATAAACTGAGTAATGGGGACAGCTGACATGAGTTTGAAGAACTTAACTTCTTCTTTACATAGGTAAAATGAACTACCCTACCATGGCTGGGCTCAACCTGGCATGGGTAAGGAGGCTAGGCACTTTGGGAGTACAGGGGGAAAGGGTATAGGAAATCCCCACCCCAAAGCTGCCCCTAGTGGAGATTGAACTCCCAAGCTGCTTTCCTTCCTACTCAACCTGCTTAGCTTGGTATGAGTTTTAATTTAACAGAACTGGAGGGCCAATTTGTGTAATTTCTTTCTAGAGGAGCTGTCATTTTCATTTCTTGTTCTTCTGTATTCTCTCCTCATTTGCCTTTTCATTTCTTTTTCATGCATTATGCGCCTTTTTTTGTTCTTTTTTTCCTGGTTTTACTTTTCTTTTAATAATTTTCCATGCCATACAGCCAAACCCATTTTTGCAAGGGCTCCATCCCTATTTCCATCTGTTCTTTGTCCCCCGTACCCACACGATGCAACCTAGCTCTTTCTTTGCTCCATCATAAGTCGCAATTGCAAAAGGTACTCTCAGTTAAATTTTTGAATAAAGTGTTGCCTTGAATTTGATTCTCTAATCTTAAAACACTCCCAATATACATTAAAAAATCACGAAACAAACAAGTGCAGCAAATATTTATAAATTTTAATCTTGAAGGGGAAACAAATGCATAATTTGTCATGAACATGATGCTGGAAATCTGTCTTCCAGCATCAGCTTATAAAAGATCCAAGACCCATTTTGACACAACAATTTTGGGGTACTTCAAGATGCAGCATGTTTATTTTCAACTCCATCCATGTCATCCCTAGCTTCTCAACCTCTCCTAAAACCCTTTTAAGCCCAAATCTCCACTTTGCATACAAATTTACCTTTACCTTAGGGATAATTGTACTCATGTCCAACTAACATAATTGATTTCACAGCACCAAAAAAAAAACATAATTGATTTCAACTTATTATCTACAACGTTCACGTCAACCTTGTTCCATTTTCATCATGATTTCTATTTCTTCCTTAATATATTTCCCCTATTCATCTTATTTCTCAACATGTGTACAATAAATCTTTTAGTCAGTTACCATAGCCCGCCTTTCATAGATTCACAACCTTGGATGTCCATCTAATATGATTCTGTGTTAATTATCACAAGCTTACATATACAGTTGACAAAGCAGGCAACTTGTTAAAGTACTAATGCCTCTCCATTATTCATTTCTTCATATAATGAAACCGAAAAAACTGGGATACGTGGACTCACCTCACCCAACAATTACGACAGACATCAGGAT
Organism: Suaeda aralocaspica; assembly: GCA_016808085.1. NCBI lineage: Eukaryota > Viridiplantae > Streptophyta > Magnoliopsida > Caryophyllales > Amaranthaceae > Suaeda > Suaeda aralocaspica. The sequence continues at coordinate 2,264,474 of PYUH01000107.1, read as the reverse complement.
CACATTCCCTATCTGCAGCAAAGCATGGACATTGGCGGCTTCTACATTGACTTTTAGCACAATGGCAGCCCCTAAACCGGTTTTTGCAGCTCTTAGGACACCTATAAGAAAAGAGAAAAAGAACAGGGGATGAGCAATGGCATCAATATGTTATGTTATGCTATTGAAAAAAGAAGCTAAATCAAAGATAAACTAAAGCAAGGTTTATTCACTAGGTTGTAGACAAAATTTGCACGTTGTACTACTTTAAAAACTCACCCACAATACTTTTCACAGCATGTACCATTTAAAAGACATGGACACTGCTTTCCACAAGCAGACTCACACCCACAAGGATTATACTGTCGACAAGGCTGATCTTTCCTTTCTGAAATCCGTTTCCTAATGGAATGATAACCAGTGGACTTCCAAGTATACTTCAAACGGCGAACTCTACCTCTACGCCGAACATATCTTGATCTTTTCCTAACATCATTGCCCTTAAAAGATATATATATATAAAAAGAAGTCACGGATATAATAATACTGAAACCATTTTTTTTTTCAAAAAAACAAGGACCAGAATAAATTGACTAACCATAGCTTCATTGCATTCAACGCTAGTCCCATCATCGCCATCCACACATGATAGCTTATTATTCAAGCGAGTCATGCACTGATAGACCTCTGAACAAGTTTTCAAACCATTCAACAGGTTTCTAGCAATCAGACAGCTGCATTGGACAAAAATTATGAAAGCATAAGCATAACAAACAAGCTATAAATGGCAATTTTATCATCCTGCACCACTATAACAAACAAGCGAATAAGGCCCTCCATTAATTCATTAATTCCCTTGAAGCTTAACAACTTTTTGCAATTGATTCTTTTCAGCATATTGTTAAATATGGCCTTTATAAGTCTGGTTAGTGAGGTGAAGAGATTAGACGACCAACTCTAGCACAAAAACACGATATCCTTGTCATAAAGTATAGCTCGATAATAAGATTAACAAACAAGAGTTCTTTCTTTGAGTCACGTGAAGAATAAAAAGGCTAAATCATATACCAATATTTAATATAGCCTGCCAAAATATTGGGTCTCCCTATCTTCATTAGTTTCCACCAATCAACTGGACCCAAAATAATGCACTAAAAAATACATATTCATTTAAAACATTTCAACAAAAGGGACGCGTTGAATACTTGTGCCTCCAAGCCTATATGACAACTCACATGTGCACATGTTCAACTAAGCCAGAAATACATAGCTGTTCAGAAATATCAAATTATGGCAGAGTCCTCAATGTGCCCCTTTCGTCGCATGTTCAGAGCCAAATCCATGCAATATAATGTTTTAACTCAAATTCACAAAGACACCAGTGAATTGAGACGAAAAAAAACAAACAGATAATGAACTGACCTGTTCCTGCCAAAAATCTCCAAACCCTTCTCATAAAGGGATTTTTCAAGAGTCTTCCACGATTTATCATTAACTGATTCCAGTTTTCCAGGGCTTTCATCCACAAGTTCTTCTTTTCTTGACATGTCATCTACATTTTGTGTGGATTGATCATTGGATGCTATATTCAGAGGATCACTAGGAGCCTCACAATTTAAGGACTTGGAGTTGTCACCAGCCGAAGAACCCTTCCTTGACCTTTCATTAGTACTTATATTCTCTTTCTTCTGTGGAGAAGAACTAGCAACTTCATCCTCCTTGCGTGCTCGAGATCGGAGCTTCATATCTCTAGACAAGGTAGGCCCAGCATTAATTGAATCAGCATCTTGAGCCAACATCTTCTTATGCCTCTTCTGCATGGCAACAAATATCTTTTCAGCAGATCGCTTGTTTCTACTTTTGCGAGCACCAGATTTTCCAACTGACTTAGTGTTAGTCAGGACAGAAGAACGGTTAGCAGAGTTGTTATCTAGAGCAAGTTCTTCTTCTGAATCACTGCTATCAGATGCATTCCTTGCATTTGACGAGGCACTCTCACTTTGAGCAGATTTTCCCCTTCTCTTGTTAGAAGATCCAATATACTTCTTATGTGGTGAGACCTCAACAAAACCATCATTTGATGAAGGGTTAGGCTTTGTTTCAGATCCACCACATTTTTGTGAGATAGCTGCAGCATTACCTTCACACTTGAGAGCCTGAACGAACAGATTGATCCATGAATTAAGCATCAAATTTTTTATTTTCAATACAGGGAAAGTTTTCCCATTTTACTCTATGACAGCATACATACCGATCGGTAGCAGTGCGGCCCACATGGTGCATTTGCCTCCTCCGAAGAACTCCATGGGAGTTGTTTCTCGGTCTATCAATTAAAAAATAAAAAAGAAAGCTGTATAAACTACAAACCCAAAGAAATAACACCACAGAGAAACAACGGATTGGAACATTACACTATTAACTTACAGGAAAGATGAGATCTTGTGAACATCCATGCAATCTACAATCGAAAACCTGCCAACATAAAGAATCAAAAACAAAGTAAAAGTTAAGAGGGTAAGCATTCAACTAAATCACAAGGTTGAAGACGGTAATTACATAACACCGGCGACAGAACAGGTTGTCAAAAGAATCCAAAGCTCCTTCCAAATCCTTTTCAAGGTAAGGATTTAAATTTTCTGAAGTCTCAACAGCATCCCCATTCCTCAGATCTGATTTAGCCTTCTCTTCCTCACATAGAACTTCATATCTTGCCTGTATAAGATGTTTGACGGTGTTTCATTTCTCTGTAAAGCAAGCACAAAAAGAATGGGAAACAGCTGGACCGAAGCTCACACTCTGACCAGTTTATCAGATGACATGTAATAGTAAACACAACAAACACATAGATTCACTTAATCAGAGTAAGCAAACAAATGGTTCATTTGTCCCATATACCTTGACATCACTAGGTTTTTTGGAGAAGCACTGTCCCAGTAAATCCAAAGCAGCATCTGATAAACCAACTTGCTGCACTGTCATTCTGGCAAACAGAAAGATTGAGAGCAGTGTAATGGAAAGTTTTTCACCTTTAATGAAACAAATCAATTAAAGTTTTTCAAGAAGTTAAACACGTACAAAGTAAGATCACTCAGTATGTCATTGGAACAAGGTCATTGTGTAACATAAAATAATAATTTCCATTACGATGGTCAACTGTCAAGTAGGTGTCAGCTGACCCAGAAAAATAGCCTCTTTCAGTCTTTCCAACAATAAAGGTAAGGTTCTGTGTAGTAGAACTTCCCAAAACTGTGTAGTAACACGAGCCTTGTACACTAGATGCAACCTTTTTTGATTTTTATCCATAATGCAAAATTGAGGTATCTAATATTTGACTTGGCGACTTTTTATAATTCCAGATCTTTGTCAATACAGAGCACAGGAATTCCTCACACTAGAAGGCTACATGAAGAAAGAAAGTAACACCAATGGCACTCATATATATTCAGAAAGAAGGCTGATAAAAAAGCCTTTTCAAATTGGTGAATGTTTTCAAAATCACTTACAGAAGATAAATAAGGTACTGGATGATGGCAAAGGGAATCGGTGAAGGTGGGTGGGAGGGAGGAGAAGATGAACAGGTCTAGCAACAGGGGGAAAAAAATTTGGACAATAATCTTGGGATAGATCCTAAGAATACATACATAAACGAAGCACCTAAGGAAAATTATGTGCACATAAAAAAATATTATGAGAAGCAGGCATACAATCTACAAGCACTTAAAGAAAGGGTTGCCGATACTAACCGGGTGATGTAATCTTCAGGTCGAACAAAATCCTTCTTGTCTTCTTCTTCCTCAATCACTTCCTCCTCACTATCACTACAAATTAAAGCTTCTCCTCCACTTGGATCATAATAAATTCTCCTTCGACCTACAACAGATTGATCTTCTGTCATCCTTTGGTTCCTGAAAGATAAAATAAAAAATACAATCAATGTCCCTATGAGAAAAAATGTTAAATTAAGTCAAATGGTAACCACAATGGGGCATTTGGTTGAATAGAAGGTATTGAGTTGAAATCAGGAGTTCAATCAAGGTGTTATAGAATTGGAACTTGATTCTTAAGACTAGATCTTTAGTTAATTGGGTGAATATTCATCCACAAACACACACACACACACACAAAAGCTTGTGCACTCACACATAACTTGTACCTATGATACTTCAGTGCCCTTTTATACCTCAGAAATCATCCTGCATCATATCAAACATGACACAACACTTGGATACTTCATTACGCAAAAACTTACATTTTTCAACAAATTGGCCAAGCCCAACACTTGGACACCTGTATTAAGGTGCACACTTAATCTGAGTTTAAGTAACATAACTTGTACCTTAATTGTATGAACTAAAACCCATCTAAAATTGGTTGGGGCATTGCATATTTTAAGCTATATTTCTTTTAATTGTAAGGAGAATATTGTCAAATCACTTAGTTTCATTCTTGTTTTCAATTATGTGTTTATGGACATTCACTCCAACCAAAAGAACATTTTAGGTTGTAGTTTTTAATTTGTTGTGCAGCTGTTATCGCTGTTATCGCGAATCGTTGAGATAAAATGAGCAATTGATACTAAAGGGGTTTGATGATTTATTAGGATTTTAGTGTGTTGTTTACTGATACTGTTTGTCCTTTGTTTAATGTTTAATCTGGTTGTGCAAAACTAATTTTTTTTTCACCCTTTCGGTCACTCAGGCATTCCTCAAAAGTATTGGCCTTCAAAATTATAATTAAAAATTTACACAAGCTCAATTAATTATTAAAAATTTAAACGAGCTCGATTAATAAATACATGGGATCTAAGTATCTAACCTATAACACACCATGAAACTATAATTGAACAAATTGTCACAATCTGCATTCTGTAACATTAGGGACATGTGAAATACATGGGTACACAAAATGAACTCCGGCCAATTATATTTATAAATCCACATGCCCATGTTCTAATTGAAATGATTATCTATTTATCAAGATGCCTACCTCCATCCTCAAAACATTTTAGAGGCCTTTTCACTGAATCACATTTGAAGGAATCATAGTCTCATAACATTAGGGCATTAGCCTTAGACAAAACCCTAAATTATTTAACTATACAGCACAATACAGAAACAAAGGTAGGCTGAGTAAAAGAAAACAAAATAAGATCAGTGATGGTCAACTTACTAAATCAAACTCATTGACCACATATGTGTTTACATAACACTATATATAAGGAACACTTATGTCAATACACAATACAACATAAGTAAACTTCAAGCATTGTGTGTCTGTCAGGGTTCACAATCATTGTCAATTGAGGCTAAAAGGAGAAAATTTTCCAATATACTTGTTAAACATAACATACCGGTCCAAAAATATCCATGTAGTATAAGATGGTAATCTCTTCACTTCTGGAAGTCTGATGGCTCGAACAGTATTCCTAACAGGGACAGAAGCCCCTAAAAGAACTGCTGTACCTTCCTGTGAGCCAGAATCATCACCTTGATTACCTCCTTCAAGACCATTTTGCATATTAATCGCATCAGTTTGCCTTTTAACCAATAAAATTACATTATTATCATCGTTAGATGTGACATTTCTTCTTTCCTTTGCTAAAGTCACTCTAGACAGCTTTTGCTTGTTTGCTTCCATAGTGCTCTGATAACAAACACCAAAAAATAAATAAATTAAAAAATATAAAACTATGAGCACAAGAATCCTTAATGCACCGATAATTATTGATTGGGTTAGAACTTAGAACCACCTTTTGATTCAACTTTCAAAGCACATTTTTCCCAAAGGTATAACCTTATGTGATTATTCAACAATGTCATATAAAACCAACACACATTCTCATTAAATACCTTAATAATTAATATTCAGCCTTCAACGAGGCGCATTGATACCAAAAATAATCCTCTTTCGTAGAATTTAGCAACAAAAACCTCCCTATAAACATGACATTGATTCATTTTTTAGCTTAAAACAGCCAACCAAAAACAGTACACAAAGTCGCCACCTCTATACGATCATTCGACACTCAACAGTAGCATATAAAACCACCACAAATTCACCATTAACACATTTCCACAGGCGCCAACTATTTACAATAAGTCAGACATTGTGCCAAACACAACAAATGTAATTTCCTTTTAATCAATATTCGATATTCAAAGCTTATAATAAATCAATTGCAAATGCACCTTGATATAAGCATGCCGCTGAGCTTCCACTTGCTGTTTCAGCGAATCGATAACCGAAATAATCTCCTTCGGCACAACACTCATCTCCGAAGCCTCCAAAACCTAATAATCATCAACAACAACAAATCAATTCATCCGAAAAACAAATCAAACAACAATTGAAGTAAAAATTAAAGCAAATTAGAGAATGAGAATTCCACCTGCGTAGCTCTGGAAGGCTCCGATCTGCTAACGGAAGCAGAATTTGAGCGCGAAGGTTTCGCCGACATCGCCGAAAATCGTCGTAAAAATTATCGAAATTGATGATTGAATTATCAACAAATTGAAGCTGAAATTGAGTTTGAGATTGAATAAGATTCATGCATATGAAAACCGTGATTGTGAGAGGAGAGAAAAAGTAGTGATTGAAGTTAATGGCGGATCTAAGTGAGATTTTGGGGGAAACCCTAAATTTGGAGAAGAGAGAGAAAGGAAGATGGTGAAAGTGAAGGGTTTGTTTGGGTTTTGGTGAAAGAAGAAGAAGAGAGAGAGAAAAAAAGGAGGGGAAAAAATAAAAAAGGAGAAAGAGTTTAGGCGGAAAGAGGGAGAAGTGGATATTGCGTTTTGAATTGGGGTAAAAAGGGATTTTCTGTGACAAATGACAGTTCATTAGATGATGAAGAACTACTGTTGTTTTTATGTGCAGGTTAACAGGTGTGGTGTGTTTAAGCAATGAATTGGATGAGTGTGTGACTACTTATTTAGTGGACTAAATTATGACGGAATTATCCGCAGTTTAGTACGTTCATACGAAGTTATATGAAAAGTAATATGAATACTCCGTATTAAACAACTACGGAGTATAATGTTAGTGATGTAAACCGAAATTAAGAGTGTTTGGCCACTTATTTCAGGTAGCTTAAAATCTTAAAAGATTATTGAGCTAAAATTTCAGTGAATTAAAAATCTTAAATGAATAGAAGTGTTTGGTAGTTGAAATCAAATTTTAAAAGCTGAAATATAATATTGCAAATGGATCGAAATCCAAAAAATAGCCTTTGAAAATCAAGTGCTGAAACTGTTCGTATTTTGTATATGTGAAAAAATATTTACATGTTAGTTTCTTTTTGTCAAATGATTGGTGTTCCCGCACCGTAACAACATTGTAATCATTGTCAAGCTAGGTTGGCAAAGAACCAACTTGTTCTTTGATGTCTTATTTTACGAAGTACTTTATTTTCTTAAAATAATTGTAATGTATGCCATATAATATTTGCAATTATTATTGGTAGAACTCGCAAAAGAAAACTTAAAATTAAATTGAGTCCATAATTTTCCAATAAATATAGAAGAAATGAAGCAAGTGGGCCCCTCCATAGATAGAAATGTCAATGGACCATACACTCGTGAATAAGCTAAGTCAAAGGTCTGAGGAATGGGAAATGATATCAGTGAGTCACTTGAAAAACTCTTATCATTGGCACACAAAAGGAGGTTACTGTATTAAGATTATTCTCTTTTAACTCGTATGGTGAATTGAGTCTATCTTTACATACAATTAAGATTACTTCTCTTTTCAAAAGCCGAGATCAACAACATAATAGATCTTTATGTTGTTGTTCACATATAAGTTGCACCTTCCCTAGTTCCCTTCATCGGTTGAATAAATGATATATCCCGGTATCTTGCTATGCGTTAATCAAAAATAAATATTAGTGTCCTTATTTATGATGCTTTTTTTTATTATTAAGGATGATGTTTTTATGTTTTTTGTTCCTTCAAAACAAAGGGGAAAAAAACTATCGGGATATATTATTACACCAAAACTAATTTATTAGACACATCAATTAGTTTAATCGTTCTAATAACTCCTTAATGAAAGTCAACCCAAAGCGTTCTTTCAGTCAACTATAAAAGAATTAATGTAAATAATTATGACTCAAATGAGCTAAAAAAAACCAGCCGCTTCATTTCATTCACAATAACAATGGTGAATCGTGATACAATCCAACTTATTAAATTATACAAATACAAATTATACAATCATACATCATATAATTTAACAACTAATAAGCAATGTAGCATAGGTACTTCATATGAGTAGTCGTCTCTGAACCAAATTCGTCGACGATTTTGATTTTCATGTTATAATCATTTGTATTCATTAACAATATTATCTAGATTTGATGTTTTTCAACCTCATATTCGTGTCCATTCTCGACTCCGCTCCGACTCCGTGCGACCAGGCTAACAAGTAACAAGAACTCAAGAAGTGATGCTTTAAAAACGCAAGTGCTCGATGTATTCTCTCTCCAAAATTCAAAAAACAAGAGTAAAATAAATAGCGCAAAATGTCGACCCCAACAACAACAGCCTTACAAGGCGCAGCAAGTGGAAGCAGCGCCACCAACAACCTCCACAACGCCACCACAAATGGCGCAACTTTACCTGTTGATGATTTCCAATTCTCCTCTTCTCAACTCCTTTCTCTCCTCGATTCTAAAGACGAAGCTTTTCAAGGTTTTCCCTTTTTTGTCAATTTAATATACTTTAATCATCGTCTTCATTTGTCAAATTTTTATTGCTGTTATTATTATTTTTTTAATCTTATTATATTATGCTAAGTACCATTGATTGCAAGTTTGAAACTTTAGTGGTTATAGACAGAAAGTTTTGCCTTTTAATATGCAAGAATTGATTTTTATTTGCATTTTTTTTTGGATTATTGGGATTGTTTTAATGGTGTGAATTGTTGGTTTTGTGCTATGAGTTATGAATTTTGTTGGGTTTTATTTGATTTAATTCATGGGTTTAGGAGCTAATGCAATGAATTCAAAAGGGCAGAAAAGTAATTGAGTTATTTGATTGTCTTTTCTTCTTACAAGTAGCTGTTAAGGAGGAACTAATTATTATATTTAGTGAAAATTGAAGAAGTTAAAGAAATGATTAAATGATTTTATTGAATTGGAAGGAGAATATTGTCAAATCAATTAGTTTCATTCTTGTTTTCAATTATGTGTTTATGGACATAAGGACATTCACTTCAACCAAAGAACATTTTAGGTTGTAGTTTTTAATTTGTAGCGAAGCTGTTATTGCGAATCGTTGAGATAAAATGAGCAATTGCTGCTAAAGGGGTTTGATGATTTATTAGGATTTTAATGTGTTGTTTACTGATACTGTTTGTCCTTTGTTTAATGTGCTTGTGCAGTATTGAAGTCTGATTTGATGGATGCACTTAATAAAGGGGTTAAGTCATTGGATGAAGATAGTTGGATGTTCGAGGGGCCTCGATCTCGAATCAACCTCATAGCAAAGCCAGGTTCATTTTACTTATCATATATGTCGTTTTGGCTGTTTTGTAGTGTACTAATTAACTTCTGTTCGGTTAAGTTTTCTATATTGCATGCTGTAGTGCTGTTTAAGTGTTTAGTTACATTTGTGGTTATAAAGACATAATTTTTAAATATTTGACTGGAAGTTCTGCTGTATTGTTTCTACAATGTACATGTATTCTTCTTTGGATTTTATGAATGGTTGCTTCTATACTGTTGCTGTCTTGCGGTCCTTCCTTAAAGAAGTGTTTCCGAAGAATCTGAAAACCTTAGGAAGCTCTGTTGTCTTATTTCTACAATGAAAAACATGGGTTCTCAGTTCTTGTATTAAGTTTACAAATTGTTACTTATATATTATTGCTGTCCTGTGGTCCTGCCCTAGCGAAATGGTGGAAGAATCTGAAAAGCTTAGCAAGAACTATTAGAATTCCTGCTGCTAGAATATAACAATGTTGATATCGTCATCATAGCATATCCTGTGTGGCTGTCTTAGAGATCCGGAAGTCCAACATCATCTTGATGGTGCACACAATGGCACTATGGACATACGTGGAGGTTCTTTGATGGGCCTATCGCTTGTGATTCTGTGAGGGGGTAGCCATGTGGCTTTTCTCAACAAAACAAAGTGATGAGATTGGTGATTGTTGAGTGTCGGATAAAGACGAAACACTGAATTGAAAATTCAAACTTTCAAGCACCTGAATATGTATCAGTTTAGCATTATCTATATAAACTGCATTTTATTCCCATGGAGACCCATTGGACCTGTGTGATTTGTAAGCTTTGTGGTCTGACCTGGCAACTGGAGTCTTGATTTTGGTGTGGACAAACGTTGTGGAACTGTAGGTCTGTCACATAGAGGCTCTAAGCTTTTTTTTTTTTTTGGTAAATTAGAGGCTCTAACCTAGCTTGCTAAGTGTTATCATTCTGAAATTAAGTGTTCGATTGGCTTTCTTCATGGACACCTCAGTTTGAGGCTCCGTGTTCTGAGCTACAATGTTCCTTTTGGCATTTCAACTAGTGTTGTGTATTCTTTTTCTCATGCCATCTCTAGTTTAATAAGAATATAGGATTAGTAGCATCTACCATGGTTTGAATTTTAAAATACATGCAATAACCACACAGGCGCAATGTTTTGTGGTTATAAAGAGGCATAGTGGACTCCTCAACTATAGTCTACCCTAACTCTTCTTTCTACTTCAAGTAACAATGTTGTACACTCGTCATTTGGACACTTTAATTTGCACTAAAATCATGCAAATTTTTCAGAAAATGTCCCCTGACACTGCAAGTAACATAATGAAAACTCAGAAGTAGGTCTACCTTCTTATTAATCCTTTTGATATGGACTGTATCACTTCTACTGGACCTCAGGTCATTAATTTTTATCTAGTAGGCCAAGGACTTTGTTAAGTCACTCATATGTCATCAGCTGTTGTACACGTGAACCCTTTTTTTCTTTTGAAGGGAGCTTTACGCTTGAACTTATTGTTGACTTCATTATAATTTTGTTTCATCAGGACCTGTTAACTTTTTTCAACATTTGAAATTGTGGAAATTCAATTAATCTGAATTTGGCATTCTTTTTTATTATGTTTTGTGATGCCTATGGTGATCGGGCCATCAATTTTGTGGGAACTTGTGAATTTCCTGCTGTTAAGGTCCAGTTGTGAGAGCCAGTTCGTCAGTGGTGTTAAATTCTGCAATGCAGGTTGCCATCAAATTTGATTTCATAACATATCCACCTGATGTAGACGGTGCAATATACTACTATACAACTAGAGTATTTATTTGGACATCTTCTCATTCTTCATTCCCGTCTCATATGATTTACATTGACAACAATCTATATTGTAGTTTCACTGTGCCACTGTGTTAATAGAAAAGAGTCGAAGTGTATTCCACTATTCCCTTATGAGAGAACTTTGAAACTGCATTTCCTTGCGCTTCCCATGACCTCCACACAAGCTTCTGTAATTGCTATATTGTTGGAAACTATTGTTGCTATGCATGTTCTTGTCATAAAATACCATCTATTTATTGTTGTCCCTAGTCATTGCAGGTGGTTCCTTTGCAATGAGGAACAGAAGATCTCCATGTCAGTGGAATATCGGACCTTCATGAGTTGGGGTTTCCTCTTAATTTGATATTTGTATACAGTAGCCCTTTTTTTCTTCTTCCTGTTGGAAGCTTCTAAGGTCGCTTTTGAAGCCAATCTATTGATGGAAGAAGTAAAGTTAAAACGCACAGATATTGAACGCATTGTTGTAATCTATATATTATTAACTTATTTTTATGAAAAGTGATTAATGCATACGGAGTACTACGTATGCAATAGCTGAAGTTAGGAGGACATGTACTGGATTTTGTGCACAATAACTTTTTAATTGCAATCGCTCTCTTCAAGAGTAGTATTTGCTCAATCTTTTTCTGTGTTATTTTTGCTTCCAGATTTTTTGTTCTTGTATCTATTCAAACACGTTTAAAAGCTATTAGCTCTTCTCTTGTTATCATACAAAAATGAGGTATTAAAGGAAGAATCTGGAGTAACAAAGAGGCACTCCACCAATCACGATAGTAATATCAATTTCTATGGGGTGGAAATCACGATAGTAATATCAATGTCTATGGGGTCGGTGAAATAGGATACTCACCCCATTTTTGTTGAATTTGGATGGTCCATGATTAATGAAAATAAAGATCAAATTTGAATTTTATACTCATCATGGGATGGTGATGGGGCTAAGGAGGATTTCCAACTTGTACTGGTACTACCTTGTAACCACCTCACACTTCATTGTAAATAGAACGCCATGTAAGATTAATTATTTTTGAAAGCAATAATTAATTATATTTATCTAACATGATGAAAAAAGTTAATTTATGTATGTACACCATCCATACATTGTTTACTACGAAGCATAGTTTTTGAAATTTAACATAAAATGTTAATATATTTGATTATGTATGGGTAGAAAATATGTTCACATGAGTAATTCATTTCACATTTGGTCAAAATGTAGAAATTTAAAATTATTACATAGAGGTAGTCTTTTTTTAATTTACAAAAAAAAAGGAAATTACATTCTATTTGCCAAAGGTAAATTGGAGAAAGTAGAATTATTTCTCCACCTAAGAGCAAAAGGCAACAACTTATCATGATTGTATAAAAGGATGATAAAAGAGCAAACTTTATGTACATTGGAGAGGGACTGAGGCCATAACTAACAGAAGAGATGTAGTTATCTCTTGTAGTTAGTTCACAGTTTAAAAAACACAGTATTCTACAAGGGAAAAAGCATTACACAAAAGATCCTAATAGAACCTTAATGAAACCTAAATAACCAATGTTTATGGTACAAATTAATGTAGGCATCAATACATTTAAGAAAAAAATAATTCACAAAATGGCCAACTCTAAGCTGTATAGGAATTTTGTAGCCCGGCCAAAAAATTGTATGAGCCAGACATAACTGTTCACTGGAACTGGAAGAGCTGTGAGTGTTCATCAAGAAAGACAAAAACGCAAATATGTTCGACCTCCCTTGTAGGTTGAAGCCTGCAATTAGCACAACCACCTGTACAAAGTTAAAAAAAAAAAAGTATAAGTCTAAAGAGCCCTAGATTCTTGGTGCAAACAGGAAGAAGGTGAGAAAAACAAGGAGGATAAGAAGGTGGTACGACTGAAGAAAACAGAGGAAAAAACACACATGTAAACAGCACTATTGATGGCGGCATGAAGTGAGAGGTGTTGATTCTGAGGTCTCAAGAGTTTACCTTGGATGGTAAAAAACACAACTGTACAGATGGTTGAAATTAAACTAATTTGTTATCTGAGTTCAAAAGACCCATTTGTTCGGTAAGCTGATCCATTCTTTGATGTTTGTCCCACCCATTCTCTACAGGTTGCTCTTCAGATCCCTCAGGGAGAATTCCAATATCAGGCATTTCTGGCTCATTGTCATCACAGGAGAGTAAATTCCGGTCCATGAACTGTTCCCAGCTGTCGTCATCAAGGAAATCAAAATCGGTTTCAGGGGTTAACTTGTCAATGTCAAATGGAATTGTTCCATTAAACGCAGATGTCAGATCCATAAATTGGTTATCTCCCGTCTCTCCTAGCATATAACTTTCCCCAGGAATATCAACGGAATTTCGTACAATGTCAGGCATGGAGGTAACATCTGGCATGACAGTATTTGCCTGTGGAAGAGTAGCAGGAGGTAGTGTTTCTGGACCTACCACTCCTTTCATTTCTGGGAGAGCAGGAGTAGATAAAGTTTCAGAATTGGTCATCACAGGAGATGGTTTAGCCTGAGATGAAATTGCACCAGGGCGATTAGCAGCAATCTCAGAAGTTTTAGTCACATAAGCTGGATCACAGGTTGGTGTGACCTCTTGAAGGGTAACTCCTGAAACCCTATTTGCTCGTGTAATACTGTCTATTACACTAGGCGATGATGAGTCACCAGCGTAAAAATTTTCTGAGTTGCTATTGTAATTTGCATCCAATTTCCTAAGCTGCCGGAACATTGCTTGTGCAGAATCATTCCTTGAGGGCTGGTATTTCACAATTTGTCCATCAAGAGGGGCTGAGTCTTCGCTCTCAGAAACACAATCTTGCTTTAGCCTTCGTTTTTTGTTAGCTTCAGATATTCTCTTGGTGCTTTCACTTTGCTGTACAAATTGAGCCAAGAATCCTGGACTTTGAACAGCTTTTGCCAAAAATGACATCATTTGCTGCTGGCGTTGCTCCATTCCCTGCAGGCGTTGTACCATGGTTTGCAACTGGTTATCAGTTGCCTGCTGCTGCTGTCTCAATCGTACAAGTTCTTGCATCAACACATTCTTGTCCCTTTTAAGCCTCTCTACCTCTTCCTCTAGCCCAAATTTACCCACTTCAACAACTCCATTCTGGCCCTGCACCGGCTGTTGAGGTTGCTGACCATGTCCTTGAGCAGATTTTCGTCGAGTGATACTCTTAAGCAGGTGTTTCTGGCCCCTTAGGAAGCCCTCATTTGCAAATTCCCAGCGGTCTGGATCCACCTTTCTGAAACCCTGAAGGCCATAACAAAATTAATTAAGAAAATGTTCTGGGATGTGTATTCACATAGAAATTAAGAATACGCAAAAGAACAATAGATTACAGTGTATCTAATTTTGAAGTAACTGCAATTGCATAGCATTTATAGTATTTCTTCTGTTCATAATTCACATTTGGAAGAGTCAATGAAACATAACAGTAGCATCAACAAACATGACATTACACATAGAAAGTGAAAGCAGAAATCGAGTCATGCATAGAAAGAAAAAATACAGCAGTACAGCAAGTTACGGCTTTGTGTACTCGGAGAAAATAGCAAAGGCCCAAAAGGGTGAAAAACAAGTCCAAAGCCATATAAAACCACAAGCAATCACACAGGTCTCAAGCCTCCAATAGTTTTTTATTTTTTACAACTAAAACAACCATTATATTTATTCCCTTCATCCTGAGCAACTTGTGCTTAAATTTTCGGACAAAATAAGTGAACTACGAGTCTACAACCATCAGTTCTCAGTTCATCTCAGGTAGCATTAACATTGATTAGTAGCAAAAATGGGTAAAGTAGACTGTTAACTTTGAGTTGAGACGTCTCTGTTCAATAGAGCTGTGAAATTGAGCTTTCTGGATAAGCTGGGTCATTCAGGTTGAGCTGTTGGAATTAAGTTGGGCCAATTAGGCAGTCAATTGCTTAGGTTTGAGTCAGCTTTTGACAATTAAATTTTAAAATAAAGTCAACCCACAATGTTATAGAGGAAGTATCAACAATCAATCAAAGCCCTAATTCCACTCTTGGGTTCGACTAAATGAATTGAGATGGTGTTCATATGGTCTAACATTTATATCCACTCCATCTCTCCCTTCATTTCCAACAATTACACAGATCCAATGGTCTGCTAGAAATGTCGGACACGAGTATTTTATGAAAAAATTGCATGATTTTGATTCAAAATGAAGTGTCCAAGTATCATACCAATGTGCTAAGGATCGAGAGTCCGACACAAGTACTTATAATAAAATGAAGAGTTCAAGCAACATAGCAAAATCCAAACTTTTCATATCCTTCTTAACTCCCTCAATTTATGTCATCTTCAATATCCATTTATGTCACCTTGTAGTCTTCACCGTAATTGGTCAAAGTAACATAATTGTTTCCCTTTAATCTCAATACCCGCAATTTCAACTTTCCTCTGAATATCTTAACTCATAATTCTATCCTTTGAAGTGTTACCACATACCCATCTCAAACTCTAAGCATATGCATCTCGGCAATTTCCATCTTAATGTGTTCCTTAGATGCCCAACATTTTTTCCCATATATTTGGATACAAGGAAATGGAGGGAAAGGGAAGGAAGAGAAAGGAAAGATGACAAACCCCCTTGCTTGTTTGGATACATAGTTGGGGGAAAGAGGGGGAGGGGGAGGGGCAAAGAAAGGATCTTTTGTCTCCCCTCCTTTAATAAACACTATCCTTCCAAAAGCGAAGAAATTTAGAGGGAAAATGGAACTCAACTCTCCCCCTACACTTCCTTCCTTTCCTCTCGTTTCTCTCCCCTTCCTATCCCTTCTATGTTGCTATCCAAACATAGTGTTAAGGTATGTTGCAGTCACGAAATACTCAAGCAATGGATTTCCATATTAATCATTCTGATTTAATCGATTACTCCATCTCGATCGTTTCATTAGTCTTAATAATCGATTTAAGCCATTTGCAATCATTCATGGACAACTTTATGCCATTCAATGTTACTACATAATTACTTGACCCCTAGTGGGTACCAAAGTGACATTTCATTTACTGGGTTTCCTATGGGTAGAAGAAGCATAACATCAAGATACTTTCACTTTGTCAATAATTATTAGAATGCTTAATAATAATGACTAATCTTCAAAGCATCGAACTATCATCATTAAAAGCAAAAGAAGATGCTTAATTTGAAATTAAGGGAGGTTTTGCCTTTGTATTGACCTTAAGTGATGTTCATCAGAATCATCACATAAACAACAAAGCACAAACTATCATTTGAGTGTCACAAGAGTTCCTTAAACTACAATCCAAATGCTAACACTGGTTCTTACCAGGAATTACATGGACACTTTGACAACCTACCATTGCTTTGTTTCACCTATTCTTGAACGACTAAACTAGCTGTCTTCCAATTGGATTAGCATTTGATCAGACTGCAACAATCAATCCACCTGTTAAGATATTTAGATCTTAGCCTTTTCTAAATTTCATTTATTTTCTTGGTAAAACATGGGAAGATAATATTACCGACAAAAAAGGAGGTTATCTAGCATTTATCAATTAGTCGTATAATTACCAAAACCATTTCACCACTCTGCAGTTAGCTGAGAATCTCCCATCATGTTTATAACACAAAACTTTATAGAGAGAGTTGCATTTGCCAAAAAATTCTCTCAAGAAAATAGTAGAGCATTGAGCACAAATGTTGAGACCTATCAATTACTATTTTTTTATACCTCATATTCTAATGGATCAAAAATCACTCTTCACATATTAGTCAAAACAAACAAAAAGGCAAAATATTTCCCATAGAAGAAGCAAAGATGAAAGTAGTGTACTCCAAAGAATAGAACATCGCTCGAATTATGGTCAAGAAACATCCAAAAGTGCTCGCTCATCTCGTGGTGGTTCAAAGCTGATGTTCATATGGTCAACAATCTAGCATTCAGATTGGGTTCACAATCACAGTAAGAGAAACTATAGTTATCAATCATCGCCAAATTTTCTTCTATTTTGAACAAATGCAATTTAGCACAAATAAATGAATTCTCATTTGCTCAATCATCCACTTTGTGGGGTTTTTTTTTTTTTTTT
>PYUH01000107.1:2179823-2245923 GCA_016808085.1 Suaeda aralocaspica | reverse complement strand
GGGGGGGGGGGGAAGGAGGGAGAGCTGAATGTCCAAATAAATCAACATTATCCAAACAACTATATCATAATTGGATCTCTCAACTCCCAAAATCCACTCAACAACAAAGCCTCAGTCCCAACAAAATTTGGGTCGGTTGGACATGAATCAATAACAGGAATTGCAAAAGTTATCTTCAAAAATTCTATCTCCATTCAACACTGTTTAATCCCAAATTATCCTTAAAGCTTCCAAAAACCTCATATATTTACTAATTACCCTCATCCAAGTTTGCTAGGTCTTCATTTACCTCTCCTCCGTCCAATCTTATTGCCATTCTAGCCTCCTTATGTGTGCGTGATTATGTCCAAAGAATCTTAGATAACTTTCCCTCATCTTATCCTTAACAGAAGCCATTCCTACCTTATTCCCAAAAACTTTATTCCTTATCTAAGTTTTAAAAGAAGCAAGGTGCACATATTTTGAAAAATTAGGTGCAATTTGAAAAATTGAAGACAAGACAAAAAAGGTAGCAAAACAAGTACATAAGAAACAAAAGAGAGCAAGAAAGCAATAATGAAGGCAAGAGCAAGAAAGCAATAATGAAGGCTAGGATAAACCGGAAAGAGGTCCAGCAACAAGAATAAAAGATGAAAAAATAGAAAATAAATAGGGGAGGCGGAAAACAACACACAAAACTCCAAAAGTTGCAAAGGCATACATATACTACGCATTTGTACATTGCTTCACCTTGCTACATAGAAGCACCATACACGCGCAACTTGGGCACATTTTTTAAAACCATGATCCTTATTGAACCCTTTCTTATATGCCCACACATCCAATGTAGCATCTCTATCAAGCTCATCTTATGAAGTTGACAATATTTCAAAGCCCAATATTTGATCTCATAAAACATATTGGTTGCGAGGTAGGATTTTTACTCCAAATACTTGGGCATACCCCTATCCCATAAGTATTCAAACGTTACATTCCACTTCAACCAACCTAATTTGATCTTGTGGGGCCCACCTCCACGCAATTCACCATTCTAGTGAATAATGGATCCCGGGAACATTGAACACTCCTTCCATCCTAACTAATCGAACATGTCATCCTACTCTCAGTCCATAAATTTACACTCCATATAATCAATCTTGCTTATACACTTATATTCATCTTAAAACCATGTGATTCACCTCTCGCCACAATTCCAACTTACTTACCACTCCTTTCATCTCATCAATCAACACAATATCAACAACAAACATCAAGCACCAAGTATATCATCTTGAATTGAAATTGTCAATTTGTCCATAACTATGACAAAAAGGAAATGCCAAAGTGTAGAGCTTTGAAGTACACCAAGTCTCATAAGAACTCTTTTTTTCACAACACTAGTTTGCACAAGTGTGCAAACCCCCTCAAACATGTCTTTGATGATATTAATATATTTCTAGAAATACTATTCCTAATTAAAGACTATAGTAGACAATTATACATGCATAACATAGACTCTTGCTAGAACAAATAATAACGACAAGTAACAGAATATAAATAAAAGTGTTATGGAGAATATTGAGTAATATTTCTTGTTCAAATTTTGAATACACGAGTATGTAAAACTACGTACCACCTGACCACCTCCACCCCTCATTCAAAACAAGCAATTCAAAAAAGAGCTCAATCTCCATCATAGAAAATTAGAAAATTAACCCATGGAATCAATGATCAGTTGTGTGATCCAGCTCATCAGAATGTTTGAAAATCTCATGTTACACGACAGTAAATAGGTTAGATATAATACATTGATGTAACAAATCTCCCCTTCAACGTTTTTAGGATGGACTTACCAATTCAGCACTCCTAGTTTTATGCATGCACAACAGATTCTTAGGATGACAATAAGAACTTGACAATCCTATATCACTCAAAACATTCAATCGTTCAAGTCAAAACCCCAACTACCCAGAAAAATAAATTGGAAACATATACTTGAGTTCTCAATTAAGAGCGTAATATAGAAGGGGGAAAACAAACTGAAACTCTATGTTATTAAGACACTTAATTATCCGCATGCAACAAATCATGGCCAAATGTATTCAAAGTCATCATACTATACGAATTGCAGATCAAGCCACTAATACAAATCCACATAAATTTGCTTATTTTGTCAACAATTACCTACAAGTTACTTGTTTTTGTAAACAATTACCTAGGCTTTAAAACAAATTACATAACTACCTAAATGTTTTCATTTTGTATGATATCACTACCGACTAACGTTTTCCATCCAAAATTACCGTTAGAGGGTCCCAATCTAAACCTAGCATCTATTAATGGTTGATAAAATAACAATAATACCCCATTAACCTTTTTTTCTTATTGCCTTCATTCATGAATCAATCAAACCACAACAACCCCATTAATCAATGCTCAAGTCCGTTAACCTCATTAACAAACAAACCCCATCACTGTCAACATCAACGAACCCTCCGCCGTCACCCTCCTCTACTCTTTCTCCATCTTCTTCCCATCCTGCTTCTACAACCACCCCTCGTCTGCGACTAAAAATATAACACAAAACTATTTATGAATTAGATTGTCACAAAACATCAAACTAAATAATAGGAGCAAACTAATTTCATACATTCAAAGACAATTCAAATATTCAACAACATAACACAAGCTTCCACAAGCAAAATCAATTGAAATAATATAAAACGATATATCAATCAAGACATTACTCTACATTGAATTGAAACATACAATTAGATAACATAAACCCAATCATAAACCAGAAATTTGTGTTGAAAAGTCAAAAGCCCCAAATCCATTAATCTGGGTTAATATGGTGTTTGTTTTTCTCAGGTTTGGTTCAAAATATGGGTTTGGTTTTCACATTTACCGGGTTTTGGTTCGAATTTACTAATTTTGGGTTTTGATTTTTTTGGTTTTTATTGGAAATTTGGGTTTGGGGTGTGATCATATATATTTATTCTTTGTTCTTCAAATTATTGTTCGATTTTCATGGCTACCTAGTTGCTTAATCTATCCTTAGATTTGCTAGATTTTCAAATTGGATTTGCTGTAATTGAATGAAGGGGGGACAGAACTAAATGAAGGAGTGAGAAAGAGGTTGAATGGCTTGAATCCCCATTCTTTAATCCAGGGGCATAAATGTAATTTTGTTTAAAAATGTTGGAGAGAAAGGTAAGATTTAGGAGCACTAATGGAAGTTTTTGATGGAAATCGTTAGATGGTAGTGATGCCAAACAAAATGAAAACAGGTAGGTAGTTGTGTAAATTTTATTAAAACGTAGGTAGTTGTTTACAAAAACAGGTAAGCTGTAGGTAGTTTTTGACAAAAAAAGCTTTGAACTTTTAATGATAGTTATAGTAAAATGGCAAAGTATTAGTTGGACAACCGGGAAAGAAGTAAGACAAGACATACTCTTACCTTCAGTGATAACAATTAATAAAAAAAAAAAAAAAAACTCTTTCATCAATATCTATTAAAATCTCCATTCTTCAACTCTATAAACGTAAACTTTGCAAAATTAACACACAAAAATAATGTGTAGAATTCAATCTAATGATAATCCAAATGGCAGGTCAATATGTCAGGCATGTTGAACATAGTTAATAGCTGAAGGTGTAAAGATAACACTAGCTTTCATCATAAGTATTCCTAAAAACACTTGTTCGCTGTAATTATTTCTTTTGTTTCTCAAGGTTATAACTAACCTATAAAGTAAACACCATGAAGTCATGAACAGATTGTTCCTCCTAGGTCAAGAAAAGATGTCTTACACAGAATCAAAACTTGTCTAGTCATCTGCAAGTGTTGCATCACACGTATTGTCTGATTGGCAATCTTTCCCCTTTTCATTCTCTTGAATTCTTGAGCAATGATTCTGATAACCAGCAATCAGAGATTTTGAAACGATGATTTAGATTTCACAGTATCAGGGTTCTTTGAGACTCCTCTTCTCCTCCTAACTAATATCATCCCTGATCGATCACATTAGCCAATCCGCTGTTTTCTTCTTCAAAAGCACCCAACCACTTCAAACCCAAACTCCTTATGCAGATTCATTCATGCTTCAACACCATCGATATGAAGGATTCAAGAAAGCCCCAAAAATTCCAAACTTAATAACCATTTCTCTTCATTGGAATAATCAGCATACAGGTTGGCATCCCTCTGCGTATCCCGATTGATTCTTATTTCTTATAACACCCCTTTCCTAATAGGACTTACGATTCCAACTACATTTAACTAATAGGGCGTGTGATCCTAACTACATTCAACTAACCTCCGAAAATCACGAATTTCAAACAATAGTTAAGTCAACACTTGATCAATTCACAACAGCATAAAACCATAATTCAACATCAAACTAAAAAAACAATAAAACCCACAAAAAAACACTCAAAAAATTGCAGAAATAATTTTAAAAAACTTGAATTTACATACATCAAACAGCAATTAAGTCAAACATTTGATCAATTCGCAACAACAAAAAACCAAAATCAAACACCAAACTTTAAAAAAAAAAAAGCAAAAACACAAAAATCAAGAAGAAGGTTAAAATGAACATACATAAGTATTAAGTTGACGAACAAAGCTGGAGAAGTTATTATGCTTAAAATACTTAGGCAAAAGATCTCTAGCAAACTCAGGAGGGTTCCAAACGATGAAGCTATTATTAGTACAACTCCATGAAACCACTGCATCAGTCGCAGGATCATCTACCATGTCGTACGTTTTACACAGGAATGGTGGTGGGCCGTTCAGGTTCGACAATGGCGTCGGAGCATTGACGGCGGTTGATGTGGTTGTGGTGGTGGTGGTGGTGGTGGAGGTGGAGGCGGCGGCGGTTGATGGTGAAGATTCCATTGATGGTGTTAATTAGGGTTTTTGATTTGGGGAAAAATTTACATTGAAAGGGGTTTGAAACCCTAGGTTGGGATAAAAGGAGTTTTTAATTATACGTTAGGGATGAGATGAACGAGAGTGTGTCTTCAACTTTCTGTCACAGGGATTTGACGATTTGTTCTGGACTATTGGGTTATTTAATCATTTTCAAATTTATTATTGGTTTTTTCTTTAAATATATATTGGAGCGAGTGTGAAAAATGAACATCGCTAAATTTAGGATTTTTTTTTTTTTTTGGATTCTATAATAATTCTGTGTGTTTTTGAAATGTGATTAGAATAGGACCTGCGACATTGCTTCGAGTCAATTACAGTAAAAAAAATACGTTGTTATATTATTTCTAAATTTTCATAATAAATTATGTTACATTGTAATTATTTTCTCATGTGAAATTGATGTCAAAAACATAATGGCGTGATCATAATTGTTTATTAAATAAACTTGAAAGTTTTGGAATGAAAATAGCAAATTCAAAAGACTTTAGACAATTAATTTTGTTAAAAATTGTTTCCTACAATTCTCCTTCAATGAAATTCAAGTGGTTATAGTAAATTTCTTACTCCATATCATTTCAAAGGTCGTGCTACACACTATAATACATACGTAGTGAATTGAAAACAAAAGATAGAAGATATTAAAATCATTTGGTTGAGTTGGTAATTAGGTTCAATGACATATAAGAGGTCTTGAGTTCAATTTTTAATTGTCATCATAATTTTACGTGGCAAAATGCAGGTCAAAAATAAGGAAGCTTACGTGACGCATATATGTTATCTGGATACCACCACCTTATATCCAACTAACTTCTTGACTTTATTGTTCCCTCCTCTCGATCTACACAACTTGGGACACTACAAAACTACTATTAGTTCAACCTTGGTGCAAGAACAAACTCCACAATAGATGGAAAAAAGACCTCATCATGTAACATTGTAATTTCACTCTATGTCACAAATCATGCTATCACTGTACCACAACCTGCCCACTTGGATTTTTCTAAGTCACATCATATGTATTTGAGCGCACGCACCTAACTTGTTAAACTCTCAATGGATAAAAATACATCTTTACATCTTTAATCTCACCCTCACCAATATGCAGCTAACTTACTCTACTCCATTCTTACCATTGGATAGAATATGAATCATATTTTTTCCACCTTTTATCATCAACATGACATTTCGTTTTATCAGTCTACTGACGATTAAATTGATCGACATTCGTCACTGTTTTATTACTTTTATTTATCTAATATTGCAAACCACAAAAATGATCTCACTTTTTGAAGAATTGTGACTCACCAAATAAGTTTTCAATGCTCTACAATCTACACCAACTTCTTCAACATCTCTAATTACTCTCATCATTGAGTCAAAAAGTAACATTTGCAAGTCTTCGTATATATATTTGTTTTTTATCCCGTTTACGACTCCGTGTACCCGGTGTATTTTATGTAAGACAACACGGAGTATCCACAAAAGTTACGGACTAATATATAGATCTGAACAATTATCTGTCAGTACCCGGGAAAAGTTTCTTCCCTTTCACTCAATTCCCAAACAAACCCTCTCATTTCTCTCTTTTCTTTCATCTCTGACGCACTCAATCGAACTCACACTTTCTTTTCTATTCCCAGATCCTTGCTGCTGTATCTATCCCCCTTTTGCCATTTTTTAATTGGAAAAAATAGGTATTACTCTTATTACTTCTACTTCTCTCTTCATTTTTGATCATCGGAAAACCCTAGATTCATTTTATGTTTAAATTTCGTTGTTGTGATTTCATTGATACATAATGTGGATTTATTTGATCATTGTGTTTATGTTTCATTTTGTTACTTGATTTTAGCTGATGATTTTTGTTCAATGTTTATGCATTAATGTTTGTTACTTTGTGTATGAAATTATAAGATGATTTCGTTGATTTATTACAAATTAACTGAGTAAATTGATGTAATTTTAGAAGGCGTGTTTGTAATTTGAGGAGAACACGAATTCTAACTTGATTTGGTGGAATTTGGATATTGAATTATTAATGAGTTGAAGAAGAGCGAAATTGTGGAGAATTTGAGGGTTGAATTAGTACTTCTGTAAAATTAGGACTGAAATGATTGTTATGGAATAATTTGAGCTTGTTTGTGACACTACGTAGCGTGTGATAGTTCTTTTGTTCGATAACTAATCTTCTCATTTGGTGATTTGGATTTCTTTTCCATGTTGCATTTTTATTTATTATGCATCAAATTATAAGCTAGCTATTGTCGATTTTCCAATTCGACAACAAGTAATAGAGCTTAATGAGGAGTAGTTTGAGTCATTAGATCTACCTAATAACAATGACAGCAAGTCTAACTTGGATTAGGTCTTGGTAGCCTCATTTTTATTGACTTTGAGTGATTGAGAGATCTGGGGGAATGAGGCATGATGGCATCTGGTCTTCTGGTATCTATGATCACGGACTAGGGTATGGCTATTCAAGATTGTGTTTATGAATCGCTAGATTAGATTGCTGCTTGATCGCTACACAATAGAAGGCTGCATGATGTAGTGAAATGAACAATGTATATAAAGGGAGATGGGGAAAGCTAACGGCCCATACCAGGGCCACAAGGCCTAAAAGCTCATTCTTTTCTACTTATGTGTCATTATGGGATCGCCACACCTTCCCATTAGTCATAAGAATTAATATTTTGTACAGTTCTATTGTCGTCGTATTTCATAAATTAATTTAGGAATCGCTATTGATTGCTACTTTATCTTGTTGTCATTATATGAACCTACTGCCTTCATAATTGGTGTAAATCCTGGAAGTTACCATATATTTTCCCTCCTTTGATCATCTTTGAGATGAAAGAATCAATTTTTTGTGTTTCCCTGGTGTATACACAGGGCTGTATGTTGTACTTTTGCGAAAGTTGCCTATTCTTTTTGTTGATCTCTAGTGCATATTATGTTTCTGTCACTCCACATCTAACTGAACATACTGTGTCATTGACCAGCAATCTTAAAAAAGTTTTGGTGCATCATCCATGGGTGTTGAAAACGTAGTATCTTCTCCTCATAGACGATCTCAGGGAACCTCTGCATTTGGTTCACCTCGTAAGAAATTTGCACAGAATGACATAAGCTTCCCTACACTCCTTCAGCGGCATCGCTTTCTTCTAACAGCTCTTGTTCTACTGGTTATACTGTGTACTATATACCTTTATTTTGCAGTTACTATGGGGTCAACTACATGTTCTGGTTTAATAGGGATGGAGAAAGAGGTGTGTCTTTTGAAGCTTGGCAAGGAAACTTTGACCAAAGGGAAATTGAGATTATTTTGAGAATTGACTGTGAACTGGTAGTGTATTGGTGTGTTTATTGCTAGTTTTTGTTAGCGTTTTTAGCACTACTGCAGTCATTGTTTTGTGCTATTTGTTGCAAAAAACTACATAGTATACAGGATTGCAGATATCATTTCTTCTAGAAATTTGTAATTGTAATCATTGGGGGATTTATAGGTTTTTCTTATATTACTACTTACTTCTGTAAAAGGGCAATTGGCATCCCCTGTTATTTATGTTATTGTGTTGATCTCTAATGTGTTAGACAACACCCTTGTATGACATACATAGTAGCTAATTACATAAATGTCCGACTGCCCTCAGGCAAAGTCGTTGGCCAAATTTTTCCCATGTAAAGGTGTATGGACTATGGAGTAGGGATATGTTACTGACTGCAATTGTTCAGCAGTTTAAATTACTCATTTTCATTCTTGTTTTGTTTTCGACCTTGGAACTACACTTAACCTTCAAATTCTATTAATAAAAATTTGATTCATGGATAAAGGTTAATCTAAATGGTTTTGAGGAAAGACATCTTAGTTAGGATACACAGGTGTATCTAGTTTTTAAGTGTTGGAAACTTAGTTGGTTTATATCATGCTATTTTGGGAAACTTTTATTTTTGTAACAATATTTCCTTTTTTTTTTTTATTATTATTATTTTTCAAATTTCCTAAAATAGTATATTATAAACAAACTATGTTTCTGACATTTAGAAACTAGAAATCTCCCCTTTGTTTGAACGAAAATCTTTATCTTTTTGAAGTAGGTAACATGCATAAGGCATTTTGAAAGAAAAATAAGGAGTCTTACGAAGACTCTCCACAATGACTACTGAGGTTACTTTGTATCTTCTATTTACAAAATGACGAAGCAAAACACCAAAATTTAAATTTATCTTTCTTTTATTAAGGTTATTTATAGTTTTATGAAGGTTATTTATAATACGATTATTGGATACTCGTACAAAACTAGCATCTCAAATCACCATTGATAATTCAAAACTATCATTATGGGTTTTTTGACATTGTTTTTTGTTTTTAAACAAAAAACCAAAATATAAAAGAAAAGAAAAATATATTTTTACTTTTCTGTTGACAGTTTTTATAATTTTATAATTGTAATTAAATTGACCAATTTGTTATTCATTATATAAGTTCTATTATATAGTTTTAAAAAATAAAAAACTAAAAAACTAAAAAACAGAAAACCAAAGCGATACCAAACAGAATCACAGACCCTGAGAAAACTAGTCATTTTTACGAAATATCTCAATTTAAAAAACTTGCAATTCCTCCGAACCCTATTATTTTGGCGGGAAAGACGAGAAAAACTGAGGAAACCTCAACTCTCCTAAAAACCAACAGAATAAAAAATTGCAGAGAAAAATGAGTTCGTCATCAATGGATGCCAATCATGCCATAATCCCAGACTTAGTATGTCAACTAGACAACGTTCAAGGTTTCGTCGACGCTCTCACTTCCGTTCGCTGGAAACGTCATCAGGTATTCCTTCTCATTCCCTTCATTCCTCCATTTTTTTTATAATTGCTTTCTCCATAGTTTTCCAATCAAAATTAGGGTTTCTTATAATGTCAATCAAATTCAATCTTCTTCTTCATTTTAGGATGCAATAGTGGAATTATCCGAACACGGCGTCGTTTTGATTGTTGAAGAGACTGGTTGTCTTCAAGCCAAAGTCTACCTCCAAAAAGAGGTTTTCACTTCATTTCATTTTTTTTAATTAATTATTTAATTAATATAATACATTATTTGTCATTTGATGTATTACGATTAGTTTAGGTTTGATTAGAGTGTGATTATGGATTTGATGTGTGTAACCTAAGTTAGATTGTTGTTGGTTTAATTAAATTGGGATTTGGTGCAGTTGTTTGTGAAGTATGAGTATACTGCTGAAGCGCGGCCGCGATTCGGAGTAAGCTTGGGGCTTTTGGTTGATTGTTTAACTACGTTCTCGGTTCCAGGACACTCAAGCATGATTGAGCTGCGGTATCCTGGTGCTGATATGCAGCTTTTACTCAAGTAACTGCCTAATTTTGCTTTGATATGTTTGATCAACTACTATGAGTTTGTTTATATCGATCTTTTGAATCATCTTTAGTATTTTGGTTTGTTAATTTTGTGTGATATATATTGGAGCAAAGTAAATGGGAAAGGATATTGGAGATGATAGTGTTGCGGCTATTGCCAATTTGCCACTATCGAAACAGGTTGGAGTCCTGAGGTGACTTTTGAAGGGAAACTAAAGCGGACATTAAATCTGAAGGAGGTTTTTGACTTGATTCATTGGATATGAGTAGAACTACTTTGGTGTCGGACTAGATTGTAAATGTTATGTTAATTGATACTCAAGATTTTAAAATCACGCCAAGCATGGATTTAACTAACACCTAGGTTTTACTTTTGAATCTGCGTTGTGATTATTTGTTTCCCAAGTTATGAGTGGCATGAACTTTTGAGGGTATTATTTAGGACTATAATTCTATGAAAGTGAAGCATGTAAAAAAAATTGACATTCTGCGGTTCTAGTTCATATCAGGATTACTTTGGTGAGCATGAGTTCCCTAAAGTTTGGATGGGAGTTTTATAAAGTCTTTTAGGTTTTGATAGGAGTTTCATGATATGAAAGTGAAGCATGTAAAATGGTGTGACATTATGCTGTTGGAGATTATAATGAGCTCTGCTTGGTGCAGAAGTAAAACTTTATGGTTTCCCTCAGCTGTATATGGTTATATGTTTCTACTTGTTTTTTATCAAAGATTTTTCCTTAAAACATTATCTTTATATCAGCATGATCACTAGAAAAATATGATCCTTTTGAGTCTTGTAATTGTTTTCATTTTGTATCTTTACTGAATATGAGTATATGACTCTGTGCTGTTACATATTGCTGGTGGCTGGCCTCTAGAAACCATATTTATACCTTAATCTTGTTCTTAAGCATAAGAAATCAGCTACTTAATAGAGAAGCAAATATAGAAAGAAAAGGAGTTAAATAATAAAGGATCGAGCTGTTTCTCATATACTAGAAAGCTTTATTGATGAGAAATCTACCTTAACGGCGTAATGTAAAAAAATCTCATAAATTGATCTTTGTGTTTGTATTTTGTTCAATCAGGTCTATTGATTCACTAGATGCTTGCATTTACGCGGAGATCAGAACTAGAATCCCTGATACTATTTCTTGGGACTGCAATTTTGAACCCACAGGCACCACTCCTATAAGCTTTACAGTGAAGGTAGTTTTAACAACTGAACCATGGTGAAAATGTGATTTTGGTTGCCTGTAAGAGATGTAACCGTTAGAGGTTAAAATGAATCAGGCCAAGTTATATACTAACCTTTGCTACATACGCATTATAAGAATACAACTGTTTCTGCTCTTTCATTTTTTTTTTAATTGATTTCTGTTGTCTGGTTTATATTAGGATGTTAGGTTGTTTCTAATTCTTAATGACTAAAAGGCATTGGTGTGGGCCTGAGACCCATTGTTTCTTTGCTAGAAAATTGAAGAATATAAGAAAAGAAAAATTGCTTGGCATCTGGCATCCCTTACAGACATTCTATAACTTAAAAGAGTGGACATTTATGGGTTTGTCTCTGTATATATGTTCATGAAACAACATTGAAAAGCTTGTTTGTTAACTTTCATTCAGTGCTTCCTGATTTCATGGTATTTAATTGTCTTGATGTTTTGGTTCAATTATTTTGCCCTCATGTCACTCTTCATTATACGATGCCTAGTTGTTGCTTTTGAACTTTCAATTACCCTCCAAATTAATATAACATAATGTCTTAATTATTTTATTTTTATTAAATTTTTATGCCACTATTCTATTCTAACATCAGTGAAATTTTCCAGTCTGCAGCTCTAAAAGAAGCCATTGATGATCTAGAATGGCCTGGTTCAAGTATTAAAATAAC
This sequence comes from Suaeda aralocaspica, assembly GCA_016808085.1. Taxonomy (NCBI): domain Eukaryota; kingdom Viridiplantae; phylum Streptophyta; class Magnoliopsida; order Caryophyllales; family Amaranthaceae; genus Suaeda; species Suaeda aralocaspica. Next base: position 2,233,732 of record PYUH01000107.1, on the reverse strand, counting down.
TGTACAACCAAATCCCCCTTCTGTTACTTTCAGAGGGGAAGGCCATGGTGATCTACAGGTAAGAGTCTAAGGGTATTAACTTCTGAGCTTCTTTAATTATGACGACTAATCTTTGTGGGTATGAGTCTTAGAGTGATTTTTAGAGTGATTTTTTTCCCCTCTGTACAACCAAATCCCCCTTCTGTTACTTTTAGAGTGATTTTTTTCCCCTCTGTATTGTTGTTGTGTGTATTTTGTGATCCTGATCCATCATAATCATATGCTTGAAGTGTTTCTTTAATTGCATTGCAGATAGACTTCTTGTATTACGTGAACACTGATCTTTTGGCTGCTTTTAACTGTGATCGGGAAGTGTCTCATCGGTACATACTGGCATCATATAAAACTCTTATTTTTTTTTGGTTTCATTGTGTGTGGAATTCAATGCTGATTGTTGATATTGATAGACAGGTACAAGTATAAATTTCTGCGGGCAACAACTTCAAATATTCCAAGCAGTGTTGTCAAAGATAACCGTGGAAGCAAAATTACTGTTGGGAGAGGTGGAATACTGAAAGTTCAGCATCTGGTCTCTGTTGCTAGAGCAGCACATCCACACATTGATTCTGCAGGTTATCAGCCACCTAGCAGGATTGCTTACATAGAATTCTTTGTCAAGCCTGAAGAAGTTGATGATGACTGATTGACTGAGCTCTGTCTAGGCTGCTCTTCGAAGGCGACCACTGACAACTTTTAATTGATCATACCTGCTGCTTATGCTTCTCCATCAAGGCCAGGTTTCTGTTATTTATACCTGCTGCAGCTTATGTCTATTATCATGCCTTGATCAGACCACGCTTGCACAATCAAATGTTAGCTCTGTAGCTCATGTTCATCATCATCATCATCATATTCAAATATTAACTCACGTTTAAACAATGAAATTTCTGAGATGTATATACTTTGTGTTTGTATATTTCTATGCTCTTTTAATGAAGTAGGAAGTAATATGTATTACTCCATAGTACATTTGATTGTTTCTATCTAAAAGTAAAACACAAATGATTTTAGAATTTGGATTTATTCAGTTATGGAATGTTCGTTCTTTTTTATTATTATTATTATTATTATTATTTTTTTGTTTCATTTTAAATTTTCCAATAATAATGGCATTTGGCTTTTGTTTAACCATATACAGACTTACAGTAACATATAGTATCAGCATACAACAAAACATATGAACTGAATATGACAGAATAAATTGAACATTTATTTTTCAATATTTTGTAATAGAGGAAACTAGGAAAGGGAATGCTTGGATGGAGATTTTACATTTCTTTCTTATCCAAAAAACATTATGACTTTTTTTTTAGATTTTATCAGCTGGAACTATTTTTAGAAATTTGCAATCGTTAGTTGACAGATCACAGAAGAAAAGACTATCTAAAATAAGAAATTCTGCAGTTAAAACATACCTTTTGTGTATATAATACTCCTATTACCTAAGGAGTACAAAGGAAAAGAAATGGATTTTGCTACTGTTAAACAAGCATCTGAATGCTTCATCAGGCCCAAGCATGAGTCTGAGGAATCCAAACAGCCACTGTACTTGGCTCCACTTGATCTGGCCATGCTTTCTTTCCACCACATTCAAAGCGGTCTCCTATTCACCAAACCTTTGTACCTTAACGGCGATGACTTCTCTATCCACTCATTCCTTGAGAGCCTCAAGGAGTCTCTTGCCCTCACCCTTGTCCATTTCTATCCATTGGCAGGTCATCTTGTCACCGAGGTTGATGAAGACAAGCATGAAAGTCGGGTGTATGTAGATTGTAACAAGGGTCCTGGGGCCAGATTCATCCATGCCACATTAGATTCAACCATATCTGACATAACCTCACCGGGGAATGTTCCTTTGGTAGTCCGATCATTTTTTAACCTCAACGAGGAGGCTCTGAACATTAACGGCCACACGCAACCTTTGTTGGTAGTTCAGGTTACTGAACTCCAAGATGGAGTCTTCATTGCTTGTTCCATAAACCATTGTATTTCAGACGGAACTTTGTATTGGCATTTTTGGAACAGATGGTCTGACATACATAGAGAAAACGGAAACCAAATTAATGAATTGTGTTTACCTATTCACAAACGTTGGTATGCTGATGGACGCATTCCCACCCCCTTTCCCTTCACTAACCCTGACGAATACATACAGAAATTTTACTCTGATTCTATATCAAAGCTCAAAGCCAAAGCAATCGAGGAAAGCAATATCAATGAGATTTCTTCATTTCAAGCCACGTGTGCACTTGTTTGGAGGTCAATGGTTCGAGCAAACCGTCTACCTGATAATCAAGTTATCTATAATTACGTACTCGCTAATATCAGGGAAAGAATAGATCCACCTTTGCCAAAATATTATTTTGGCAACTGCATTAAAGCACTTACCATAAGTACTACAGCAGGTGCATTGCTTGAAAACAACCTTGGGTGGGGAGTATCATTGTTGCATCAGTCAGTTGCAAACCTCAATGATAAACTTGTCCGCAACTTTGTCAATGTGGCTGCAGTCTCCTTATTGTTACCATCATGCAGAGCTGCATGACTATAACACTGTAACAATAGAACAGTCGCCAAGATTTGACATGGCAATGAGTTTGGGCTAGGAAAAGCAGTAGCTGTTCGTAGTGGGTACGGAAACAAAGCTATTGGGGTGGTGTATACTTGCCCAGGGCATGAAGGAGGAGGAAGTGCAGATTTTGAGATATGTTTGCCATCTGATTCGATGAATGCCCTCAAATTAGACGAAGAACTCATGGCATATGTTTCATAGCCGCAGTAAGTTTGTGAACTAGCAGCTGAGTTACCGAAGTAGAAATGACAAAAGCAGTTGTTTGGTTAAAATTAAAAGTCAAGGTTTTCCCTGGTATACTTGTGATTTTGATTAGTTATTTGATTACAACATAGTAAAGAATATAGTTGGTGCCACACCAGCTTAACTATTAACTAAAAAATCGTAACTTCTCACCATGAATCATCATACAACGAACAGTTTTTTGAGGTTATAAGTCAAATTTTCATGGTAAACAATTGTGATTTTTTGGTTGAAAGCCCTGGTAAAGATATGAAGAAAATTCACTTTACATTGAACTGTAATTTCAAATATCCTAGTAAAAACATCAGTCTTGGATTGTTTGTTAACTTATTGATTAGCCCCATCATTGTTTTAGTTGCTCATCGGAAGTAAAAAAAAAAAAAATTATGTTAATGACAAAGCAAGTAAGCAACCCATGTTGCTGATGTGACTTTGTGAGCTTGAACGTCACAGGGTTGGGTCTTGGGTGGCTAACAAGGGAGAAAATTCAAGCTTCTCTTGATCTCAAATATATTTACGAGTTTATATCTTTTGTCTTTCCTTGGGTTTCCGTATCACATATTGTGTCTTATACAATCTATTTTTTACATTGCATTGTTTTCATTGTGCCTTGTTTATCTAGTTATCAACGTTCCAACCAATTGTTGCCCGACAACGCGCATAACTTTGCTGTACGTATCACTTTCTATAACACGTCCGATCTGTTGGTTACAAACTTAGATACGAGGTTCGTATATATATTGTGCCAGAACTTTCAAGGTGTAGACGAATTTGACATGTACACAATTTTACAATTATACTTTATTATACTGCTTTCGCCATTTCTCTGAGAATGAACTTCTGAATCTTTCCAGTGGCAGTCTTTGGAATATCTCCAAAGACGACACTCTTACGAGCCATGTAATGAGGCAAATTATCACGGCAGAACTTGATGATACCCTCCTCATGGACCTCATTGGCATGCGCATCCTTCAACTTTACAAACGCGCAAGGTGTTTCCCCCCAATGATTATCAGGCCTTCCTACAACAGCAACTTCAAGAACTGCGGCAGGGTGACTGTAAAGTACTGTCTCAACCTCAATTGTACTTATGTTTTCGCCACCAGAAATGATGATATCCTTCAACCTGTCCTTGACTTCTATGTAATTATCAGGGTGTTTCACTGCCAGGTCTCCTGAATGAAACCAACCTCCTCGGAATGCTTCTTTTGTTGCTTCCATATCGTTCAAGTATCCGCTCATCACTGTGTTTCCTTTGAACATTACTTCTCCCACAGTTTCACCTGTTCACAATGAAGTCAGAGTCACTCCTTCAGTATTTTTCCCTGGTTATAAGATGCTTGCATGGTTCTTAATCCCCAAAATACACCATTTTGTGTCCATAATTCACACAGTACATACATACTGTCCATAGTTTATGTTAATAACTGCTAAATTATATGTGTTAGCGAAATTTTACTAGCCTGATCTGATTGAAAAAAACACTCTACTAGTGCTGATATGGGCAATGGGCGAAAACTATAAAAGTAAGTGATATTGTATGACTTTAGATAGAGCTTTCCTGTCATCAATTCATCATCTAGGAATATCATTGTAAAAAGACGAGTAAAAATAAGAAAATCCATTGTTGCAAATTACTCTAATTGTTGTTTAGCAAGTTGGCATGCTCAATTAAGATCAATAATAATTAGCTAAAGATAAAAAAGGCGTAAGAGTAAGTCATCACGTAACAACCAACAAGCCTATGTTTTCATAGAGAGAAGAAGTTTACAAGAAAAGACAAGCAATTATTCAAGGCTAGAAATTAATGGATGTAGAGCAAGTAAGTTGAGACGGAAAAAGTATTACCATTAGATGGGACACTTTCCATGGTGACCGGATCTCTAACATCAACATCCTCCAAGCCAAGATGTTGTACACCTTGTCTAGCTTTCATCCTTGACTTTTCAAATGAAGACAAAGAATCCCACTCAGGCTTCCACACACAATAAGTACCTGGGCCACAAAGTCTCAGTAAGCCCATATAGGTGGGCCACATCGAAGCCCAATTCTTCCATCTCGCTGAATATCTGAGTTGGAGGAGGAGATCCTCCAGTGAGAACAATCACCTTATTTGGGAGGGTTCTTCGGTCACAAGCAGCGGAGTTGACAATCATATTCAACACAGTAGGTGCCGCGCTCATGTGTATGACATTATGTAAGACAATGTTGTCGAATATGGTCTTAGGTATAACTTTGCGTAAGCAAATGTTTGTGCCACCTTGAGCCACGACTCCCCAAGGAAGGCACCATCCGTTGCAATGGAACATAGGGATAGTCCGAAGGTATGTTGGCATAGTGCTCATTTCATGAAGCAAAAATGTAGAGATGGCGTTAAGGTATGCACCTCGATGGCTGCAAACAACACCTTTGGGGTGGGAGGTGGTGCCAGATGTGTAGTTGACACTGATTGGATCACACTCATTGTTGGGTAGATGAGGCTGAAATTGTTCGTCACCACTTGCTAGAAGATTCTCATATTCGTATTCATACTTAAAATTTTGATGTTCGTTTGAATTTGTTTCAGAATCTGTAATAAGGACAATTGATGGTGGCCTTGTACCAGTTTTAGACAAGCGATGAATGGCCTGTAAAGCAATGTTGAGTAATTGATCATCAACAAATACGACCTTGGCTTGGGAATGGGCAAGCAAGGTCGAAATCATAGATGGATCAAGACGAGTGTTAAGAGCACATAAGATGGCTCCAGCCATTGGTACCGCGAAATGTAACTCGTACATAGCAGGCACATTTGGAGCTAATGTTGCTACCTGATCACAGTATAATGCATGGAAGAAAATATCAATGCAAGTTAGATGATTTCACTAACAACTTAACATCATCTAGGAACATGCATGAGTACATGAACGCAACAAATATAACAATTGTATTTACAACGTTCTTTATATATAGTATCTGCCTTACAAACTTTAACTAAGGCTATAGCTAACTAACTATAGGTTAGTTTAATAGATTATAATATCAACTAAGGAAATACAATTGAGTGTTCTAAATCAGCAAATTAGCCATAAACTGAGATTTAGGTGGCTCGGGGCAAATTAAGACATAGGGGATCCTTAATTTTTATTTATTTATTTATATATTTTTTTTTAACAATTTAGATCAATTGAAATTTAAGTTATTGCATAAACAAGGAGAACGTACGTTAGCATGCGAAAATCGTTTAATTTGATTGTATGTTATTGCAAGACAAGTCGACAAATTAATATCCCCTTCACATTTATATATATATTTTTTTATTATGCATTTTGTCTTGTTTAAAATTAAACTTAAAGAGTTTGTCGAAAGGTAGGATTTGCTAAGTAATATTCTAAGAAGAAAAAATTGTTGAAATATCTATCAAGAAAAATTTGATATTATACTCCCTACATTTCCAATTAGTTGCTATTGTACATATTGGATCCGTGTACTATTCATATTAGTACTTTGACTCATTTGGTTTTTTATACTTAAGAAAACGTATGTATTCATAAAGGATCTTAGCTTATTTTTCCAAATAAATGATTTTTAATAATCTTTTCGTACTCATAATTTGAAATATAAAATTAAAATCGTTACTCGAATTTTGTGGAGAAACAAATGTTGTAATTAAATAGAAAAAGAGGGAGTATATCGTTATTGTTTTCTAAAAAGATAGCACTATCATAAAATTATTGAGTGTGTTTTTATTATGTACTTCTATCTTTTGAACTATAAGGCTACAAAACTAGTACGGAATATTTAAATATACCACTTTTTTTTTTTTGATGCCTAAGCAGGGGACAAATATACCACTTAACAATAAAGAATATGAAACAAAGTGGTAGCACACTTAAAGAAAAATAAGGATGAACGTTACGTGCATACAAATGTCATCAGGTTATAAATATAGAACCAAATGTCGCCTACGTTACTTATATTATTTGGAAAAGTTTTACTTTCCACGTCAAAGTTAGTACACGACAAAAAGTTCAAAATCGTAAGTCCTAATTAAAGCGATAGTGTTGTAGTTAAGTACCAAGATCATGTTCTCCTCAACTTATTTTTGCTGAATTGAATTTATTTTTACTTATCTGAACTTATTTTTGCAGAACTGAACTTATTTTTGCTGAAACCATTAACAATTTATTAAGGATTGAAACTGATTTTTGTTGAACTGAACTTATAATTTTTACTGAACTCAACTTATTTTTACTGAAAATAAGTAAAAATAAGACGAGGAGAATAGAGCCTAACTAGCTATAGTACTATATTGCTACGATGGAGTAATGAAACTTTGATAGATAGTTAAGGGAATAGATCGAAAAACATACTAGATGACCAGGAAGTATACGGAGGTGGGTGGTGAGAGCTGAAGCGAGTTTGAGGCACCGACGATGAGTCTCAGCCCAAGTGTAGCGCAAGTCACCATAGACGACGGATGTGTGACATGGAAACACCTTGGCAGATCGTTTGAGGAAGGTGATTGGCGTCAAGGGAGTATAGTTTGTAGGGCACTTCATCAAACCATCTAGTGTTCTTTGCGATTCTCCACCTTTTGCGCCATCTTCATTGGATGCGCAAAATATAGGGAACGATATATATTTTCTTGGTGTCGATGGTGGTGGTGATGGATGTGGTGTTACTGAAAGAAATTTTGGTTTGTACACACCTGCAAACACAGGTTTATAATAGCATGTATTGCATGAAATAATCGCCATTATATATGGACATTCAAAAATATTATTCTCGTTTTGTAGGAGGACAACGAAATATAAGGTCTTGGATTTATAGTGTGTCGTGCTAAACTTTTTGTTAAGGATTGAAAAGAGTTCAATACTTGTGACTATAATCTCTTGCCACTTTTTTATTTCCCAAGTGAAGATATGATCTATTGTATATGTACTGTACTAATGAGCAATCATGAATATATAAAAAAGGATTATGTGTTTATTTTTTCGACTTAAAAATAAAACATTCTGACTTGAAAACATATTCTCTCAACTTGAATTTAAAATTAATTTAGTAACTTAAAATATTGATATGTATTCTGACATGATAAAAATTGTGATTTGAAAAATATAATGCCTACTTTAACTTGAAAATGCATGTTTCTGACTTGAAAAAAACATTATACAATTACAAATTTACCCTCCTCAAAGCCAACTTGACTTCTCTCATATATGATACTCCGTACATTTGCAACTATAAATATGCAGTTGGCTTAGCATTAGAGGGGACCAAAGGTGACACACACTCGATAGAGTTGATGGTCTATTGTCGTACAAGATTCAATGGTCAACACTGAACTAAAAGCAATTTGGCATACTAATTAATTCGCAAGTTTTCTCTCTCCTCGCTCTTTTCTCTCCTAAAAATTCCTAGCCTCCATCCTTGAATTTCTTTGAACTTTCAAGGGACTTTCGTCAATTTTAATCGATGAAAAACCCCAATTTAATTCTTTAATTTTGATTTCTTGTTCATAGTTTTTTTTTAATAGATTTTGCTTATTAGAGAACCAACTCAACCAAAATCTTAAGCTGATAATTGAAGCTCAGGAATAGTTTATATACTCTATCACACCCTCTCATACGAGAGCCCGTTGGGCTTAAAGTGTGGATGCAGCATGGACTCCCCTTGCCTTGCGTGCATTTAATAATTCCACTTAGAACGGAGGGGTAGATGAGATTCGAACCCATTACCTTTGTGTCACATTAGCTCTGATACCATATTAGAGAACGAACTCAACCAAAAACTTAAGCTGGTGGTTGAGGCTCAAGAATAGTTTATATACTTTATCATTGGTTAAATAAATTTTCCTTTGGTGAGATTTGCAATTCTCTTTAGTGAGATTTCTTTTTGTGTTTGTTGTTTTTCTTTTCATATTCTAGATTTCTATCTATAAATTTTAGGGTTTATTCATTGATAATGATTGATGTGGGTGTGCAAGGGTTGTTAATTCGATGGATACATGAAGTTGGATTAAAAGGATGGTTTTTCAATGGCTACATGCGCACAGCTAAAAGTTGTTTCATAGACAGTCTCTCATTTGATATGAAANTTTTTTTTTTTGATGCCTAAGCAGGGGACAAATATACCACTTAACAATAAAGAATATGAAACAAAGTGGTAGCACACTTAAAGAAAAATAAGGATGAACGTTACGTGCATACAAATGTCATCAGGTTATAAATATAGAACCAAATGTCGCCTACGTTACTTATATTATTTGGAAAAGTTTTACTTTCCACGTCAAAGTTAGTACACGACAAAAAGTTCAAAATCGTAAGTCCTAATTAAAGCGATAGTGTTGTAGTTAAGTACCAAGATCATGTTCTCCTCAACTTATTTTTGCTGAATTGAATTTATTTTTACTTATCTGAACTTATTTTTGCAGAACTGAACTTATTTTTGCTGAAACCATTAACAATTTATTAAGGATTGAAACTGATTTTTGTTGAACTGAACTTATAATTTTTACTGAACTCAACTTATTTTTACTGAAAATAAGTAAAAATAAGACGAGGAGAATAGAGCCTAACTAGCTATAGTACTATATTGCTACGATGGAGTAATGAAACTTTGATAGATAGTTAAGGGAATAGATCGAAAAACATACTAGATGACCAGGAAGTATACGGAGGTGGGTGGTGAGAGCTGAAGCGAGTTTGAGGCACCGACGATGAGTCTCAGCCCAAGTGTAGCGCAAGTCACCATAGACGACGGATGTGTGACATGGAAACACCTTGGCAGATCGTTTGAGGAAGGTGATTGGCGTCAAGGGAGTATAGTTTGTAGGGCACTTCATCAAACCATCTAGTGTTCTTTGCGATTCTCCACCTTTTGCGCCATCTTCATTGGATGCGCAAAATATAGGGAACGATATATATTTTCTTGGTGTCGATGGTGGTGGTGATGGATGTGGTGTTACTGAAAGAAATTTTGGTTTGTACACACCTGCAAACACAGGTTTATAATAGCATGTATTGCATGAAATAATCGCCATTATATATGGACATTCAAAAATATTATTCTCGTTTTGTAGGAGGACAACGAAATATAAGGTCTTGGATTTATAGTGTGTCGTGCTAAACTTTTTGTTAAGGATTGAAAAGAGTTCAATACTTGTGACTATAATCTCTTGCCACTTTTTTATTTCCCAAGTGAAGATATGATCTATTGTATATGTACTGTACTAATGAGCAATCATGAATATATAAAAAAGGATTATGTGTTTATTTTTTCGACTTAAAAATAAAACATTCTGACTTGAAAACATATTCTCTCAACTTGAATTTAAAATTAATTTAGTAACTTAAAATATTGATATGTATTCTGACATGATAAAAATTGTGATTTGAAAAATATAATGCCTACTTTAACTTGAAAATGCATGTTTCTGACTTGAAAAAAACATTATACAATTACAAATTTACCCTCCTCAAAGCCAACTTGACTTCTCTCATATATGATACTCCGTACATTTGCAACTATAAATATGCAGTTGGCTTAGCATTAGAGGGGACCAAAGGTGACACACACTCGATAGAGTTGATGGTCTATTGTCGTACAAGATTCAATGGTCAACACTGAACTAAAAGCAATTTGGCATACTAATTAATTCGCAAGTTTTCTCTCTCCTCGCTCTTTTCTCTCCTAAAAATTCCTAGCCTCCATCCTTGAATTTCTTTGAACTTTCAAGGGACTTTCGTCAATTTTAATCGATGAAAAACCCCAATTTAATTCTTTAATTTTGATTTCTTGTTCATAGTTTTTTTTTAATAGATTTTGCTTATTAGAGAACCAACTCAACCAAAATCTTAAGCTGATAATTGAAGCTCAGGAATAGTTTATATACTCTATCACACCCTCTCATACGAGAGCCCGTTGGGCTTAAAGTGTGGATGCAGCATGGACTCCCCTTGCCTTGCGTGCATTTAATAATTCCACTTAGAACGGAGGGGTAGATGAGATTCGAACCCATTACCTTTGTGTCACATTAGCTCTGATACCATATTAGAGAACGAACTCAACCAAAAACTTAAGCTGGTGGTTGAGGCTCAAGAATAGTTTATATACTTTATCATTGGTTAAATAAATTTTCCTTTGGTGAGATTTGCAATTCTCTTTAGTGAGATTTCTTTTTGTGTTTGTTGTTTTTCTTTTCATATTCTAGATTTCTATCTATAAATTTTAGGGTTTATTCATTGATAATGATTGATGTGGGTGTGCAAGGGTTGTTAATTCGATGGATACATGAAGTTGGATTAAAAGGATGGTTTTTCAATGGCTACATGCGCACAGCTAAAAGTTGTTTCATAGACAGTCTCTCATTTGATATGAAAGCCTGCGGCGATATAAGAGGAGGACGCTCTGTTGCGAAAATTCTATGCGACGTATGTAGTTTTAATGAGAAATTTACTACTTAATTCATTGCGTAATGTTCTTATTGACAGGTGCTAATTGTCTTTAATTTATAGATGTCATATGACTTATTTATTAATGAATTATTTTTTTATCCAAAAAAAATTCAACACTGTGGCACATACATATATGAACACACTATGGGTCTATGGTGGTTTCAAGATGTGATCCAAGTGTCCAAGCCCGACAATACTCATATATTTTAGACATTTTATGAAGACACAACAAAACAACGATAATACTATTGAATACAAGGCTAAGAAGGGAACACGTAAGGAGCCGCACCTGAGTTCAAAATTTAGAAATTCTGGCAGGAGAATTTTGAAGATATTATTTTAAATTGAAATAAGGCGAAAGTCAATTGTTCTTTATGTGTATTATATTCAATATATGTCGACCACAAGTCATTGACTAAGTCAGTGATTTACAACTAATTTTAGTCACCTTAAATATATATATGTACTATAGATTTAAGTCACATAAAAAAATGGTTGTATTCGGTTTAGGAGCAGAAATAAAATTTAAGTTAAAAAATTGTCTGAAATTGAGTTGCTATTAAAAGTAGCAACTCATATAAGGTGCTGAAATTTCCAACTACCTTACTAATTTAGCTTATTTCAGCCACCTTATCAAGTTAAGTTCTATTTCAACTCCTATCCCCAAACACAAGATTAATGAGATTATTATTAAAGTTTTACTTATTTGATTAACCAAACATTATTTATGTTTAATTCTTGTTGAAGTAATGAAAGTTTTTGTATCAATCTATCAATTATCATCACTCGAAGCGGCAATAGGTAGGTGCCCACCAACTACTCAGATAGATCCAAGTGGGTTACTATTGATCAAAATTGAGATTTTGGGCATGTTTACTTCAGCTGAAAATAATTAAACTGAAAGTTTTTTATAAAGGATTAATGAAAAGCAAAATAAGAGAAGAATTGAACTGAACAGAACTGAACTGAACCGAGCTGAATTGAGCTGAACTTAACGGATTTTAAGCTGAAGTCGAGGGTCACTGTGTGTAAAACCCAAATTCAATGGTCACCACTTAAACTTTTCAATTCTTAGAAGGTCACCAAATGGAATTTCCCAATATTAAATCAACAATAGTAGTCATTATTGTTTGTGGCCATTACAAGCTTTTAATCTTTTGTCCAAAGAATCGTCGATATCAACATTGTTTTGCTAGTACGTACTATTTTAATCACCACTACAAAAATAATTAATGACTATGCTATTGATGGATCCACCTTACTTAAGGAATATGAGATGTTCTCCCAATGTTTGTAAAGTCATCATCAAGCTTTGGTTATTAACTCCTTTTCATTTTTACTATTAAAAAATCATCATCCACGTTTGATTGTTCATTCAAGTCCTTTTTTTTTCTTCTTTTCCACCATAATTTATTCCATTAGACCTTAGCTTGAACATTTTACAACTTTATTATTATGTTCCACTCTTTTCAATCTTGACTTCAGTTCACCTACAAAGTATTTGATTTGGAAACTCCTTCGAGGACATTGATGTGAAGTACACGTAACTAAATTGGTTGGATTATGCTCTTAAATCAATCTATTCTATACTTTTTTTAAAAAAAATAAAAATTAAAAAAAGAAATCTGTTTAGGACCAGGCTTTGAACCTGACGTGAATCGAACACGCAACCTTCTGATCTGGAGTCAGACGCGCTACCATTGCGCCACAGATCCTATCGGTGAAAACTAGTGGTTTGTAATTAATATATCTATTAAATTGAACTACAGTAAAGCAATGGGCTTTTTTGGGCCTTTGTAGTTTGCCATACACGGTCTATCAGTCTTTGTAATTGGGCAGCCTTTGATGTCACATAAGTTGCATCGAAGAGTGGTGATCTACATTCTTTTTAGTTGCTATAAGAGTTTTTGACACTATTTATATTGTAATTTTAATTCACTTTGATATTTTATACGTAACGAAAAACATAGTCATATGTAATCTTGTTTGATTCGTCTTGATATATATTTTCCGAAATATAATTTTTATAATTTTTTATTATACCAAACTTAAGATATTAATTTTATAAGTTGCGACTTAGAAGATGTGAAAAAGTAAATGTAGTAAGTAAGAAAAGAGCCCTAAAGCATCAACAGTATAGTTGGCCTAGAGAAGATTGTGTTTTTTTTATGTAGATTTGAAATGATATACTTCGTGACTTGAATTTAATTTTTTTTTTTGTGACTTGAAAATTTTGCACCGTGACTAGATAAATATTGTGACTTGAAAAGTATATATTGTGACTTGAAATGTTATGTTTTTTTACTGGAAAGAAAAAAATTGTAAATTTACGAAAATACCGTCCTCTAACTCTCTAAGCGAGTGCTACTCTGGATATAAAATTATGAAGAGTCGTGATTTTTGCACTCCTCAAAATATTTCCACACCCTTCCCCTTTTCATATGAAAAAAAACATTTTAATCTACATTAGCTTTAAAAAGAAAAAAAAAAGATTTTAATCTATACTATATACATTACACATTGGTGTGATTTGCATCTTGTATAAAAGACTAATATATAACGTAGTAGGTACTTTAATACCTCGTATTGGTCTATTCACCCTAGTAATTACTTTAGATGAGTCGGACTTTAATCAAACAAAACCTTATTCTATGAATTCGTCTCTAATAAAACTTGTATCCGAAGAGTGCTTGTAGTAATATTGTATTATTTAATTTGTACTATATGACATAAACTATCGCCTTCAAGTTTTCTACATAAACTTTATTTAAGGACGCAGCCTATGTAGACTGTGTTTTCATACATTGCTCTTAATTAGTCAAACTGTCGAATATATCTACAATGTATATTATATTATTTGTAAAATTACTGATTCAATTCTAATGAAAGTTGGTAGAAATTTCATATGAAAAGAACTGCTGGTAATGGTGATTGACTGATTGATAACATAATCATTTTATTTTCTAAACAACTTTTGTCCGGAGATAATAGGAAGAAGAAACAAGTGCACGTGTACCCTATTTATTCAATGCATCTATTTTATTTGATTTGATAACAACTTTTTTTGAAGAATAATCTCATTGACTAAAAACCGAGAAAAAAAAAAAATCTGATGTTCCACTATATATTATGTGTATCACTTGTATGTCATTATTTTTTATTGGTTAATAATATTAAATTTTAATTTATAATTTCAAAAGTGATGAGTCTTTGTATTAAAATCAACTAATGAGATTGATTGACACACAAAATTGAAACAGCAAATTTGGACTTCTAAAAAGCACCAACTAACATGGATAAACAACCTCAATTTTGCAATATGTACCGGCTATGTTTGAAAACACGCATTGAATTACAATTGAACCTGACAAGATAACTGAAACAATAAAAAATTATAAGTTAGCTGAAAATTTCAGCCTATGTAGAATAGTGTATTCGTCTTGTATTTATTATGCCGGTTTAATATGGCGAACAAACCAAAGTGATCAACCAAAACAAACAACTCCAAAGAATCACAGATACCATGAGTTCACCTAGTGTGAAGCACGTCTCAGAATGCTTCATCAAGCCAAAACACGAGGTCGAGGAAGCCAAGAAACCTTACTACTTGCCTCCTATGGATCTCATAATGCTGTCTGTGCATTACATCCAAAAGGGTCTTCTCTTCGCGAAACCACAACCTTCGAACTCAGATGATCAAATCGAGTTCCTCAACAGTCTAAAGGACTCGCTTGCACATGCTCTTGTTCATTTCTATCCCTTGGCAGGCCAACTCGAGACAAAAGTTGACGAGGTGCGACAAGAGTCACTAGTCTTTGTTGACTGCAACAAGGGCCCCGGTGCGAGGTTCATTCATGCTACATTAGACATGACTGTTTCTGATATAGTGATGGCTACACATGTTCCTGTCGTGGTCCAATCATTTTTTGACCACGACAGGGCAGTTAACCATGATGGTCACCAAATGTCTTTGTTGACCATCCAGGTTACAGAGCTCCTAGACGGGGTCTTCATTGGCTGCTCCATGAACCATGCCCTTGGAGACGGAACCTCCTACTGGATGTTCTGGAAAGTCTGGTCCGAGATTCACATGGCTAAATGCCGCACTGGCTTGGTTATTGAGTCGTCACATTTACCAATCTATAAACGTTGGTTTCCTGAAGGGCATGAATCGCCGGTTCCCCTCCCTTTTACCCGGCCTGACCAATTTGTCAGCCGCTTTGAGGCGCCTATTCTCAAAGAAAGGATCTTCCATTTCTCATCCAAGTCAATGGCAAGGCTAAAATCCAAGGCTAATGAGGAAAACAAAAGTATTGACAAAAAATATACAATTTCATCATTTAAGGCCTTGTCTGCGCTCTGTTGGCGATCAATTATTCGATCACTCCGTCTACCAAATGATCAGGCAACAAACTGCAGATTAGCGGCTAATAATAGGAGCAGATTATCACCACCTTTAGCTCCAAACTATTTTGGCAACTGCATTAGTGCTGTTCCAACGACGATTACTGTCAGCGAACTGCATGAGCACAGCTTAGGATGGGCAGCATCACTGCTGCACCAAACATTAGAAAATCACAACAACAAAGCACTAAGCGAATTCCTTGATAAATGGCTTCAGTCTCCTTTTGTTTACCAGCTTAAACAGCTGTTTAACACGAACAGCTCAAACAGCGTAATGATGGGAAGCTCACCGAGATTTAATATGTACGGGAATGAATTTGGACTCGGAAAAGCAGTAGCACTCCGCAGTGGGTATGCTAATAAGTTTCCAGGGAAAGTGACATCGTATGAATCATATGAAGGCGGAGCAAGTGTTGATTTGGAAATATGTTTACCTGCTTATGCTATGGATGCTCTTGAATTAGATGAGGAGTTTATGGCTGCTGTCTCATTCCCGTGTTATGGCTACTAACTTAAGTTTTTTTTTTTCTTCTTCGAAATAAAGAGTCCAGAATGAAGTTGATAAGACTCGAACTTAAGTAGAGTTGAGTTTTAGCCTAGTAAGTTAGCATATGGTAACTAAATAATGTAGATCTTATATTGAAGAACAAAACTGTTTTTTTCTTTCAATTGTACTTACAGGCATGTATGCTATGTAATTCCAATGTCTTCAGCTTCACAGAACAAAAGCTATTTTGATTTTGATTTTGTTTTTGTTAATGCAATTAAAAATGATTGGCACCTTATTAAGTCCTTAGAAATTCAATTTTTGAAAGTGATGAAAAAGGGAGCTGAGATATAAACATGATTGTGAATATGTAAGGATAGATAGCGAAATTTCTAACAATCTAACACCGATTCATGCATATGTGGTTTAAGCCTAGACAAAGCGAAATGCGGAATTAGATTGAGTCAAGACAAAATTGGCTTGTTAGACTTACATGTTAAGAATATTGACGACTTCAAGGATGCTTTGTCTAGGCCGGGTTGAATTAGATTGAGTCAGATTAACAAGACGCGTATTGTACTGTGTTGTGGTTGAGCTTTTCCAGAATATAACAATGTTAGAGCAAGTGAATTGTTAGCTACCTTTAACCTTGGTACGTACGACGTAAGGTTTCGAAATCCAAACCTCTCTTTAATACTTAAGGATTGCAGCTAGACTAATAGTTTGTTTTTCACTTGTTCTGTGGTATACAAGATTATTCTCTAACATTTTTAGTGTGAGGCTTCGGTTTATTCCTTATTAGTACAACAATATCTCAATAAGCATGCTTCTCCAACATGCACACCATAAGTTGATTCGACCTAAAGTTTATGACCGTACTCTATTGTTGAATCATTGAATGTGATCAATTTCGTAGCTGCAGTGCTTATCGATGGCACATGTTCATTGCCATAAAAAGCAAAAGGGCAAAATAGCGGACCCAGAAATTATTGATTGGGGGACAATTATGTACAATAATTCTTGTTCTATAATTTTTTTTACCACGAATATATATTATATTCGTTTCTAATTAGTTGTAAACTTGTAAATTTGTAATACTTATATATTATTTGTGAAACATAAAAAATTTAGGTGTTGAAAACAAGTACACCTTAAAAAGAAGTTGGATATTATGAGAAATATCCTTTTGTCGTAGGATATAATTTCATGAGAAATATAATTTTCTTTTGAATTCCTAGGAAATGGGTGATTGGTTATGTGGGTTTGGAAGTATTTGTAATTGATACAAGAATTTGCATTTACCTGGGGGGAATTGGTTAATGATTTCCTACACTTTGTAGGAATTTTCATTTCCAATATAATGTTTCTGCTAACCAAATATAAGAGCATTAGACTATTTCGTAGGAAATTGTATTTAATGATTTCCTACACTTTGTAGGAATTTTCATTTTCAATTTAATGTTTTTGCATTAGACTATTTCGCAGGAAATTGTATTTTCAGCGGAAATACGTTGCAAACAAATGGCCTCCAAAAGAACAGAGTCGTGAGTTTGTGGGGGAAACGAATTAAAGAAGAGAAGTTTAATATAAGAAACATAATCCAAAAAAAATAATAAGGGAAATTTTTGTCCTCCCAAACCTTGTTGACATGTATAAGCGTATAATGTGTTATTGTGAAGCAAGAAGATTTTAGAGGACAACTAAATTATGTGAAGTCAAAGTTGCTACTTACAAATTGTCGAAAAATACACATTATGTCATTTTGTGATGTAGCATATTAAAATTTTAAAAACGATGAAATAATACCTTTAAATAACTTTTTTTAAATAACACCAAAGTCAATGAAATTATAGAAAGGATATTATTTAAAGCCAATACCTTTAAAAATTTTACCATATTATGTTATGTGTATTCTTTATTTGTTCTTTAATTGCATGCTTAATTGAATTTTTTTTTTTTTTTTATAGAATAAACTGATTTTTAGCTTTTGTATATGTAAGGTTTTTCCTATTAAAAAGAAAAAACCAAAAAATAATCATGTTTACGTTAAAATAAAAAAAAAATCATATTTTACGTTAAAATTTAAAAAGAAATAATTAAAAAAATATAAGTTTATAATTTAGTAAATAGGGGTTTTTACTCATTAAAAAAAAAAAAAAAAAAAGAAAAACTCTAGTTGTTATAATTTGTAATATTCAAACTTCTATAAAAAAAAATTAAGTGGTCAATGTATATTGTTAGTATTATAGTTAGATTGGGAATAAGATTTTATAAATAATCATTATAGTAAACTAGCTATTTGAGTAAAAGACCTGGAAGGATAAAACACTAAATCTGAAAAATAAAAAACAACATAAATATCTACTCTGAAATTTGAGTCGTAGCCAGCTAGAAAGAGGCTTATTTGCATGCATGTAACTTACACATGAAACACGTTACACATACACAAGGAACAAAAATCACAAATCGATCCATGGTACGTCATAATTTTGTACATATATATAGATATATTAGGCCTAAATTCAGCTGCAGAAACTCCTTATAGGCTCTGTTTGGTAGAGCTAAAAGCTTTTATATGAAAAACGTTTTCCTCCCCTTTTCAATTTTACATTATTTGGTTCACAAAGGAATGTAAAATTATTTTTTATGGGAGTAAATTTTTCCTTACAATGATGGAAAACCCTTTTCCTTCCAAAATGAAAGGAAAATAATTTTCCTCCCATCCCTTATACACTCTTTTCTCACTACCTTCTTCCACCCTTTTCATTTTTCCTACTTTCATCCTTTTTTTTACATGCAACCAAACAATGAAAAACTATTTTCAATAAAAATCATTTTATATTGAAAATATTTTACGCCCTACCAAACAAACCCACGGTATTAAGTGACTTTACTCCTTACCACAGATGTCAATCCATCCAAAGGAGACACGACAAACCATAGGTGTCTTAACTTATTTTAATACTAATAAGATAACTTAAATATTCAATCATGCAAAAAGCGTCCAAAATAATTGGTGCATCCTCTTCACCTATAATGAGAATATGTTTTCCATACTGGTATAAATAAAATTATAATAGATTGTATAAGTCTATTTAAATCAATAAAAAATGAGTTAAAAAAAAAAAAAAACAGAATCTTAGTATTAATTGTTTCTTACTATCAACATGATTGGCATTATTGGCAATAATGCCAATAACACGTGATAAACCCAGGACAATGTCAATTAATTTGCTATGATAATTATGAAATGATCACTGTAGTTTGGAATTGTAGGTATGGAGATATGGCATAATTTTACTTTATTTTATATTTTTATTTTTTAAAAATTGATAAGTAATAAGCCCTATGGTCGCTTAAAATAATCCGATTCGAGCAATCCGATTCATGATCTGAGCAATCCGATCCGAGAAAGTCGGATAATTTTTACGGCTTTTTATTTGGATGTTTCAGATCAGATACAGATCACGCCTTTTCGACTATCGGAATTCAAAATATCCGAAAAACATGAAAAATAGGCTCTCAGTTCGGATCATGCATACTTCGTATCGTATCGCTTGGATCAGATTATTTCGTTGAATTTGAAAATTTTGAGTTATTTTCCAATAAACTTTTTACTTTATAAATATGTTTTCAGATCATCAAATATTCGGTTATCCAATCCGAAAATTTTTCGAATATTTCGGATTAAATTCGGATCACATTTAGTCAATCTAAAAAAGTCTAATATATATATTTTTTTTCGAATCCCATTGAACGTCCCTTAAGCCCTTGTTTAGTTGTTTATAGAGAGTACCACACAAAAAATGAGAATGAGAAAGACTCCCTATATCAACCCAATTTAATACAAGTTACTTGTTTACCTTGGGGCTAATCTACTTAGTTGTTATCTACTCCTTAATTTGCGTTACGTGCTAAAAAAGTTATATGGACCTATACCTCTGGATCAATTATCAAGTATTTTTTCGAGGATCAAATATATATACTATATCATGAGTCACATACTCCTCTATAATCTATATATAGTCCCTTAAACCCAAGTGACCAACACAAAAAAAAAAAAAAAAAAAAAAAAGACTCATTACACTTGTAGTAGCCCAAAAATAACAAACACCATGAATTCACCTAGTGTGAAACACATTTCAGAATGCTTCATCAAGCCAAAACATCAAGTGCCAGAAGCCAAGAAACCTCTATACTTGGCTCCTATGGATCTTGCAATGCTCTCTTCACATCACATCCAAAAGGGTCTCCTCTTCGCCAAGCCGCAACCTTCCGGCTTACGTGATCAAACCAATTACTCAACTTCCGAGTTTCTTGATACTCTAAAGGACTCGCTTTCACACACCCTCGTCTATTTTTATCCATTGGCTGGTCAACTTGTGACGCTAGTAGATAATTCTCGACAAGAATCACTAATCTTTGTAGATTGCAATAAGGGCCCCGGTGCTAGGTTCATTCATGCTACGTTAGACATGACTGTTTCCGATATATTGACGGCTACGCATGTTCCTGTCGTGGTCCAATCATTTTTTGACCACGACAGAGCTGTTAACCATGATGGTCATCAAATATCTTTGTTGACCATCCAGGTTACAGAGCTCCAAGACGGGGTCTTCATAGGCTGCTCCATGAACCACGTCCTTGGAGACGGAACCTCCTACTGGAGGTTCTGGAACATGTGGTCGGATATTCACATGACCAAAAGTCGACATGACTATGTTATCATGTCCTCAAATATGCCAATCCATAAACGTTGGTTCCCTAACGGACATGTCCTGCCAATTCCTCTTCCTTTTACACAACCTGACCAGTTCGTGAGCCGCTATGAGGCGCCTACACTCAAGGAAAGGATCTTCCATATCTCCTCCAAATCCATGGCGCGACTAAAATCCAAGGCTAACAATGAAGCTGAAAATAGTGAAACCAATAACATTATGATTTCGTCGTTCCAAGCCCTGTCAGCACTGTGCTGGCGGGCTATTATTCGAGCCATTCGTCTACCTGACGATGAGGTAACAAATTGCAGATTAGCAGCAAATAGTAGGCACAGATTAGACCCACCTTTGCCGCAAAACTACTTTGGTAACTGCATTACTGCCGTAAAATCAACTACTACTGTCAGCGAGCTGCATGCACACAACCTAGGATGGGCAGCATCATTGATACATCAGTCAGTGGCTAACCACAATGGTAAAGCACTGCAAGACTTCTTAGATGGATGGTTGAATTCTCCGTTTGTTTACCAGATTGATCGACTCTTTGATCCCAACAGCGTCATGATGGGAAGCTCTCCTAGATTTAACATGTACGGGAACGAATTTGGGCTCGGAAAAGCGATAGCTGTCCGTAGTGGGTATGCACATAAGTTTACAGGGAAAGTAGTGTCTTATGAAGGGTATGAAGGTGGTGGAAGTGTAGATTTGGAAATATGCTTACCTCCAAAAGCAATGAAAGCTCTTGAATCAGATGAGGAGTTTATGGATTTTGTTTCATCATCGGTTTATGGGCACATGTACAATATAATTGTATAAAATCTATGTCTGAATTTTAACCATTAGCTTTTGGTTGAGATAATGATTTTATTTTAAATGTAATAGTTTTTCTTTTTTAAATAAATGTATGATGTGAACGAGATTTGAATAATCAATTTAGTTGCATTGCCAATTGAACCACTTTGTATACGATTATAGATGTGTAAAGGAGTGGCACGTTGCTCGAGAGAACAGAAGTTGTTTCCATTTTAAAAATAGCTAATGCTATAAATTGAGTATTTGAGTTGATGATGATTATAATTCGAACAAATTACTCAAACTACACAATTGTGTATGTCAAAGTATAGTAGAATGTGAAAAAGAACTACCCTATCTTTGGAAATGATTATAACGTATCTGATCCATTTATTTAAAAATAGATTGTAAGGATTAATTAATTGGAGTACTCCATGCATGCATGACTTTTTTAATCATATATGTCATGGTATGATGGCACCCATTAACTAATTAGATTTTAAAAAAACAAATTACAAATAGGACATTATGTTAGGAACATATGAAATACCCTAGAAACATGGTAATATTCTAAGATAGTTACTTAATATAATCATCAAACTATATTTTCTAATATCCTATTTTCCTAGAATCAAACTGGAAAATATATATAACATAATATAGTTTCCATATCTTATATCTTCCTAACGCATTTCATTCATGCTTGATTTTTTTAATCTTGTCATAATACACTTGCCTACTCATGTTACTTATTCCGTGACAAATTTTTGTCATAACTTAATGTTACTTGTTCCATGACAAATACTTGTCATTTTAATATTTAGATAAGTACATTGAAAATCGTGTAAAAAGTAAATGTAAGAAATAGTTTGAAAACGAAGGGAGTACAAAATATAAACTACAAAGTATACACTAGCTACAAACTTCCAAATATCACAATTATGCATGTGATGGTATTATTCTCTGTGGACTATGGAAGAGACCTGCGGACCTACCTCACTACTGGAAGACATTATGACGTATCGGTAATCGGAAATTCAGATTCATTTATTTTATGTAAAAAATTGCAATCATATATGTCGATTTGGATGTTATATGAGTTGAAACACTGTTAAAAATACAACTCATTTTTAAAAAATGATGCAATCAGTAAGCTATAGACCCGAAGTACAAAGTGGTTTGTACCCGGTCATCAAACATTTACTTTTAACGCTTATTATACATCTCCTTTCACCATTTTTCACGATTTTAAACTTTCTTTTCTCTCTTATCTTTTCTAGGAGTATCTAATTTCTCTCTTATTTTCTATTTCTTAACATCCAACCAGAGGATCTGAATCCCAAATAAAAAATAAAATCTTGATTATATTATATATTCAGCCACATTTATTAAGGGTGTGCAAAATTGCATATCGGAATTTTTCCGATTTAGAATTCCGGATATCCGGATTTTCTTTCGTTTTCATTAAGGAAAATGCCGATTGGAGAACCGAAATCCCGATCCGGGTGTTTTAATTAAATTCTCTTCTATTCCGCTTTAATATCCTCTAAAAAACGGTTCAGGAATTTTGCTTTTCCGGATTTTGTTTTCCTTTAAAATTCGAAATCCAAATTTTCTCCATTCCTTCTCTGATCTGCCTCTAGTATCTAGTTTTTAAAACAGGATAACTTGTTCGGTTTTTCCGAATTTTAAAAAATCAGACTAGATATCCGGATTTTTGGAACGGAAATTCGGAATTAGAATTTTTTACACACCCTCAAAATTTACAAATTCATTTGAAAATTTTTCAACGTTAGACATCATTGAAAGCTCTCAATATTTGATAATTAATTTGAGATTCAACATTCAACATGGATTATATGATTAACACAAAAAGGACCTGAGGAGTTGAGGGTACTTATAGTTGAGTGGTTTATGTATCTTGTTGTATTCTACAATACTTTACTAGTCTTTGAGATGAGGATCTTGGCTTTTTTTTTCTTTACAAATTTGGTATTATTTGATGGCCTATTTTTTTAGTTGGCACAATTAATTACTTTAAAATGCAAATTAAATCTTGGAGAAACAACAAATCAAATTTATAAGTCTTGATCAATTGAAAATGGAGAATCGAGATCGATTATTTTTTACAAGGTTTATGAATTAAAAAATAAAAGCAATTCATGATTTAGGTTTTCCTGTAACTCCATTGATATTTTTTTATATATGATGATTTAATTAAAAAGGTTTTATGTTATTTTGTTCAAATTTACTACTCCGCACTAATTCATCAAATCTTAAAATATAGACAATATACAAATCCTTTTGTAAATGATTATCAAATATAAAATAAGTAGCTAGTTTACTTTAATATCAATAATAATTATTGTTTATTTTGTAAGTCGTGTATTAAAACAAATTTATCAAATTTATGTCTACCTCATGATCAGGTGACAAATTGCAGATTATCAACCAACAACAGGCAGAGGTTCAACCCACCTTTGCCTGAAGAGTATTTTGGTAACTGTATAAGTGCATTAAAAGCCACTGCCACAGTTAGTGAAATACTCGAAAACAACTTACAGTGGGCGGCATCATTGTTACACCGGCCAGTCAGTGATGAACTACGGCAAAAAAGAAGTTCAAGATCTCATCAACAAATGGATGCATTCTCCCACCATTTTCAATCTTAGCAAGTTGACTGACTCATACAGTGTGATGATGGGAAACTCTCCAAGATTTGACATGTATGAAAATGAATTTGGACTCGGAAAACCAGTAGTTGTACGTAGAGCTCATGTAAGCAAATTTATCGGAAAAGTGACTGCGTATCCAGGATATGAGGGTGAAGGAAGTGTGGATATTTAGAGATATGTTTACCTCCTAAGTCCATGGAAGTTCTTGAATCAGACGAGGAATTTATCAGAAAGGTGACTGCATATTGAGGATATGAGGGTGAAGGAAGTGTGGATTTAGAGATATCTTTACCTCCTAAGCCCATGGAAGTTCTTGAATCAGACGAGGAATTTATCGGAAAATTGACTGCATATCAAAGATATGAGGGTGAAGGAAGCGTGGATTTGGGGATATGTTTACCTCGTAAGCCCATGGAAGTTCTTGAATCAGACGAGGAATTTATGGGTGCTATATCTTTACCAGGACAAATACTTTACTACAACGTAAAATATGTATGGTTTCTCCCGTAAAACACATCAACTACGAATATTTATTGATAAATGATTGTGTTGGAATTAAATGCCAATGATTGTCTTAAGGAGCATTAGTCCATAAATTACTGTGTTCAATTCTTGGAAATTAATGTTGCTAAAGTTTGTAGTAGTACTGTAGGTTAGTTCATTTGGTTGCAAGTTTGGCCTTAAAGCCACTGAGTTATCCATATTTAGGAATGTAGTTTATATCATGATTAACAAATGGTATTTAGCTAATCTTTAGGTTGACTTTTGCCATTATATTTGTTCTAATGATAATAGGTTCAAAATGTGCTTTCACTTTTTCAACCTGATGCAAAGATGTCTTTTAAACCAATTTAGAAATATATACTTTTTTCATATGTTTATATTGTTCCTCAAGTGTAAATCAATGAAAATTTGATATCAGCCATATTTATAACATTCTTCAAAATATAATTTTATTACCATTCACCTTAGACAACTTAAAGTGAAATAACTTGCACAGATAATGAAATATTCAATTGGTTTCTACGTTCTCAAAAAAAAAAAGAAAAAAAAAATATTCCGCTAGTAAACTTTAATGTGCTTTATTGTTTAAAGGCATCAAAAGTCATTCATTTACAGTAAGAAATTGATTATCAATGAGAAAATTGTTCCAAGAACTAATAAACACTAACAGATATGAATTATTATACCGATATTATGTTCCTAACTCATCTTATTCTGGTATCACTAATAAAGTAATAAGCATTAGAAAATTAAAAACAAAAACAAATTAATGTACCTAAAACCTTTCATGAGGAATGGATGTCAAATGCTAGCAGCAAGACACATGTACAACACCGCAACACGCTACACGCGAGAAATCTGCTTCATAACTCATTGACCCTACTTAACTTCAAAGGAAACCAGAACATGAAAAGGAATCAGCAAAACTGAACTGCCCTCTGGCCTCCCTGCCAAAGTGAGAAAAGGCTCTCACTTACATCGACACATATTAGCAAAGGAAGTAGATGATGACTCCTATTTTTCCTCAACGGTCTGTTCAGCTAATCTACTGAATGTTGCTTACAGCCTTTGGGACCATAATGTTCAGAGCTGCGACGCACAGTCTTTCTACAAAGGTAACAATAGTGATTCTGGCATGCCCAGCAGAAGATGTGGTTATTGTTTCCCATCTGTCAAAGCAAAAACAGTGAGCACACAACTTCCCTAGAACATGAACTCATGGTCTATACACACTCATATAGAAGAAGAGTTGGACTATTGATTAACCTAAGTCAGTTTGCACCCCATAATACAGTTGATCACATAACCCCTCAAGCTTATCAAGAGGTTATTATCTCTCTTATTCTTTGATGCAGAGCTCCTCACATCAGTCACAAACTCACAACTCACAATTGTGGTTCACATGAAGGTCACAGAATAATATTGGCATAAAAATGCACAAAATAAATGAATGCAGAAGGCATGAAAGACGCTTGTAGTTTGCTTAAATTATAAGCCTTTATAAGACTTACAATAATAAGCCAAGATTTACTGGTCTAGTGAGTTTCTTTCATTTTTTAAAATCAATTTCCAAATAAGGGAAGGATTTGATTAAAATTGAAATACAACAAATTTGCTCAAAAATTTTGCATGTGTGGACTGAGTAATTCATCAAGGGCGTGTTTGATTGGGTGAAAACTATTTTCCTTATTTTACATTGTTTGGTTTGGGTTGGAAAATGAGATGCAAAATGTAACTTATTGAAAACATTTTCCCCTAAAATTAAAATAATTGATTTTTTTCAGTTCAACCAAACAACGGAAAATGCTTAAAATGTAAAATCATTTTCCAACCAAACCATGGAAAGTTTCATGAAAATGAGTTTTTCATTGTAAAAGACTTTTCAAGGAAAAGGAAAACTATTTTCACCTGAAAATGTTTTACAAACTACCAAATGCCCAAATGGAGCCTAATCTCAATATTTCAAGCACTGCAAAGGAACTGACCATAACTGTACAAACTTACCTTCACATTTAACTGCCGACAATTAGGACAAGGACGGGCATTTGCAGCAAAAAGTTCAGCTTGAATCTGACCCACGAGTTGACGAGCAGTAACTCGCTCTTCCCACTGCTCAATCATTTCTTGTGGAAAAAGATCACATCCTCCCTCCCTTCAAATAACAGAAAAATGTCAGTGAGTTAAATTCTTTGACAAGGGATAAAATTCATCATGACAATTTATCTTAAGGATCTATAATTCATATATGAACCTGAAATGCTCATATCCACTAATTGCTTTGCTGCAACGGTAGCAAAAGTACTGCCCACACTGACTACACACCATCTTGTTGCAGCCATCAGTTCTGGAAATAGCTATCTTACAAGATGGGCATTGCTTAGCATCGCGTAGAATTTCCTTCACACTCCGAATTTCATTGATCATATCAAGCTCCTTGCGTCTTTGTCCATCATTAAGACGGGATGAGCTTTGGCGCTCCTGCGTTTATAAAGTCTACTATGTAAAACATACTATTCTACTTGTTAGTTAGATAGTTAAACACCACAATTTACAATTAAGAGTTGTTTTTTTGGATTCAAATATTGTGCCTTGATATTCCTCATATGTTCTTTAAAGTGTTTCTAAGATCAATTGATGACCATCATAATCTTGAATATTAAGTGTAATAATTCAGTTCAGGGTTTTAGAATTTGAAAGGGCAGCAGAAAATGAAAACAAGCAGTTTTGACTTGTGACTGCTTCAAGTCAATTGCCAACCACTCTTTTTTGGAACAGAATTCCACCTGGGCAAAACAAATACAGATGGGCCTAATTGCAAAGTGCCTTCTAAGTTGCCTTTGTTTCAAATATAGGAATATATCAAGATATTTCATATACACAAGGAAAAATTAAGACCTTTAGGTCCAAGGCAAGACTTTTCTATATTAGCCTAAGGTGGTTAAGGACAAAAACACAAACGAGAGAAGTGCTAACTCCACAGTAAAACAAAACTGCGGTGGAGTTAGGAGCAGATCTTGTGGTCATGGTCAATTACACCTATCCTGTTGACCAAACTTATAACAAGAACAAAAATAATATGCATGTTTATTAAACAGATCTTACCTCCAATAGCTTAAGCTTCATCTCTGGTGTCATGCAAGCTACCCCCACATGACGCCGTTCTCTGCAAAGCGTGCAGAAGCTAAAGAAGCACTTTGAGCATAGAGCGTGCTGGTCTTTATCTTCTAGACAAGCTGTTTCGCATCTGGGGCAATAAGCTACATCAGACATGGAGTCAAGGGTTTTTTGTAACGTCAATGATTCCCACCGTTGAAATTCTTCTTGGCCCAGCAATCGTTTCAATAAACCAGGTGGGATCATACCACCACATTTAGTGCTGGGGCATTGCAACTTATTTACTGTGCCTTCCATCACAAGTACATCAGCATAAGTCTTCATGCATTTTGTACAAAAGAAATGATGACATGGCAATCTCAAAAATTCATTTCCTGGAGAAAAAAATATAATGAGCAGTGAACAAAGAGAACAAGAAAAGCCTGAGAACATAAACATGAATGACACACAATTCACAACTATCATTATTAGAAATAGTTCAATAAACAGCTTGCAAAATTTTGCAACACCTCCCCCTATTTATAATTCCAAGTCGAGCAGAAAAGGCCGTAACAAAATTCTCAAAACCATCTATCTAAACAGAAGAGTCAATATCCTGCAAATATACCTGCAGAAAATACTGAACGGCCATTAAATTACGCCATGGAGGAAAACAGCATCTTCACATTTTGCTTCAAGTGTTAAAAAGTAAGTTGTAGGCCACAAAGCATATATAACTTAAAATCATCATTTAATTAGTTTCATAGGTTATCACAGAACGTTAGTTAAGTTATTTTTCAAATCAAATCATATACTACAGGATATGATCAACCACCTCATTTTCTATTCTTCAACACAGAAACCAATTCTCCAAAATCAAGCAACCAAAAAAAAACATCATAATGCATAATGGATTGATAAAATTCGAGCGCCCAGGACACAGATAAGGAAGCTGACTCATAAATCTAAAATTTTATCTTCTGCAAAGCTCCAAAAAAATATTTCCTTCTACAAACAAAGGCATTGATACGCAATACTGTAAAAGCAAAAATTCCTACCCTTGGATTTTCATCTTTCAAATTTGTATGATCCTCTCATCTTCTTTTTCCAATCACCCTATGTTAAAATAGTTCTTATACCATCCAGTTCTAAACTCCCATGAAAGAGAACTGGAGGATTTACTTCCATCAGTTTTTCGTTGCACTCTTCTACTGCTTATAAAAAAGCAGATTGCTCAAGAAGATTAAACCCAATCGCTAACTTTGTCTCGCTGTTGGTAATCAAAACCAATCTATACCTCTGCCCAAAAGATCCTAAGTTCCATGGGAGATTTGCTCGGAGAATAGAAATAAAAGCTTCACTAATAGATGATTACCTTTTACCAAATTATATATAATTAGTATTCAAGCATAAATTCCTGAAGCAATCAACTATCTCCCGTACAACTCGTTGAGCGTCTCGAACACCCGTTGATAACTGTCTTGATAATTGCAACTGGATGCCTAAGGTCAAACCTCTTTCAAACCGATGTGCCCTCAACTTCTTAGTTGCCACTGCCTCTTGGGCAAATCTGGACAGCTTAATAAACCTTAAATAGTATTCAGTCTAGACTCTGGAACTTATTCTAATTGAAATTTGGCACTGCTCTCAAAGCATCCTCATTCTGCGACCACTAGAGATTAGCTTTAGCCAGCTGTTTACATTGGACTCCTCTCGGCACCCTACTGCTCTAGACAACTTGTCAAACTCCTCTGCCATCCTTCTTTCCAAGATGCTAGGGTTTGGTTCTCCTTGGTAAGTCGATGGCTTACTTTGACCTGAGCAATCTTCTTCAACAGTTCCCCTGCAGGATCAGCACTGTTGAGCCACAGTAGCTAATTGCCTTACTACCTCATTCAGTAAATTGTTACCTTCTTGGGCCACCCTTCTTCTCCGGAAGAAGAAAAGGCTTACTACTAGGTTACCATCTAACACTTCGTTCGACCACTATAACCACAAAACATCTGTTTAAATAATTCTTAAGGATTCCATTGATCCCTTAGTGTGATATGACACCTTATTTTGGTTGTTTACACAATCATTAAATTAAATTGGAAGCATAATAAGAAAATAAAATAAGTTCCTGGTTTTTCCACTAAACAAGGGGGTAATAAAAGGGGAAAAAAAATTTGGCTCTTCAATAAGAACTTAGAGAGTGAAACCAAATATAAGCATTCAAAGGTTCAAAACATCTCACGTTGACCGCTTATCCTCAAATAAAAGTAACCTCTAGACAGTTGACATCCTTAACAAGTAAATATAGATATTTAGTCAACAAAACAACGATGCATCACAAAGAAGTATATCCTAAAACAAAAACATTGTTATTCTCTGGGCTGCACTCTGGATCATCCCCCATGTCCTCTTCTAGGTATCCAGTATTCCAGTATGATTTTTGATACATATAAAGGAGGAAATATATTTTCTAGCGAACGAAGGGCAGAGAATCATCTCTTACGAATTTCTTTATGGAGGACCATTAGAGCAAAAGGTTTTTATTTTGATGCATATAAGGCCATTTGCTAAAGTCTCTGGAATAAGTGAATAACCCTTTATCTCATTTTAAAGATCAAAATTTCCCCCTCACAGGGTTTCAAAATTCAAAAATAAATAACTGCAATCTAAAACAATTCCAAAGTTGATCTTCCATCACATCAAACCAAAAAGAAACTAAGAAAACAAGCAAATATGAAACCCCAAGATGAGGATATCAGGGCATCACAAAAAAGAAAAGGACTATGCATATGCAAGACACCCCAATACATATTTTACTTGAGGTGCTACCCACCAAACCCAACTAAGACAGCTGATATACTCTCATACGTAGTATCAAGGAATGTGGATTTAGCTTTGAACCCAATAATAGCATCAGCAATTCAATTTTACTATCCTCTGGTTTCTTTCCATATCTAACTAGTTGCTTTATACGCAGTGGATCATGAGGGAGTACCTAATAATAAGACCTGCAAAAGCAGACACATCTAATCGACCAAAACAAATTATTCAACTTTTCAAGTCAATGTATGTTTTATCCTATGAAATAGTCTTGAATCTTCTGATACAAGTAAATGATGTATTCACTCAGAACTTCAGAAGGCAGCATGGACCATGAAATACCCTCTCACCATAAAATGACCATGGAAGAAGACAAACAAAATGTCAGCAATAAAAACAATTCACTTCATACATGGATTTCAAACAAAACAACACGAAAAGAAAAAGGACACAATGACAGACTATCAATTAGGCTTGTGGCACGAATATGTAAAATGGAATGCACAGAACAAAGGTTGAGAATACCTGCATACTCGCTGAAACAGATGCAACATTCATGAAAACCATTGAGAAAGTTCTCATGTTGTCTCTCTTCATTGTAACTCTTCATTGAAGGAATATCGATGTCAGTAGAAAGACTTCCCGAGACAGCACGCAAGTCTGAAGCACCTCTCACATCATAGGGTCCAAGAATAAGCTCTTCTTCAAAACCTAGGTGTTTAAGAGCAGAACTATGTAACCAATCTACCCACTGATACAGGATCTCTAACCCTGATTGCTCATTCCACAATATGTCTAGCATTGAGCAAAGCTGGGAAATCTTAGATTCATGCAACCATTGAACTGAGACTATGAACGAAGGTGGACTGTGACTTGGATATGATTTTGGTAACAAGCATGTCAATATAATAGGTGACAAATACTGAACTTTGAAACTATATAAGAATTCATCTGAATCACTTGAATTAGAATTCGCGTGAGTATCTGCGTTGAATTTTGCTGATACAGTATATTCACTGGGAAGTTCAATGTGTATGTGAACCTGCAAAACAAAACAGCTTATAATTTATATCTAGTAATTAGTGTATGATTCTAAAATTTTTTTAAGAAGACTAACCTGGAAAGATCGTAAGCCCTGCCGTTTTTCAAGGACATAGACATTGTCTCCATATATGGATTCCATAGCAAGCAACTGGAAAATTTTCCAATATGGTAAGATACAATATTCCAAGGAAATATATTTGGCTATAAATCCTGAATTTCAACTTAATGCAAGGAATTGTCAACTGTATTTATCAAAACTAATGGGTATGAATTAGCTTCTTTTCATCCAGCAGTTCAGCCCTGTATGCTATCTATGCTAAACTACTCTTGACTAGTACAGTATGGAAGAAGGAAGTGCGCTCTCAATAAATATAAGAACCCACAAGAAGATGAGCTAAGGCACTCCTGAAAAGCACGCACTCTTTCATAATTTCAAACAGACCTATGCTAAGAAAGCCGAGATAGAGGAGAATGGAGGAAGATAATATATGTGAATGATTCACAGGAGAAATTCAATGGTTCTTTCAGCTGACTCCATCATTCAGGAATCAGCATTAGCTGTGACACAGTGGGGCAAGTGGGCAAATGTTTTCAAGAGCCCAAGGCACAAGCCAACAAGTGGAGTTGTGCATCTAGGCCAAGTGAATATGTGAGGCACATATTTACGATAGTTTAAACAACTATCACTATTCATATGAATCCAAGAAGTATGCTACAAGCAGCTTAAGACACAATAGGGTACAATTTATTTAGCTTGTTTAGATTTATCTGAACTTGTATTTTGAACTTATTAAACATTATTTGCCCTCATTAGACCCTATAAGTAACTTTCTTGCCGAAATAAGTGTAAACAAAGTGAGCAAAATAGAGCCATTATCTATTTATCTGTAATTCTGCATCAAACCAATTTCTGAAGTATAAAGGATATACTTTGTTCTAAACCTTTGTGGTAGCTATAATGACAAAGTTCACACCCTATAGAATGCTTTCATTATTAAGCTACATTATAGACTTATAGACATAAGATGCTGCGTTACATTGTGTTATTCTTTTGCAACTATCAAGTGGTGCACAATATTAGTATATTACCATAAGGAATGTTTTCGGTTCATGCTCCTCAATCCTCACATTGGCTAACATGCTAATAACAAAATGCATAGCTGAGGTCTTCGGTTTTTTGCAAATTCAACCAACAAATAGCATTATGGCCTGCCAAGTTCTATAGCAATCTACGATTACCTAACATGCTTACAAAACACACTTCTTCTATTTTCTAAATCCAAACAATGATAGCTAAAAATGAGCACAAGCACGAGTACAAGTACCGTGGACTAAACAGGGATTCAATTACATCATTCTACCACTAGAGAACCAACCTAAAATGTTACAGTAGTATAGAATTTCAGAAATTACCATTAGCCAAGAACAACATACACACAAGCTAATCAAATATCAACAACCAAAAGAAAATATCTAAAGATCAACAAAATTATAAATAACATTAAATTCACACATTAAAACCAAGAATCATACAAATTAATCAAACTTACCTCATCTTCTTGAGCTTGATCATTGTTTTCAATCTGTTCTTGAGACAATTCAACCTCTTTAACCCCAAATCTCAATTCCTCTAATCTTCTAACAACATCACCACCACCACCACCACCTTCAACCTTCTCCTCTTCAACCCCAAACTTTCTCTCTCTACCCTCATTTTCTCTCTCATCAAAACTGGACTCACCCACCTCACAACTGGACTGACCCACCTCGGGTTCCTTCGGCCCAAGATCAGAACTTAACTGACCCACCTCGAGTTCCGGCCCAAAACCCGAATTCCCTACATGGGTACCCGAATTTCTTGACACCCACTTCAAATTTACCCCATTAGAAGGCTCAAAATTTGATGATGAACAAGTTTGAGGTTTTTCTATATCATTTACTAGTACATGATGATCATCAACATTGGGTAATTTCTGTTTGGGATTTTCAATTAAAGGTTTTACAATCCATTCACTCTCTTTTTTTTGAGAAAAATTTTGCTTCTTTTGACGATTTTTCCCCATTATTAAAAAACAAATAAATTGCAAAAAAAAAAAAAAAAAGTTTTGTTTTTTTTTTTTTTGTGTAAAGTGAAGAATTACTTTATATTTGATCGAAATTAATCAAAATTTTGATGTTATGAATAATAAAAAGTATAATACGAGTAGAAAATTAGGTTCTTCTCGTAGGAATTATTGTTATTTTCGCTGAAAATTTTAGAATACAACATAATTTACAGCAAGAACAGCAGAAAAAATATAAAACCAGAAAAGTTGTTAATGAAGAATTAAGTAAATGCAGAAGGGAAATACTAGAATAATCAGATTATAGTTGTAAAAAATTATGAAAAAATTGATGAATTAAAGATAATTAATTCAGGAAATTGTTTTTTTTTTTTTGCAGCTATGAATTACGGAGTAAATAGATTTGATTATTTTATTAAAGTTTAGAATCTTTTGCGGTGGAAAATTGAGATAAAGTCGGTTGTTGAAGTCTTCGAAGGAGTTTGGAGGCCCGTTTAATGAGAGGTTTTTTAAGGGTTTTAATCCAATTTTCGGCGATGAAGCCCTTAACTACAAGTTCACAATTGATGTATCTATAAAGCATGAAAATATTTAAAAATTAGAGTTTCGACATTTCAAAAATATAAACACTTAGAAATTTTGTGGCTAATATACAAGTGTTTCTTTGTATTCCCGAGTTGAGTTATCACTATATGATCTTGTATAAATGTATATGATTACAGCCTTTGGGACATATGAATATATGATAATAAGAATCACCTAAATTGAACAGCTTGGTCGTAATGCCAAAGTGAGACAAAGCTCTCACTCCACACTTAGGCATACTTAGATCATTACTTATTTCTTCCTCCATGTTTAGTTCAGTAATCTACTGAATGTTGTTTACAACCTTTGGGACCATAATGTTCAGAGCTACGCCGCACGGTCTTTCTACAAAGGTAGCAATAGTGACTTTGGCATGCCCAGCAGAATATGTGGTTATTGTTTCCCATCTGTCAAAGCACAAAGAGTGAGCAAATGTATCCTTCGAGTAACAAACTTGTTCAAGTAACAGAATTTAAGCATGTGTGGATCATTTTGTCCATCAACTTCGAGTATTGCAACGGAAGTAACCATGATGAAATACATAGAACTCACCTTGGCATTCATTTGTCGACAATTCGGACAAGGTCGGGATTTTTCAGCAAAAAGTTCAGCTCGAATCTGCCCAATGACTTGACGAGCATTAGCTCGCTCTTCCCATTGCTCATTCTCATCAAGCGTTTCCTCGGGAAAAAGATTACAATATCCTCCATCCCTTCAAATAGCATAAGAAAAAATTGCCGATAAGGCATAAAATTCATCATGACGAATTATCATATTGTTCTAGAAAACAAATACACCTACATACATACCAAAAATGCTCATACCCATCAATTGCTTTGTTACAGCGGTAGCAAAAGTACTGCCCACACTGACTGCACACCATCTTGTTGCAACCATCAATCCTAGAAATTGCTATTTTACAAGATGGGCATTGCTTAGCATCACGGAGAATTTGCTTTACACTCATGATTTCATTAATCATATCAAGCTCCTTACGTCGTTGTTCATCTTTAATGTAGGATGAACTTTGGCGCTCCTACATTCATAAATTTCACTGTTTAAAACATTTTATTTAATTCTTGTTACTTATTGGAAAATGAAATTCTAGACCCCCATTTAAATACGCCCTAATTATCTCTTATTCCCTTTGCTCCATATTTCTCATACGTTCTTTTAAGTATTTCTAAGATATGACCTCCAATATTTTAAACTTTATTAATCACCAGTCTAAAAAATTTGCAAGTTCATCAAACAAAGGCTTACCTCCAATTGTTTAAGCTTCATCTCCGGTGTCATGCAAGCTATTCCCACATGACGTCGCTCTCTACAAAGAGTGCAGAAGCTAAAGAAGCACTTTGAACATAGAGCGTGTTCGTCTTCATCTTCTAAGCAAGGTGTTTTGCATCTGGGGCAATATGCTACATCAGACATTGAATCAAGGGTTTTTTGTAACGTCAATGATTCCCACCGGTTGAATTGTTCTTCACCCAGCAATCGTTTCAATAAACCAGGTGGGATCATACCACCACATTTAGTGGTAGGACATTGCAGCTTGTTTACAGTGCCTTCCTTCACATGCACATCAGCATAAGTCTTCATACATATTGCACAAAAGAAGTGATGACATGGTAATCTCAAAAATTCAGTTCCTAAATAAAAGAATATTGTTAGTAGTGAACAATAAAAAAAAATGCTTCAAAATAATGACATGATTGACACACAAACCATTGAGGAAGTTCGGGGGTTAGGAATACCTGCATACTCGCTAAAACAGATGCAACATTCATGAAAACCATTAAGGAAGTTCTCACGTTGTCTCTCATCATTGTAACTTTTCATTGAAGCAATATCAACATTAGTAGTTTTACATCCAGAGATGGCACGTATGTCCGAAGCATTTCTTATATCATAAGGTCCCAGCAATAGTCCTTCTTCAAAACTTAGGCTTGAGAGAGTAGAACTATGTAACCAATCTACCCATTGGTACAAGATCTCCATTCCTGATTGTTCATTCCATAATAAGTCTAGCATGGAACATAGCTTGGAAATTTCAGATTCATGCAACCACTGAACTGAGACTGTAAACGATGGTGGACTGTGACTTGGATATGATTTAGGCAACAAGCATGACAATATAAGAGGTGACAAATACTGAACTTCGAAACTATACAACTCAGATGAATCGCTCGATTTAGAGTTAGCATGAGCATCTACATTGAATTTAGCTGATACTGTATATGCATCAGGAAGTTCAATGTGTATGTGAATCTGCAAAACAAATTAACTCATAAGTTATATCCAATTTTTAGCTAGTGTACGTTACTGACTGCTTTCGAGAGACTAACCTGGAAAGACCTTAAGCCCTGTTGTTTTTCAAGGACATTGACATTATCTCCATATATAGACTCCATAGCAAGCAACTGAGAAATTTTACAATACGATAAGATACAATTTGCATGGCAAGGAAATAAATTCTTCTATAAATCTTGAATTTCAACTTCATGCAAGGAATTGTCTCTTGTATTTGATTAATTAGTATGAATGTTAGCTCCCTTTGAAAGCTATTTTTGGAAAAAGTATCCGCTTTTTTTTCTAATTTGCAATTGGTATATATCAATGAGTAATACGAGTAGGATGAACATGGTACAAATCAATAAATGACATACAATTATATATGTCCTTTTGTATATTTAAAAAATAAAAATAGAACCACTGAAATCTGTCCTATAAGCTAGATGGTATTCAAAATAAAGATGATAATTAAATTAGAGGTTTTATGATTTAGGAATACGGGCTCCCATGATTCCTCCGTCACAGAGAAATTCATCATTGACATAAAAGATCTGATCTCTCAATTACTAGTTACTCGATTAGCGCAAATTCATTTTTGCTAATATATATATATATATATATATGAGAATCCCATGAGAACCCTCTTTATATGAGAACCGTGAGAACTACTGAATAATGACCATTTTAGATACATTTAAAAGTTGCAATCACTTATTAACAATGTATTATAACTAGTTATACCCTTAGTTTTCAATTTAAACAAAATTTAGTTAATTTTTAAGGCTTTTGAAAATAGTATAATATTTAGGTGGTCATAGTCGTTGCTTATAGGTTAATTATATATGATAGCTTAAAACACTTGAAATAAATAACTATAGCTTGTTACTATTAAAATAGATGTAAAGTAACACTATAACACTTTTATTGAATAAAGGAGTTTTGATGTAATTGACATGGGAAAGAGAAGTGGAAAGGAAAATGCAAAAGTGGCATAACAAATAACAACAAAAATGAAAGTAGTTGATTCTCATTTCTTTTTATTACTACCCCTAACCAAACGGGACAAGTTCAATGCAATACTCAAAATGAATTCAATGTGAAATACTACTATAACGTTTCATTGAGAGAAAAAATAAAAATCAAGTGGAATTCACCAAATACAAAACAAATGGCGCATGATACAATTTACCACATCGAACATCAAAAGATTTATCACTAAATTCCATATTAACCCAAACAAAACCAAAATCATTAGTTCAAATATACTATAGTATTCAATGCAACTTCTGTGTAAAAAAATTGACAAAAAAAAAGGGGAGAAATTTTGAATTAATTACTCCCTTTGTTGATTTTGTTTGATATGTTTTGACTTGTATAAATGTTAATGCACTTGTTTGACTTTAAACATATGTTGTTATATACTTATATATATACATGTAAAAATTATAATATTGGGATATTGATAACGTACTCATTGAATTGAATCAAATAAGACTTTATATGACTATATTATCTTTTATATTATAAAAGTAATTTAAATGATTGTCTCATTTTATGAATAAAGATTCTAAATATATTAAATACTTAGAGACAGAGGTAGTACAATACAATACAAAAATATGAAATAAAAAATTGGTTTATTTGATGATGAGCTTCAACGATAATATCATATAATAATTTAATTCATTTCAATTTAATTCAATAAATTATAGCTATAAAGAATACAAACTAAAACAAATTATCGGTTTAAATAAACATAAACATAATAATAATAATAAATCATACAAATTATTCAAACATACCTCATCAACTTGAGCTTGATCATTAATTTTAATCTGTTCCTCAGATAAATCAACCTCTTCAACCCCAAATCTCAATTCCTCCAATCTTCTAACAACACCGCCACCGCCACCGCCACCGCCTTCAACATTCTCCTCTTCAACCCCACACTTTCTCTCTCTACCCTCACTTTCTCTCTCATTAATACTGGACTCACCCACCTCACAACTGGACTGACGACCCAACTCATTTTCTTTGGGCCCAAGACCCAAACTTGATTGACCCACCTCAGCTTCTGGCCCAATACACGAACTTGACTGACCCAGCTCGGGTTTGGGCCCAAAACCCGAATTCCCAACATGAGCACCCGAATTCCTTGACACCCACTTGAAATTAATCCCTTGAGTTGGCTCAAAATTTGGTGATGATGATGAACAAATTTGAGATTGTTCTATATCATCATCATCCTCATAATAATCATTAAAAATTTCTGCTTTTACTTTGTGACTTTCGATTAAAGGCTTTACAATCCATTCAATCTCTTCTTCTCCAGATACAGTTTGCTTCTTTTGACTACTCTTCCTCATTATTAACAACAATTATATTATCAACCAAAAAAAAAAAAAAAATTTGTACAGTTTGGAAAGAATTTGAATGTAATAAAAATATAATAAAAAAAATTGATGTTATTAAGTAATACGAGTTGAAAATTTTGCTCTTTCAAGTTGATAATTAAATTAGTACGAGTACAAAGTATTTGCAAAAATTAAAAGTTTAGGACTCTAATTTCAAAGAAAGGGTTAATAAGTTGCTAATTGAAATATGAAATTAATGCATCTTATATAGTTATATACTTATATGAACTGAGGAGTATGAGTAGTTATTAAGCAAAATTAATGGATTAAATTATAAATTAGGAAATCGTATGTTCTTTTTCGGCTGCTATGAAAGTCAACAAATGCATGGTTCTTTTTCGGTTGTTATAAAGTTTAGAAACTTCTGCGCTGTGCACGTCAATTGTTGGATTTTTTACGAGTTTTTAAAAAAAAAAAAATGGAAAAGAGAATGTTAATCTCAATTACTCGTTTAATCATTTTAGACGGGGAATGGATATGTTATGAATTAATTTTCACTTATTTCGGATACTAATGCTTATAATGCAATTTGTATGCAGGAAGGGTTTTTCAATTCGACTTGTTGATATTTTGAGATGAGTTAAAACTGAGTATGAGTTGATTGAACCTCAATTGAGTTAAATTTGATCAGACTTCATATGAGTCAAGCTTTGTTTGAGTTTCATTTGTCAAAGCTTTGACTTACCGACTTTATCAAATTAAATGATCTCATCTTTTTAACATTTAACTATTTAATTTTCAGCGATTTCAATTAATTGATGATCGAATTAGTTAAAATATATTTGACTAAAGTGTTTAATGATTTTGAAAATGGTTTAATAAAACTCATATTTTAATATTATATTTAAAAAATTATACAAATTGAGTTTCTTATGAGTTTTAATTTGAGTTGAGTGTTGAGTTACTTGATTCATTAATATCTCGAGTCAATTTCGAGTTGGGCTTGCATTTCTGATCTTGAGTAGCTCACAAGGTGCATTGTCGATCTCATAAGCACCCCTAATAATTTAGGGAATGATTGGTTCCCAGAAATAATAAAATTGCATAAGGGAGGTATGGGTTTTATTATTACATATGACTATATAAGGAGTAGTTCCCAAGCATTTGCTTGATTTAAGAAAAATGTATAAATAAATCGAAACTCGATCTTAATTAAATGTTGTAATTATTAAAAAAATGTACAAGTACTTTTTATAGTTATGTATTAACTAATTAATGTTTAAACATTTATTTTCAAAGCACATTCATTAACTTATATTCATTAATTATTTTTTATATCGAGTATATTTTATTCAATCATAAATCAAGCGGAGTTAGGAGGGAAACTTGGAAGAGGTGAAATGGAAATGGTTGTTCTAGTTGTCGTTAAGAAATGGATGGATGAAATTAAACCCAAACGGCTATACTTTTTTTTTATATAAAGCAGACGGCCATACTTTATAAATAAGAAAAGTTTAACGATCAATGAATTTTGAGTGAATTACTTAGAAACAATATAAATGAATACGATTACTATCCTATTGAAAACTATATGTTGCATAATGTAAAGATTGTAAATCAATGAGGAGCACTCTTTGAGAATATATAATAC
This sequence comes from Suaeda aralocaspica, assembly GCA_016808085.1. Taxonomy (NCBI): domain Eukaryota; kingdom Viridiplantae; phylum Streptophyta; class Magnoliopsida; order Caryophyllales; family Amaranthaceae; genus Suaeda; species Suaeda aralocaspica. The sequence continues at coordinate 2,192,964 of PYUH01000107.1, read as the reverse complement.
TCCCATATCGGCCATATGCATATACTTCTTCATAACAATTTTTTATTTGGGGGAGTCAATAATTAATTTGGAGGCCCAATAATTGAATGATTTTGTGGGATTATTGATATTGAAGCCCAAACGTACTCCAACAAAGGTGAGATAGGCTCTTTTTTTCTTTTCCACTTTTTGAAAGAATGGTGAAATAGGCTCGAGAGATTCAAATTCTTATATGCCATTGTGCGCTTTAGCCCATGGCGTAGAACCCGAAGATGAACCCGAAGATGTAGTACAATTGAAGTATTAAGACCCCGTTGAAAACGATTTATTTTACATATTTTCAGTAAAAATAAGTTCAGATCAGCAAAAATAAGTTCATGTCACCAAAATTAAGTTTCAATCCTTAATATATTGTTAATGATTTTAGCAAAATTAAAGTCAGTGTAGATAAGTAAAAATAGGTACAATTCACCAAAAATATATTCAGATCAACAAAAATAAGTTCAAATAAGCAAATATAAGTTGATGGAAACAAGGCCTAAGTAAGACAATAATTTATATTATATAATCGGTTGTTTCTAGCAAGGTGCAACTAAAAGGAAAATTTATGTTCATTTAATTTGAAAATGAGCTAAAAGCTTAGTTTCAATTTATATAAACAAAAAAAAATATACCTACAAGATACAACCAATTGTACCATATAATATTTTAGTAAGTAACGAGTAATTGAGTACTAATCAGTACCTTGGTGGTACGTTGTTACTTTGTTAGGTACCACCAAAAGGTAGGAAATTATCGTCATTTAGGTCAAATGGAAAAGGTTTCCTCTTACATTAAATCATAGCAAGTTTTATTAAATGGTTAACTGATTCAACCTTGATATTTTTTTAAATCGTCATACTGTACGCTACAATCTGTATTAAACGATTCAGTCTTGATTACTAAACAAATAATTCAATTCGAAATATTCCATTGTCATTATTACTTGCTTACGAATTGAAGGTGTCGATTTTTCATAGGATGTTTTTTAATATGGAAGCTTCATCGGGTATGCACCTTGAAAAGATTTAGATCAATAGTAAAAAAAATTTGTTTCCAAAAAGTGAGAATGTGTGTTATGGTAGGGAATGGACCATGAAGTAGTGGTGGTTGTACTAATGAATAATGATAATGATCATACATTAGAAAATAATATTGATGGGGACTAGTAGTTGTCATTTATGGAGCATGATTTATCTAATCACTTATTCACTTTACACCTGAATTCTTATAATTATATTTGACGTGGGAGAATTTCTTTTTTCACTATTCCATGACAAATAACATTGTATCCACTATCTTACATCCTCACCTTAAATTTAAACAGCATTTGAAAGCAATTGCTCCAAGTTAAGTGAAACTTTTTTGTCTCTTTGTTGGCCATAAGAGACAATGACTTCTTTAAAGCATTGGGACATAGGGTTATTTGTCTTTAATATAAGGAATATTAAAATTTATTAATCCTAAACTAAATTTACCAAAGCTAATTAAAATTAGATTTATTGACCTTATTAGACTTTATCTAAAAAAGAATTGAATCTAATTATAGTAATCAATACAAATTGATGAGTTGATCGACTTGATTAGTCCCTATCATAATTATGTGAACTGAAACATGTCAAACTTATTAATCCTTGCAATAAGTTGGGTATGTAAAGATTATGGCCATTATGCCAAGAATAGAAAGATACCAAATAAGGTATCATGTAATTATGTTTTTTTCTAACATATGTATATATATAGAAAATATCATATAAACAATCAAAGTGACTCTATGAGTGACTTTAAAAAAATCAAAAACTTTCTCTCAATAAAAAAATAATAATAAATCAAAAGGTTATATATGAATTTTAAAAACAACGAAAGGAGTACATTTATGTTTGAGGATCGTGATTCGTGAGTATAAGATGATTTCCACTTTTTAACGAGTTGTGCAGTGCTTTCAAGGGATTGCTACTTGCTAGTGGTTTCAGTCATCGATGGTGTTAGGTGGTTAGGTTGGTCAAATGGTAAAGGAGATTGTTAAGTAAGGATAGATTAGTAAGTTGAAGATTAAACTATAAGTTAGCCAGGCCTTTAATAAGAGCAATTAAGGCCCTATTCTCCTAGTCTTATTTTTGCTGAACTGAACTTATTTTTGCTGAACTGAACTTATTTTGGCTGATCTGAACTTATTTTTGCTGAACTGAACTTATTTTTGCTGAATTTGTTTTCATATAAAATAATATATTTCCAATTTTCCATCAAAAATATAAAATCATATGTAAATATTTTTTTCCATATTATTTCTATACAATACATATTCTCTTCGAAAATGCTACCTAAATATTTTTAAAATTATATTCTACTGTTTTTATACCATAAATTCTCATTTAAAAAGATGTATACATATAAATACTCATGTACAAATTAATTTGTATAATACATATAGATTTTTGTTTTTTTATTTGAACTGAACTTATTTTTGCTGAACTGAACTTATTTTTGCCGAACTGAACTTATTTTTGCTGAACTGAACTTATTTTTGCTAAACTGAACTTATTTTTGCTAAACTGGACTTATTTTTGCTGAACTGGACTTATTTTTGCTGAACTAAATTTATTTTTGCTGAAAGTAAGTAAAAGACGAGGAGAACAAGGCCTAAGACATGTAATAGGACATGACAACTTTGAAAATTAAAAATATTTATTAGAATGCCCTAAATTAAGATGAAAATATAAAGAATTTCTCTATCTCTTTAGTAAACACGAGTTAAAGAAAGCGAGAATAATAATATCCTAGGTTTCATTTTTTTTCCCCATTACCCTTTTTATGTAAGAACCTTTGTCAATAAACGAGACAAAAAAAAAATAGGACCAGCGTAGTATCTTAGTTCAGTTATAATTGTACTGCTACACTATATAGGGTTGAAATGTTATAAATAATGCAAAAATATCTAGTGAATGCATATCAATTATCAATTTATCATATAGTGAAAGTGTATATTTGAAAACATTATTGAATTGAACAAGAGCTCCCACAATCAAGGTGGAGTGAAGAAGCACACACAAAAAAATAATAATAATAATAAATAAAATAATAATAATAAATAAAATAATAATAATAATAATAAATGTAATGTTTTTTTTTTTTGTGATTATTGGAAGACATATATGTGGGCCTCTGAAATTAATCACTACTCCATAAATTAAGTCAATAGAGTAGAACATAGATTGCTCCTTTTCCAAATTCTCAGTACTTGTAAAGTTTTAATATGTAAGTGCAATTGCTTATATTCATTGCAATGTTGTATCACAAATCCACATTGCAGAAGCTGACCCAAACTGTCTCTCAAATTATTGAACATATTACTCTTATTATTTTAGAACCCAACTACATGACTACGTAATCATTACTTCATTCACTTTCTCAGTAATTCGGTATAACTAAAAAACTGTAACAACCTTTGAGTCCTTATTTACTCGTAAATAATAACTTTATTTTGTTTATAAAAATAACTCCAGTGATTCAATCATGGATTCATGGTTGATACCAAAAACAAAAAAAATCACTCATCTGCTAATTGGTATAGCCTCTTATTATTAAAATTTTGATATTAATAAAAGTTGTGCCATTATAATAGGCGCATGCATACATAATTATAGGAAGAAGATCGTGTGAAAACTGTTTTCACCATGACAATTGGTACATTAGATAGATGTATTAAGGGGTACACGTACTTTATTGATGACATTTACATTAATAATGAAAATTTTATTGTAGAAGTATTTATATTACTTCTATCTTAAAATGTACCCCTTTAAATAAACTTCATATGTATCTCTTTTTGTAGTTTTTTTGTTGTAGCTTTCAACAAACTATAGTATTTAGTGGATCCTTATTATATATATTATCTTTAGTTTACTTGCTATATATCGACATATAATTAGCACCTATCTTTTTTATTACTAAGCTACTTCCGTTACAAATAAGATGCATCAATTCGAGGTGCATGAACTTCTAGCTAAATTTTGTATGTGAATGTAAAAGCAAGAGAAAGAAGTAGAAAATCATGTGATGAAGCGGAATATAGACAGTCAGAGAGATATAAGGAAACAATAAAATTAAAATATTGTTGCTTTTAATTTGAAGTATTGTCCATTTTTGACAACTGTTATATCAAATTTGAAACGGGGTAAAACAATATTTCTCATGTGTTTGACACAAAATCAAGTAATATAAATATATAATAACGCTTGGAAGACATAAAATTACAATTGTCAAAAGTATTATTTCTATATAATCTTGAAATGGTAGACCAATGCATCCAAATGGTATTATTGGTAATGAATAATGAGGAACTCCCTCCAACTAATAAAATATGTTGAATTGATTTAAATGTAAAATTATAGGACATGGTTCCTTAGATGATCTTATTGAGCTTATTAGGTTCGATGAAACTAACTTTAAATTAAATACGAGTAGAATTTGTCATCTGTCTTTTTCAACTTATTAAACCGATTGTAGCGTATTTGAAATACCAATTCAAATCTATTTTAATATCCATGACAGGGATTAAAGACCTCATTTACTATTGTGACTTGTGAGAAAAATAAGGTGTGGAGACATCATCTTGTGGAGTACTCCATAAGTTGGAGAAAAGAGAAGATAAGGGAATGATTATTGATTTGTGTATATTATAATTAAAAGATACAATGAATTTTACACCCATATTTAAATTACAAAAAAAAAAAAAAAAATAGCATTTAAAACTATGTAAGATTGATTCAATAATTTAATTAAGCATTCAAGTTTGAGGAGTCCAAGAGTACAAGGAAGTGGTCTACACTCTACACTCAATAAGAGATAAGAACAACAATTATTTTAGAATTTTAAGTACAACAAAGTATGTAAGCACATGAGTAGGGAAGTACTATTGTTCCAGGTGATTGCTCCCTAACAACAAATTGCTTTATTATTATTATTATTATTATTATTATTATTATTATTATTATTATTATTATTATTATTATTATTATTATTATTCAAAGGATTATATAAACAAACACAAGCATCATAGACAAAGAATCTTCATCTTTTGGTCAGCCATCTGCTTGACCTTTGTGTCAATTTTAAATTATCATGAAATCAGATTAGGATACAATGATATACATAATCAAGGGGAACAAATGCTAGATCCTTGTTTTTTAAACTAGAAAAACTAATGCTTCATTCCAAGAGCCAAATGACACAAAGGCTCACTCAATCCAAGTTATGCTTAGTATAGTTAAATATGAGTATAGCATATACCTGGTTAATGGATATGGTAGCTCAATGGTTAAATGATGATTTTATACTAGTATGATCTTTATCACTCGTAGATAAATTTTTCATTAGACAAAGTCATTATACGACCGATAAAAAAATCCAATAATTTAAAAGGTTAAGATAACTATGATTAAGAATATTACATGTACGAGTTCGTATTCATTTATATTTGCTTCTGGTTTTCTTCATTTATTATTGTAGTTGTGTGTTTTATCGAACCATTATCAACCATGAATGAGGCGTTCCCTCTTATAGCTCAGTCCGCATCAATGAGCTGAGCCATGCATGAGGTGCGTCTTTTAACCTACAAACATATAAATGTAACACAAACTACGACATGATACGAAATAATCAAGTATTGTTTTTAATTGCATGAATTGAAGTGTAACATGAAATATATCAAATTGTTCTCATGTAGTCATGTCACATTATGGATATCGTACCAAAAATGGCTTTGTTAAAGGAATCAAAAAATTATACTCAATTACTAATTAAAGGGTCTTAAATTTGGCTTGACAAAATTGAGGGGTCGTTTGGTTCATTAGGGAAGTGCAAATTCCCATGAATTTACAATTTGTGGGAAATAAATTCTTAACATCAAAATTATGGGAATTTAACAAATTTGTTTGGTTAAGAATGAAGGAAGTGAATTCCCATGGGAATTATAACTTACCAAGGGGGAGTAAGGTAAGTAAATTCTCATGTTTTGTAAGAAATCAAAATTTCCATGAATTTTTATTGCCTCCATTTTTATTTTTTTGTGTCAACCAAACAAGAAGTAGAAAATGAAATTCATGAAAATTTTGAATGCCCACAATAAATCCAGCCAACCAAACAATACTTGATAATACCATAAAGGTAATAAAGAACCAACAGATGTTCCGATGTATAATTGTATATCTATATTACGGAGTACTTACTTTGTCTCTTATTCATTGCCCTATTCATTTACTACTATAAAATTTTTACGATGTTATATAATATATGTATTTAGTGGATGCCCATTATACCCCTATGATTATTCTAGTATATTCTAGATACTAGGTTTATAATTCTCTAAGGAAACCCTAATTGTTTCCCATGTCTATATATATATATGTATGTACTCCCTTATGATTTAATGAGATGAAAACAGATCTATTATTCTCTCCCACAAATACTCTCTACTAAAACCCTATTTTCTATAACATACGATTAGTTTTTTACAAGGTACGGAGTATATCTTTTCATTAGTTTTCTACCTAGAGTAACTAACCATAGTTAAAAATTACAAGTATTATGCGGGTAAAGGGGGAGCTGTTTTCCCCACTCTCACACAGTTCACTCTAACCTGAAAAATAATTAAAGAAAGAAAAATAAATAAATAAATAAATAAATAAATAAATAAATAAATAAATAAATAAATAAATAAACAAAGAGAATAAACTGCTTTGCTAAATAAAGAGGGAATCTCAATTGATCTTCTGTCTTTCAAATCTCAAATGAATGAAGTTTAATTAATCCCCTTTATTTAACTATAACTTCTTTACAACATTCACTTCATTTTTCATTAATTTTTTTTAAAAATATATTCTCTTATTTTTCTTACAAATTGCATAAAACCAAAATATTTAAAAAAAAAAAAATCTCAATCTCAGGTAATTAAACAACAATTCTCTTTTTTCCCTCTATATTTGTTTCTATTTTAGTTTTTGTTTTTATTCAAAGTATTTATTTATTTATATTTGAACTTCATTAATTATATTATTATGATGAAACTTCAAAAAAGTCCTCTTTAGTGAGTTCAGTTATTGCAGATTTTGCCACTTCTCTGCTATTTTCTGCACCCACTAACCTCCACTTGTCTCTCACTTATTTCTTCTATAACCCACTTCATTTTATTTCATTTATTTTATTTTTCTTTTGTTCAATCAAAAGTTATTATCTTTAAGTTTTTTCTCCTGTTTTTCTGGAAAAAAAAATATTACAGTAAAAGTTGATTTCAGTATCATAATATTGAAACTTGAGTGATTGCTTTGGTTAAGTTGAAGAAGAAAAAAGGTGGGATTTTTGCATTTTTTTCTGGGTTTTTTTTTTTTTGCTTTTATTTTATAGTTTAGTACACTATTATATTATATTCAGTTTCATTTTTTAGTTGTATTTGATTTGATTTGATTTATGGGTGATCTTATGTTGAAATGCTGACTTGAAAATCACTTGTGTATAATTTCTGTGATAAAATTTTTATTTTTTTATACCTTGTTATAAAGAATCTAAGTTTTGATTATATGATTTGTATGTGAGATTTATTTTTTTGTTGATTTATTTATTTGTTCTATTTTAAAGTTGAAATCTTGAAGTTTGGAACTTTTCCTTGTGACTTTACCTGTTTTATTTATTTATTTATTTATTTACTATTATTATTAAGAATATCTGAGTTTTTTTTGGTGAGTACTGAAGCAACTCTGATTTGAGGTTCCAAGAAAAACATTTGGTATGAAATGATTTGGTATCACGATTTAATGATTAGTAATGCAATAAAGTTATGAAAATGAATTATTGATTTCATTTTTTGAATATAATTTTCTGGGCTTAAAAATTGGCTCTTTTACCATATGAATTTATCTTGGCTTTGGTATTTTTGCAGTGTCGGGGTAATCATAACTTCATAATTTTGGGATATAATACAACAAATCAATCGTAATTTAATCTGCAGTAGTTGAGTGAAGAACTGTGTATCATGGTATCAAGGTCTTATTCGAATTTATTGGATCTTGCTTCGGGTCAGTTCCCGAGTTTAAGCCGAGGGGATAAGAGATTTCCTAGAGTAAAAACTGTTGCTGGAGTGTTGTCTGAGTTTGATGATGAAACTAGTAATAGTGTGAGCTCTGATGCTCCTTCTTCGATTAGTCAAGAGCGCGTAATCATAGTAGGAAACCAGCTTCCGCTTAAGGTACATCATAAGTCTAATAGTGAGAAAGGAGGGCGGTATTTCACTTGGGATGAGGATTCCCTTCTTTTACAGCTTAAAGATGGTCTTGCTGAGGATGTTGAGATTGTCTATATAGGGTGTCTCAGTGAACAAATTGACCCGAGTGAACAAGATAGTGTTGCACTCCATTTGTTCGAGTCCTTTAAATGTGTGCCTACCTTTCTTCCACCCGAGCTTTTTACTAAATTTTATCATGGCTTCTGCAAGCAGCACTTATGGCCTTTGTTTCATTACATGCTGCCTTTGTCACCAGATCTTGGTGGTCGTTTTGATCGGTCCCTTTGGCAGGCGTATGTGTCTGTAAACAAAGTATTCGCTGATAAAGTTATGGAAGTGATCAGCCCTGATGATGACTATGTCTGGGTTCATGATTATCATTTGATGGTACTTCCGACTTTTTTGAGAAAGCGTTGTAACAAGGTGAAACTTGGATTTTTCCTCCATAGTCCGTTCCCTTCATCTGAGATTTATAGGACCCTTCCTGTCAGAGACGAAATTCTGAGAGCTCTTCTAAATTCTGATCTCATCGGTTTTCATACTTTTGATTATGCTAGACATTTTCTCTCATGTTGTAGTAGAATGCTAGGGCTTTCTTACCAGTCCAAGCGAGGTTACATTGGTTTGGAATATTATGGTCGCACAGTTAGCATCAAAATTCTTCCTGTTGGAATTCACATGGGCCAGCTAAAATCTGTGATGAACCTTCCTGAGACAGAAGTCAGAGTTTCAGAACTAAAAGAGCAGTTCAAGGGTCAGACTGTCATGCTTGGAGTTGATGACATGGACATCTTTAAAGGCATCAGCTTGAAACTTTTGGCCATGGAGCAATTGCTTCTTCAACATCCTGATAAGAGGGGTAAGGTTGTTATGGTTCAAATTGCTAATCCGGCGAGAGGGCGTGGTAAAGATGTGCAGGAAGTTCAATCTGAAACCAATGCCACAGTGAAAAGAATCAATGAAACATTTGGTAGATCGGGTTACAAGCCTGTAGTATTGATTGACGCCCCACTTCAGTTTTATGAGCGAATGGCTTATTATGTAATTGCTGAATGTTGCCTTGTTACAGCAGTAAGGGATGGAATGAATCTTATACCGTATGAGTATGTAATTAGCCGGCAGGGTAATGAACAACTAGACCGAGCATTGGGACTGGGACCGACACAACCAAAAAAGAGCATGCTAGTTGTTTCTGAATTTATTGGCTGCTCTCCTTCACTTAGTGGGGCTGTTAGAGTTAATCCGTGGAACATTGATTCTGTAGCGGAGGCAATGGAGTCTGCCTTAACTGTTCCAGAGACTGAGAAGCAATTGCGCCATGAGAAGCACCATAGATTTGTGAGCACACATGATGTTGCCTTTTGGGCTCGTAGCTTTTTGCAGGATCTTGACAGAGCGTGCAGGGAACATGTTAAAAGGAGGTGTTGGGGTATTGGCTTTGGATTAGGTTTTCGAGTCGTCGCTTTGGATCCAAGCTTTAGGAAGCTGTCTCTAGAGCATATTGTTTCAGCATATAAGAGGACAAAGAACCGGGCTGTTCTTTTAGATTGTGATGGTACCATGATGACACAGAGTTCGGTGAGCTCAAATCCTAATGCGGAAGCTGTTGGAATATTAAATAGCCTTTGCAGAGATCCGAAAAATGTTGTCTTCCTAGTTAGTGGAAAAGGCAGATCAAAGCTAGATGAATGGTTCTCTTCCTGCGAAAACCTTGGAATTGCAGCAGAGCATGGATACTTTGTTAGGTATATGGCCTTTCTTGCTTACTTTTCTTTTAATCATTTAATTATTCAATATAAACAGTTCATCACTAAACTGCTTGAATGATGTCAAACTGTCCCTATCCTAGGGAAGAGTAAGGTCACAAGGGGTTTGATGTACACAGTCATACTCCTTTGACATTAATGAAGTTGTTTTCAGTTGACTTTTGATGATTATATTTAATTATTCCATGTTTCAAAACTGTCAACACATCGGCAATATTGAGATGACTAGTCTTTTGTTGAAGATCGTTTGAAACATATTTTCAGATAACTAATCTTTTGTAGAAGATCATGTTTGAAACATTACAAGTGGGATGGGATTATGGGAATGAAAGAAAGAGCTCCTCCAGAATTTGTTCTGCTGTTAAATTATCTGAGTTCAGCAATCAAATGAGCTCTGAGTGAGCTAACAGCATAAAGGAAACGGAAACTGAAAAAGAAAAGTGTTGGGTTTTGCTAGGTTGTTGTGGCTATAGTATTAGTAAATTCTTTGCTTCTGGATCTCACATATAAATACCCCTTTCTCTTTCTGTTGGATTGGATTGGCTGCTATGGTGCTACCCACAAAGTTCTAGCTAAATTTTTCTTCATATATGTATGTGCTTCTGTGTACGTATACTGCAACATTAATCCCATAAGATACTACCACTAGAATCCAATATTAGAGGACAAGGTTCTTCAGGTAATGTATAATAAGGTAGTTATTTGTAGCTGTAGAAGGAAGCACGTTTGTTAGAGTAGAATTGTCTATAAATAAAGCTCATAGAGAGAGGGAAAGATAGTTAGATGTTATTGATACTTGGAGGGCTGAAATTTTTCTTGGGGGTGAAACAAGCCACTCGAAAACTTGTATTTGGAGAAAATCAAGCCTCTTGAAAGGTTGAATATCTTCTACATATTCTGAATTTGTCAATCTATCGATTCATACCATTGATCATTATCTTACTCAATCTCCATTTTAGTCCACATTCTGCTGTTTTAGTGCTCAAACTATGTCAATTCATAGCATACTATTTGAAATATGAGGAGAGTTGGGTATTTGGTGCAACCTTTCCTCTGAGTAGTCAAGACTCAATAGTATTACAGGAGGACCAAAAATAAACGAAAAAGAGGGAGTTTTATGGTGGAGGGAGCACTACATATTTATGTGTGAGCCAGTGGTTTTGGAGACGATTAGAGTAGCGGGAATTCATGGGTGAGAAATGTGGCATCAAAAAGAGAAATTTGCATTCAATATTCATACTCAACTGCTTCATTTAAGCCTTTTTTTTTGTGATCTTTTGTATATAACGGAAATGAGTGTATGGTCATAAATGATAACGAGTGTACGAGACACCAAAGTGACTCCATCGTCAAAGACACAATAAGAGATATAAATACTGCAATATGAAGAGGAGTGCAGGAGGGCGTGGGGTATGGAGTGGGTATTCCCACACTATAAAAGCCTAGTAGTCTGATTGATTAGACAATAATAATAGCAACAAAGGGAAATGTTACTAAAAAGAATGAAAATGAAATTGATTTTGCGAAAATGAAGCTATGAGAAGTAAACTCTTTTTCTTTAATATGCACAGGTATGATAATGCTGCTGACTGGGAAACTTGCAAACCTATTTCAAATTTTGACTGGAAGCATGTGGCTGAGCCAGTGATGCAACTATATGCTGAGACAACTGATGGTTCATTCATAGAGACAAAAGAGAGTTCACTTGTGTGGAACTACAGACATGCAGATCGAGATTTTGGGTCATGCCAGGCAAAGGAGCTGTTAGATCACCTTGAAAGTGTCCTTGCCAATGAGCCTGTGTCTGTCAAGAGTGGTCAGTATATTGTTGAAGTCAAACCTCAGGTTTGTGATCTTAAGATCCTCTATTTTCTTATTGATAATAATACATGAACCCATGTGCGGAGTGAGTGAGTGATTGTTTGTTATCGACTATGCTAGAGATTTATGGTGGGGGAGATAAGTAGCCAAGTATGAAAACACTGACAAGTTTTATGAATGTCGAAAGAGAAATTATTGAGTTGGGGGTAATCTTAGTGCTACTTGACTCCCTTTTTCTAAATTCAAATTCTAATGATCCACTGTGAGTCTGTGACTGAGCTTCTATAGACTTGGGAGATTGTTTGCAAATTGCTTTGAGACTAGCGACAGTAGTTTCAGTCTGAGAGCTAATGGTAGTAGTCTGTTTTGCTAACGTAGTTTGCAGTGTATTACATTGGATGATGCACCCACATTATGTTCTCTTGAGTGTTTTCAAATCTTCTCATACAAGTTGATCCTGCGTTACCATCATTAATTGTCCCCTCAATTGCATACGATTGTTCCTTGTTATTCTCCTGTTACTCCCTTTGTTTATCTTCGAAATTGCTTCCTATTTAAATTTGTCCTTTCCTCTACACTCTGCATTATTGTGTCTGTCAATGAATGTCAATATGTGATATAGATCGATTAAGTCATTCAGTCAATTGAATCTAGCCGAGATACTGATTAGCTTGGGAAGTAGCATCAACAACATCAACAAAATTCTAGCTGCAAAAGTTGGATGCAAATTTAAAATATCAGATCTTAAGTTCTATGCCTTTTCTGTTTGCAGGGTATTAACAAGGGTCTGGCAGCAGAACGTCTCCTCGATACAATGCAGAAGAAAGGGATGCTCCCTGATTTCGTTCTCTGCATTGGCGATGATAGGTCAGACGAAGATATGTTCGAGGTGATATCAAGTGCAAGGACGACTTCTTCTCTCTCCCCTGTCGCTGAAGTCTTTGCCTGTACGGTTGGCCAAAAGCCAAGCAAAGCCAAGTATTACGTCGAAGATAGCAGTGAGATTCTAAGGATGTTGGAAGGGCTCGCCGTTGCCTCAGAGCAGGCGGTCATGAATGGCTACCAGGGTCCTAAACAAAGCATTATCGACAAGGTTAACTGAGGGATCGTTTCTATCATTTCTACCCCTTGTCTTCTTGTACAGTCTCAGTTGTTCAAATTTGCTAAAACAATACATTACTTTCCTAGTTGTAGTCTTAGGTTTTCGTGGTGAGTCATATTAATGGTTAAGCTTTAAGAGAGAGAGAGGGGGGGGGGGGGG
>PYUH01000107.1:2138057-2179798 GCA_016808085.1 Suaeda aralocaspica | reverse complement strand
TGTTGTCGATTAGTGCGTTTTTTTGTGGTGAGTTATATTTAATGTAGAGTGATGATGGAGAATTGGAGATGTCCTATTTATTGTAGGACTAAGAAGTTTTTATGTTTATGATATTTTACTTAGTATTAGATTATTTCCCAATGTGTTGTTTAGATCTTATATTAATGCTCGTGCATGCACTTGTTGAATAAAGATTCCACAAATACTATATGCTTAGATCTTATGGGAAATTACAGGAGTGTACCGCTGTGTTAGTATTCTTAAATCTTAATATAACAAAATTAGTGCTATCAGCACTCTGAGAGGGGTGACAAGGCAAAGGAAATGCCATCACCTGCTTGATTGTCTGATCCTCAAGGTTTCATAACCCAACTGCTAAGTTTTCACATACAGTGTCAAAGTACACCTATCTCTACGCGCTAAAAGCGCGTTTAATTTAAGTTCATAGAGGAGGCTTTTAATTTGCTCTATTACCAACCCACTCCCTACGTACACTCACCCACCCGATCACCTTGGAGCCTAATTCTAAATACTATATGCTGTATCGGTGTTTGTTTTGGTGCTGGCCAAATGCTGCCTTCATCAAGAGTGAAAATTTCGAGCTTCACACTTTCACCGGTGAACTCGATCTGTTGCATTACCTCTGAATCACCACTGATCCTGAATCGGTGGTAGAAACCTTTTTGTGCGTACTCACCAGTCTCAGAAAAGGAAAATAGTATTGTCCGGTAGCAGCGCAGGCTCAGTAACTTAAAGACAATAATGACAAAGAAATTATACTTTGAAGTTGGTACAGCCGAGCACTGGTTCAAGCATTAACATTACACAGCTTTTCTATATAGACAGGCTTTTAAATAAAACTAACTAATTGTAAACTACATGAGAGTTGAGTGTACACATATCTATGTAATGATCTGATCAGGGACAGAAGACTATTCTGCTCGCTAGAGTCTCCAAGTATGTACTCACAAGAAAAATGATGAACTAAAAAAATGAATGAAAGTGAAACTAGTGGTGACAAGGAAATGATGACATCAACAATATAATTCATACACAGAGATCGTATGTTTGTTACAAACATCTTTCAACTTGGAAAACTAAATTACAATACAATATACATTCATTAAAAGAAAAATTCACCGAAACAAACATGTACATGTAAATCGTCATAACCTGCTAATCTGTATACTAATCATATAAAACTTCATCTACTGCAAGAGTAGAGTTAGCATGGAAGCTGCAACAATACTTTCAGTGGCAAAACGGATGCAGAACCAAACCCGAGAGGTTGGTGTAAGGTTTGAGAAATTGAATATTTGTCTTGCGTATGTCATCATGCTAATACTCGTACGGCAAACTTCATTGACTCTTCAAAGTGTGCTAGTTTGATCTCAGAAAACTCATTACTTTCATCTTCTTTCATAGATCTGGATTTTCCCTTTTCTTTCCTTCCCTCTCATATCTCTTCAGTTTTCCCTGATAGGCGTATTTGCAGCATATGACAGATTTTTGTTATGTTGGCGCCTATATTTTCTAAGTATGGCAAAGCCTTAGGTAAGGATGGGGCGTGTCTACAACTGTGGTGTGTGCTTGCAGCACGCGTTCATCGAGAGCGAGGACAAGATACATGAAAGGCTATCGCACACTATCAAAAGTAAACCAAACGACACAACTAATGTAGCTGGTAGGGTAGTAAGGATCGAATCTCAGGGAAGCGTTAAATCTATTGTTCTAAAGCTAAACTGTTGTAAGAGCCTTGGTCGAGTGAAGTATTGACTAGCTAACTGACCATTGACTAATTACTAATAATTACGGAAATGACGAAGAATTAAACCAATAACTAAGCTAGGTCATTCGGGTCACCAAGAACACCTAATGGATTCACTAACAAAAGCCGTTCAGTCTCACAACTATCGTCAAATTAGGGCTCACTAATTCTCCGTAACTCAGACTCCCTCGAAACTCATCTAGGCGCTCTTTCGCTCATGCCTAGACTAATTCCGCCTATTCCAGTGGCTTTTGTGGGTATTTTTACTCTTCGGCATCAAATTCAACAATTACCAGAATTACAACTAAATCTCGCGCACAATTCAATTGTAAACAAAGAAACCAATAATAGGAAATTGATACTATTATGGGATGAAACAACCTAATTTAATTAGTCCATTGATTGATCAAGGTTTCCCTAACCCTAGAAATTAGAAACTCACTTCATATTATGAAAATTAAAACAAGAATAGTTGTAAAACCCTAATTGAATTCATGAAGTATGAACAATTAAACTAATTAACATAGACAAATAACTAAATTAATTAAATAAAGAGACTAAAAGCATAAATTAACTAAAATAAGAACAAAAACAGAAGAATTACAAATTGGAGAAACAATTGAGACTTGAATTGAATGGAATCTGTTATGAACAAAACCAATTTCCCTCAATAATTTGAGAGAGAAAAGTACTTAATTCTAAAACCTAAGAGTAATTCTTAATTCTGAAAAGATAAGTTGTGTTTCTCGAAACCGTGCCTATGTACCCAAATTTGGGCTTACAAGCCTAAGTACGAAGGAAATATAAAAAAAAACAAAAAGTGCGGGAAAAATCGTCTGATGCGGGCGCATAGGAGGTTATGGCGCCCGCATCAGACCTCCAGAATGCCCTCTTCAGCTTTTGTTTCTCATAATGCCCCGCATATGTATTTTTATGCGCCCGCATAATGACCTCAGAAGTTTATTTTGCTTTCTTTTTTTTATTTCTTCTAAGTTTCTTTAATGACTTGTTTTATACTCTTCGCTTCACGATTTCCATGAATTCATTTTTTCTCCCGTGCTAAGCTTTCCCGGCTTCGTGCCGAGCCTCGGTTTTCGTGCCTGAAATTACAAAACATACCAAAACCGAGCATAACAACCCCGGATGATAAAAATCAACTAAATGCTTCTAAAAATTTTGCAGGAAATCAACCAAACTTAGCGAGACACTTCAATTTAGCATAAAACATCAAGACCAACACGGCCAGATATTACAACTACTAGGCAATAAAATTGACTCGAAACAAGGGAAAACAACTATAAAAACCACACATATCAATTCCCCTTCCAAGCCAGCTTTTTTTGCACGCCCCGTAGTAAAGATAACGAAATGACCTTCACCTCATAAAACACATATGCATCACAACTCAAGGATCCTTCCGAGTTTACTAAGATCAAGCAAGTCAACATGCTGCACATTCCTAAAAAAGTCAAACAAGCCAACCAAGCAAGTTTAATGAATCGATGACTGAATAGACTTTCACGGGTTGTCACTCCACCAATTGAGCATCTATAATGCAGCTCACGCCCACCCCCCAACCATAAGAAAATGAAATGCATATGCAATAGTGTTTTAATGCAGTTTGATTGGAACCAAACCCACATTCACACCTCATGCAGTGTTAAGGGTATACACTCCCTCCTAGAGTCGACTCGAAATGACATTAAACTCTACGACCACTTGCCAAAGATCCTCCACATACCACAGCCATGCCATGAAGATCAAGAGGACTTTATAGCGTCTGTTAACGTAAGGGCTAGGGTGAAGGGTAAGATAAATTTGGGTAATGTGGCTGAAAATGCGGGGTAATACGCATACAAAACATCGTGGGACTCACCAACAACATCATACAATAACATCAATGTTCTCCCATCATCCCTTCCAAACAATCACCAAATTTTCAATTTTCATTCATTCACCACTTTTATTTCCATTCAAGTACAAATAAATCAGATTCAAGTTTTCATTCATCTACTACTATTCATTTCAACTTGTTTTTCTTTTTTTTTTTTTCATTTTTCTTTTTCAAATTTCTTTTTTTTTTTTTTTTCTTTTTAGTTTCACGACTCTTAATAGTTGGCCATTAAGACCAAACTATCACACGTACAAACCGGACTCCAATCACATTTGAAAACCAATATTTGTGTTTAAAACACAATTCCAGTCATGGTCACGTTACGAGCTAATGTGAAACTTATAGAAACCCTGCACCATCAAAAATTTTCATTTTCAATTTAACCTAATCCTTCCAACACAAACGTCACAACAATCACAGAACGTAACCAAAACCCTTCTGACTCTCCCCGCGCACAGCTTGAGGCCTACCATATGTTATCATACCAAGGCCCAAAGGTTGTTGTGGTTATTTTGTGAGGGATTAAGGCTTAAGAAAACCATGGGATCAAGGGGAAACAGAATGTTCAGCATGAAAATCCTAATAGTTATCTGGAAGCTCTAAAAACAATTGAATGCCTCTTATCTGCGCAAACATGCAAACAAAACTTCAATTAAAAGTTACTAAGTCCAAAGGCAAACTCAAGATCATAATTGTCACAGGAACTAAGCCACCATGAAAGAATACAATTTAATGTAGCTATAAAACCAAAGTGGCTCAAATCCTCCCGCTAACACAGTTCAAGTCCAAGACCCAAGCAAGGTTAGGCAGCGTTTGACATGCAAGGAATGCTAGCAATTTAAGAACTAATCATGGCCGCCGGCACAACATCCAAAAGCAACTAATCCAACACAAACAGAAGTTCATCGAAATTTGTACATGGGTACCTGCAAGTCAATCAAGATAAAAACCGGGCCGAGCAGATAGCCATCACAATAAGGATTCTCTTTTAACAACCGACCTATACCTTTAAATAGGGAAAGCAGTACATTTTTTTTGGTTACATGTAAACTCCCGGCCTTAGGGACGGTCACAAACCATGTAACGGTCCTACGCAAAGTATTAAACTACCTAGAAAGCAATAAAAAAAACCTAATGCTAACAGCTCATTCCAACAATACAAGTCGACGCAAAAGGAGAGCGGAGTTTAGGAACATCTACCCAATGTGAAATCAACAAACAATTCGTAATCGATACAGAATGGTCCTAGTCCTGTTCCGATTGTTCATATCTGCCCCCTCAGGGGAAAAAAAAGCAACCCAAGTTCTCACATTAACAGAAAACATACAGAACAATAAAAAAGGTTTTCAAATATTACAACCTAAATAGAGTAACTAGTTTCCCCCCCAAGCCCCAACACCTGTCCCGTCCCGGGATACTAATCAATGAAAAAAAATGGGGAAGAGGGATAGGACAGCTGCAGGACGCCTACTGCTGCCCGGGCCGCAAGGTGGCACCTGGGTTAGTAGTGGTGGGAGAGGGTAGGAGGTAGGGTCCACATTTATTTGGTCATACTGGTGGTGATCAGTAGTGGGTTGGTTGGAATGTTTGCAACGTGACCCTTGATCTGCTTATATGTAACATGTGCTCTCTCCTGTGGACCCCTGCAGTGTTTCTACATTCCGACTTCGGATCGGGCCGCGGACACTATACATCTAAACTACAAACGGTGTCCGTATTGCTCGAACTGTTGATCAAGCTGCATCGACCAGCTGGGTGTTGTGGCATGCATTCGTCCAGGCGGTTCACAGAGGAGGTCATACAAGAGGGGCGCCATGGGGTCGTGGGTTACAGGTGTGCGGGCTGGTTTGTTGGGGATGTCTATCTTGAGGACACCCCACCGCCTGCTCATCGCTGGCCATTCTGAGGCCACCTTTCAGATCTTTCCGTCCTCCATCGCTAGTGGTTGATGGGGTCTGGTGGGAATCACCTCCAGGCGGTTTAACGCCTAGGGGGGTGTCCATAGTAGGGTTTGATGGTAAGGTTGTTCGCCGGGCGGGGGGTTGGGATCCCTGGTAGCAACATGATATGTCTCAGGAACATTCCAATACAGCGTCAGTGCCGTGCCTCTAGTGTTATGTTCTGGAGAACCGGCAGTCCGCTCTTAAGGAAGGGATGTACTCCGTGGGTTGTCTTTCCTTCCTCTCCTGGGTGGCAACCCTTCATAAGTTTTCTTCCGGCTCTCTAATTGGTTGAGCCAACCAGGTATCCATTACCTCCACGTAAATACACCCCGTCGTTGTCTGGCACCACTCGGCTATCTCAGTCAAACTAAGGGCAAGGAAAACACCTAGTGTTGTCCGATTGTCGTCTCGGCCTGTGAATGGGATCACCTCAGTATGCTCCCCACAGAATCTACGCTCATCCCACAGGGCGACCTGCCCCCATTACTCTCCTCGGGGAAAATTGAGGCAGTAGGTAATAAACCGCTGAGGACAGTTCGAGGGCTGCATGTTGGACTCCGACTGTGTCCCCTTGTCTGTAGTGGGAATGAGTGCATATGTTGGCGGTGGGTTGACCGTCAGTGTACGGAGCACCAGGAGGCTTTCATAGTTTAGACCACTTCTGTTCGATGAGCTATCAACGACCTAGGTTTGCGCAGGGTCCCAACTGAAGAAGTTGCTGCATTGAACTGTTGAGGAGGTGAAGTCATAGTGGGTGCCGAGATGTTGAAACTGACCACCCCTCTGTTTCTAGCTGTTGTACTAAGGCGTGTTCTCGCATCAATAATCCCTGAACCGTGGAAGGTAGAGAGGAACTCCAGCGTGACGGTCGGTTCCCGGTAGGTGGGCTGGTGGCCATTGTTCGCATCATGTCCGGGCATGTTGACGCCGACCATCACTCCAAACAGTTTGTCCGCCATTTGGGACCCACTGTCAGGTGATCCCATCTCTATCATGTGCTGGGTTCATAAAAATCTTTGTGTAGACTTTTGATGGGCGCTTTTGGTTCTCTTCTCGAACCGGTATCGGCGTTGTTGGCGGCGTTGTTTGGTGGGCGGGGGTCTCCGGGTCCTCAGATTGGGGGCGGTTGTTTACCCCTATTGAGGGGGCGGGTGAGACGACTGGTCCTTTGTGTTGTTCGAGGTTCGTGAGAGCTCATGGTTCCTTCTGTCATCAATTCTCGAAATGAAAGCATTAGAACCATAGACAAACCAAAAATCGGGATAAACACATAGAGGACATACTCGCGTAATGTTAGTAGCTCCAATTAGGGTTAAAGATTTAAGTACAATTTCGGAAGACCGTCTATTTTATCGTATGAGCACATTCCGTGAGGCTTAACAACAATCACCAAAACCAATGTTTTCGACATCGCAACCATACGCTATTTTACAGTTATTTCCAAGTTTTCACCTAAGTTCAATAAGCGGCAATCTCATTAAACCTGGGATTGCAATACCACATTTTGAAACTACTTATTAATTTCGAAACACTATTTTATTCAAGTAACAATCATTACGTGGTAAAGGAAAAAACCCCTAAAAAAATATTCCAAACTCTCTCTTAGCTATTGATCAACACACAATTGTCTAACACTTTCAGCAAGTGTTAAAGCTTAAGACTATGATCAACTCAAAGAATCGAAGGCGTTGTTCACCACCTGTGTCAAAAATAGGGCATAAATTTTTTTCCTAATTTGTGGCATAAACTTGAAATTTGACACCATTAATAACATCTTTAACCAGCATAGTTTTCAACATCACACAACTAAACTCAAGAAAAAAACATAGTATGAAATTGTAACTACGAACCCTATAGTGTGAACGCCATGTAAATGGTCAAGAAACTTGTTATTTAAAAACTGCTTACAGTTGGATTTCATACCTTAATCAGATGTAAGACGAACAGATGGGGTGGAGATATGGTAAGTAGATAGACCCAGAAAACCCCCAACTCTCCCAATTACACCTAAAATCGCCCCAAACTGCGCATATTTCGACTGCGCTAGCCTTCTTCTGTAGCCGCCGAGTGCCCCTCAAATTTTGCCGACTGATTAATTGGAGGGCCGTTTTTAGAGGAAGCTGCAGAGGCAGATCTTGTTATTCACATTTGAGGTTGATTTGGTTTGCAAGTATCCGAGTGAGATGTGAGGAGACAGCATATTTGCTGGGAGGGTTAAGCGTTATGTGGAGGTTAGGGGTTTGCGGATACAGCCAAGAAGGTTATGGTGCGGTTCGAGTGATTATGCCAGCGCGATCAAAGGTACGCGAATAAAAGTAACATAGATTCAAAAAATGTAAATTAAACCGTTTTGCAACTTCGGGTTTTGATCGCCCGCATACGGGTGTATGCGGCCCATCAAATTCAAATGTCACAAAGTCATGTGTTGTGCTCTGGTGGGTGACCTGCGGCGCATACACATTCTTATGTCGGGCGCATCCATGTATTCACTTTTCAGGCAATCACTCTTTGCGGGTTCTTTGTGATTCGGTAGGATGCGGGCGCATTAAGGATCTTAGCGGGCGATTCTTCCTTTTTCCAAAGTTTACCAAAACTTTATGGGGTTCATGGGTTGGTCAAGATGCGGCTCCGTTCATAAATCCTTATGCGTCCGCTTGCCCCTTGTGTATCAGACTATTGTTTCTTTTCTTCCTTTTAAAACTTTCTTTTCATCTTGACCTGCTCACGTAGCATTTTGGTCGGACATTGCCACACTAACGGCTCTAGTTACCATACCACCTAACTGCCTCAAGAACACTAAAAACACAGCAACTAAAAATTACGAAAAAGCCAAAAAAACTAATAACACAAAAAGGGGTCCCAAAAGCATATACAACAGAGTTAAGGGGTAGAGAACAGCTCGGGTTGCCTCCCGAGAGAACGCTGTTTTAGGGGTTCACCTAGCCTCTGACCGTCGGCTCCGGTATTGTGGTCCGTGTTGATCGGGATTGAGATTATTGCAACACCTCTTTTACTAATCCAACGGCATCACACCTTCATAATTTTTTAGAGTTAAATCGTGTTTGCCCCCGTTGACTTCCTTTCACTTCTCTTTTGGCACTTCAACAGAACCCGATATTTGCTACCATAGTAACGAAAAGGGATTCCCCGCTTTTCCACCATGGGACTCTCAAGTTTCTCCGAGGAACAATTTGAATGACGGGCGAATTATCAAGCATACCCTATCCACCACTGAAACTCCTCCTTCTCCTATTCTTTTGTCGTTTGCCCTCTGTCTTTTTTCTGTCAGTTATCTTTTTTTTTTGCATCACTCATCCCTACCAGGCTAAACGACATTCAGCGAGTTCCTTTACGTTGAAGGTGTTCCCTTTTCTCGTCTCTTGCAGCTGGCATCGCATATTCAAATTCCTTCTTTGCCCTTTACAAATTGCCTTATATTTTCGAACTCACCGTAAGGTTTGCACTGCTTTACATTCCTAAACTTTTACCTTGAAACGGAGATGCTTCTTGATTGGGGTTTTGTAAAGCCTGTCCTATTTTATGCCCATTAGATGCCCATTTCGGTGAAGCTTTATTGGTCCAATCTTCATTTCTCTTAGTACCTTTTGCACACTGTCTTCTCCAAAGAATGAGATTTCCCTCGGCGATTAGATAACACTCAAACTTGGCCGCTTGTTGTGGGTGATATGCTAGTCCTGTCTCTTGGTATACCACCGTACCTTTTGCAACAAGCTTGTATCTAACCTTTTCCCATGGAAAGTTTCCCCCCATTTCACCTGATGGACAGCTCTTTTTGGTCAGGGACTCCGAACCTAGGAAAAATAACCCTGCTTAACAACAATCCGCAAAACAGGTATTTAGAAGTCATCAATGGGGGGTAGCCCGAAGCTTCCACCAGACACTTTTACTCACCGCTACCTAAGCATAAATATAACGTTTCATAAGAGGATGGGACAGGTGTCCCATATAGTCGCAATACCCCAACACATCGAACGTTAAACTTTTCCACTATACCTGTTGTTGCAGCATTTCGTGCCTTTGTGAGATGGTTACCTGTCTTGCGTTGGCACGAATCACAACGACATTAATGAAAGCTTTGTCCCCGCGTCCTTTGCAAACACGTTGGGCCCATAAGATTGAAACCCGATTCTATAGACCTTGAACATCGCTCTTGGAGGCTGCCAGCAGACCTTCCATGGTTGATGATTGGCCATGGTGAAGGGAACCCATATCCTCCCATTTTCCGGAACACATTTGTCAGCTGTCATTTAAACCCTCTGCACACTTCTTTATCCGTAACATTCAGTTTCGCTAGGCTTACTTACTCCCCCCTTTTACCTTTATCGTCGTTCCATCTTTCTGCCATAAACCTTTTTTTTTTTTTTGGCTCCGTCCTTTTTACCGTCGTGAGGAGTATGAACACTCCTACTCAACATATTAGCGACTCTTTCCCCATCTCATTGCACTACCCTTTTTAGGTGACCTGTTGCAACACATTCAGCATACCCAGGATGTTCACGGGGAATTATTGCATCGTCAATGGGGTAGAGATTTCCCATATCACCGACCGTATTCTCGATAAAATGGTAGCTACCACATTCTCCTTGTGCCCTTCTTATCGCGAATTTCGAGGTCAAACTTCTTGTAAAGCAGCAAAATCCACTTCTGTTTAATATGTTGGTCCCTTGGTTTGGCCTTCCTTCTTTCCCGTAGGTAGTCGTTACTGAGCTTGATGGTCAGTCTAGGACACTACCTTCTCGATGCAACTATCACGATACGCCCCCGCAAATTGCTCTATAAAGCCATAAACTTTTGTTATAGCAAGTACGCTCCTTTTCCTGTTCTTCTTTTTGGTGTCATCATTGCCTTTTGAGCTCATCTAAACCGTCTTACTAGCATAATAAAATAGCATGAAGACCTTGTCTGGCCTTGATTTCTCCCACAACGCACCCAACTGCAAAAAATACTAGCCATCACACATTATTCGCTTTCGACAGGTAAAATTCCAATCAGCGGGACTGTATAATGGCCGCTGCAGGTAGATCAGCACTTAGCCTGCCATTTTTCAGCATCATATTCAAGGACTTTAAGACCACTCGTTCAGTGAATGTCAAGTCATGCATGTTTTCTCGCAGTAATTGGGTTAGTGGTTTCGACAATTTAGCGCCCTCTGTACTACACCTGCGCATAAAACCCCTTTAGCTTTTAGGACCCAAGCAGACTGCCTTACCTCCTTGTTGCTCCTTTCATTTCATGCCGCCCTCTTTTTGTTGTGGCTCCAAGTTGCCTCATCATCCAATTATCCCTGTGACTTTTTGCCTTCCTTCCTTATCCCCCCCTCATCTCCAGTTCGGAGACCAATTTCCATGTCCCAACTACTCATTCCGTGCATTGATCCATTAAAGGCCCACTTTTCCCCACTTTCCCCCCCCAGATTCACCGGTTCACCCGTTCTTTCGCAGACCTTTAGTTCAAATTAGTTCTTTACATCTGAATCAGAAGCAAGCGTAAACCCTCACTCATCCCCATGCATGCTTCATAATAGACTCATTACATTCAGGGGAGAGGGGGGGGGGGGGTGTTCTATTAGTGCCGAGTGGTGAGTTATATTTAATGTAGAGTGATGATGGAGAATTGGAGATTGCCTTATATTATGTAGGACTAGAAAGTTTTTATGTTTATGATATTATTACTTAGTATTAGATTATTTCCCAATGTGTTGTTTAGATCTTATATTAATGCTCGTGCAATGCACTATGTTGAATAAAGATTCCAACAAAATACTATATGCTTAGATCTTATGGGAAATTACAGGAGTTGTACCGCTGTGTTAGTATTCTTAAATCTTAATATAACAAAATTAAGTGCTATATAGCAGCTCTGTATGAAGGGGTGACAAGGCAAAGGAAATGCCATCACCTTGCTTGATTGTCTGATCCTCAATGTTCATAACCCAACTGCTAAAGTTTTCACATACAGTGTCAAAGCTACACCTATCTCTAAGCGCTAAAGCGCGCTTTAATTTAAGTTCCATTAGAGGAGGCTTTAATTTGCTCTATTACCAACCCACATGAGTCACACACTCACACGACTACCTTTGGACTGTAATTCTAATACTATATGCTTAGATGCGTGTTTTGGTTGCTGCGCCAAATGCTGCCTTCATCAAGAGTGAAAATTTCGAGCTTCACACTTTCACCTGGTGAAACTACGATGTTGCAGTACCATTGAATCACCACTGATCCTAGAATCGGTTGGTAAGAAACCTTTTATTGTGCTACAACAAGGTATAGAAAAGGAAAATAGCTTGATATGTAGCAAGACGAAGAAGCTCAAGTAACTTAAAGACATAATGAACAAAGAAATTATACTTTGAAGTTGGTAACAATAAGCCGAGCAACTGAGCTTCAAGCATTTAACATTACACAGCTTTTCATATAGAAGGCTTTTAAAATCTAACTAATTAAACTACATGAGAGTTGAGTGATCACATTATCTATGTAATGATCTGATCAGGACAGAAGAGACTATTCTGCTGTAGAATCTCCAAGTATGTACTCACAAGAAAAATGATGAACTAAAAAAATGAATGAAAGTGAAACTAGTGGTGACAAGGAAATGATGACATCAACAATATAAATTCATAACAAGAGATCAGTATGTTTGTTACAACATCTTTCAACTTAAGGAAAACTAAATTACAATACAATAATACATTCAATTAAAAGAAAAATTCACGAAACAAACATGTACATGTAAATCGTCATAACCTGCTAATCTGCTATACTAATCATATAAAACTTCATCTACTGCAAGAGTAGAGTTAGCAGAAGCTGCAACAATACTTTCAGTGGCAAAACGGAATGCAGAACCAAACCCGAGAGGTTGGTGTAAGGTTTGAGCAATTGACTAGTACTTGCGTATGTCATCATTGCTAATACCTGTACGAGCAAACTTCATTGACTCTTCAAAGTGTGCTAGTTTGATCTCAGAAAACTCATTACTTTCATCTTCTTTCATAAGATCTGGATTTTCCCTTTTCTCTTCCTTTCCCTCTCAATATCCTTTTCAATGTTTTCCCTGATAGGCGTATTTGCAAGCATATTGACAGATTTTTGTTATGTTGGCGCCTAAATATTTTCTAAGTATGGCAAAGCCTCTAGGTAAGGATGGGGCGTGTCTACAACTGTGGTGTGTGCTTGCATGCACGCGTTCATCAGAGCGAAGGACAAGGATACATGAACAGGCTATCGCACACCTATCAAAAGTAAACCAAACGACACTAACTAATGTAGCTAGGGTAGTAAGGATCGAATCCTCAGGGAAGCAGTTAAACTCTATTAGTTCTAAAAAGCTTAAACTGTGTAAAGAGCCTTGGTCGAGAAGTATTGACTAGCTAACTGACTATTGACTAATTACTAACTAATTACTGGAAATGACGAAGAATTAAACCAATAAACTAAGCCTAGGGTCATTCGGGTCACCAAGAACAACTAATGGATTCACTAACAAAGATCGTTCAATCTCACAACTATCGTCAAATTAGGGCTCACTAATTCTCTCGAATCTAGACTCCCTCGAAACTCATCTAGCGGCTCTCGCTCATGCCTAGACTAATTCCGCCTATTATTCAGTGGTCTTATTGTGGTATTTTTACCTCTCGGCATCAAATTCAACAATTACCAAAATTACAACTAAATCTGCGCACAATTCAATTGTAAACAAAGAAACCAATAATAGGAAATTGACTACTAATTATGGGATTGAAACAACCTAATTTAATTAGTCCATTGATTGATCAAGGTTTCCCTAACCCTAGAAATTAGACTACTCACTCATAATTATGAAAATTAAAACAAGAATAGTTGTAAAAACCCTAATTGAATTCATGAAGTAATTGATAACTAAACTAATTATCATAAACAAAAATAACTAAATTAATTAAACTAGAAAGACTAAAAAGCATAAATTAAACTAAAATAAAGAACAAAACCAGAAGAATTACCAAATTGAAGAACGAATCGAAGACTTGAATTGAATTGAAAATCAAAGTTATGAACAAACCCTAATTTCCCCTAATTTAATTTGAGAGAAAAAGTGCTTAAATTCTATATCCTAAGAGAGTAATTCTAAATTATGAAAAGCATAAGTTGTTTTGCCTAGAAAACCGTGCCTAATGTACCCAAGTTGGGCTTACAAAGCCTAAGTACAAAGAAAATAAAAGACGAATAAAAAGATCGGGAAAAACGTCTGATGCGGGCGCATAGGAGATTCATGCGCCCGCATCTGACCTCCAGAACGCCCTCTAAAGCTGAAATCTTGATTAAATGCGCCCGCATGTGTTATTTGTGCGCCCGCATATGAACCTCAGAAGCTTTATTTTGCTTCCTTTTCTTCTTATTTCTTCATAAGTTCTTTAAGGCTTGTTTTATACTTCTTGACACGCATTTCCATGCATCTTCATTCTTATCCCGTCTAAGCTTTCCGGCTTCGTTCCGAGCCTCGGTTTTCGTGCCTGAAATTACAAAACATACCAAAACCGAGCATAACAACCGTGGATGATAAAAATCAACTAAAATGCTCTAAAATTGCCGGAAATTAATCAAACTTGACGAGACACTTCAAATTAGCTAAAGAACATCGAATGAGCTAAAATAAAGCCAGATTAACAACTTCTAGGCATAAAATTGACTCGAAGCAAGGGGAAAAACACTATAAAAACCACACATATCAAATTCCCCCAAGCCAAGCCTTTGCTCGTCCCGAGCAAAGATAACGAAATGACTTTCACCCCATAAAAACATATGCATCACAACTCAAGGATCCTTCCGAGTTTACTAAGATCAAAGCAAGTCAAATGCTACACATTCCTAAGCAAAAGTCAAACAAAGCCAACCAAGCAAGTTTAATGAATCGATGACTAGAATAGCTCACGGGTTGTCACTCCACACAATTGAGCATCTAATAATGTAGCTCACCCTCACCACCCAACCATAAGAAAATGAAATGCATATGCAATAGTGTTTAAATGCAAGTTTTGAGGAGCCCAAATCCGCACCTCACACCTCATGCAAGTGTTTAAGGGTATACACTCAATCCTAAAGTCGACTCGAAATGCAATTAATACTCTACGACCTTGCCAAAAGACTCTTCCACAATCAACCAAAGCATGCACATGAAGATCAAAGAGGACTTTATAAGCTTGTAACGTAAGGCTAGGGTGAAGGGTAGGATAAATTTGGGATAATGTGGCTGAAAATGCGGGGTATACGCATATAAAACATCGGAGACTCACCAACACATCATACAATAACATCAATGTCTCCCATCATCCAATTCCAACCAAATCAAACCAAACTTTTCAATTTTCATTCACTTCACACCTTTATTTTCATTCAAATCACAAATATAAACCGAATTCAAGCTTTTCATTCATCTACTTCAATTTCAACTTGTTTTTCTCTTTTTTTTTTTTTTCCTTTTTTTTTTCTTTTTTTTTTCATTTTAGTTTCACGACTCTTAATAGTTGGCCATTAAGACCAAACTATCACACGTACATAACCGGACTCCAAATCACATTTAGAAACCAACATATTGTGTTTTAAAACACAATTCCAGTCATTGGTACGCAGAGCCTTAATGTGAAACTTATAGAACCTCCTGCACATCAAAATTTCTCAATTTCACCTAATCCTCCAAATACACCATCACAACAATCAACAACCATAACAAACCACAACATGACTCCCCCAAGCCAAGCTTGGGCATACAATATGTTATCAAATACCAAGGCCAAAAAGGGTTGTAATGTGGCTAATTTTTGTGAGGGATAAAGGCTTAAGAAAACACGGGATCAAGGGAAAGAAGATGTTCAGCATGAAAATCCTAATAATGTATCTGGAAGCTCTAAAATCAATTGAATGCCTCTTATCATGCGCAACATGCAACAAAACTTCAATTAAAAGTTACTAAAGTCCAAAGGCAAACTCAAGATCATAAATGCACCAGGAACTAAGCACACATGAAAAGAATACAATTTAATGTAGCCTATAAGATCAAAAGTGGCTCAAATCCTCCCGCTAACACAGTTCAAGTCCAAGACCCAAGCAAGGTTAGACAGAGTTGACAATTGCAAGGAAAGCTAGCAAATTTAAGACTAAGTCATGCCCGGCAAATCACATAAGTAAACTCATCCAAATACAAGAATCATGAAGTTTCAGAAAATTTAAACAAATGGGTACATGAAAAGTCAAATCAACGAAAAACCGGGACGAGCAGCTAGCCAATCACAATAAGAATTCTCTCTGAACAACTAACTACATTAGACTAGGAAAGCAGTACATTTTTTTGGTCACATGTAAACTCCCGGCCTTAAGGGACGGTACAAACCATGTAACGGTCCTATGAAAGCAGTAAACTACACTAGAAAGCAATAAAAAGTACCTAAGGCTAAACAGCTAATTCCAACACATACAAGTACGAGCAAAAGGAGAGCGGAGTTTAGGAACATCTAACCCAATGTAAATCAACAAAAATTCGTAAATTCGATATCAGAAGTCCTAGTCCTGCTCCGATTGTCATATCTGCAGGGGAAAAAGAAACAAAGCCAAGTCCAAAAAGAAAAATAAAAGAAAATAAAAAAAAATTTTTTACAATTTATTACAACCTAAATAAGAGTAACTAATTTCCCCCCCAAGCCAAACACTGTCCCGTCCCGGGATACATAATCAATGAAAATGGGGAAGGGAATAGGAGCTGCAGGACGCCTACTGCTGCCCGGGCCCGCCATAGGGTGGAAACTGGGAGTAGTAGTGGTGGAGAGGGTAGGAGGTAGGGTCCACATTAGGGTCATACTGGGGTGGCCAGTTAGGGTGGTTGGGGAATGGTTGCACGTGACCCTGATCAACATGATGCATGTGCTCTCTCCATTGGACCCGCTGCAGGTGATCCACATCAGTTCTGAGGCCGCGGACACTATCATCTAGTCTATCAAACCGGTGTCCGTATTGCTCGAACCGCTGATCAATCTGATCGAACCGCTGAGTGTTGTAGGCATGCATTTCGTCCAGGCGGTTCATCAGAGGGGTCATATCAAAGGCGCCCTGGGGAGGTGGGAGTGGCGGAGCTGGTTGTTGAGGAATGTCGTCCTGAGGGACACCCCCCGCCTGCTGCATCTGCTGGGCCATTCTAAGGGCCCTCTTCTCAGCATCCGTCCTCTCAGCTAGTGGGATGGGGTCTGGGGGAATCCTCCAGGGGTTTACGCCTTCGGGGTGTTCCAAGTAGTAGGTGGAGGTAAAGGCGTTGGGAAGGTAGCACCAGGATAGTTCTCGGACATTCCATACCAAGCGCTCATGCCGGCCTCTAGTGTATGTTCTGCAGAATCCGGCAGTCCGCAAGGAAGGGATGTCCATCAGTGGGTTTTCTTCAATGGGGTGCAACCCTTCAAAGTTCTCTCGATGACCTAACTGGTAGGCCAACCAGGTAATCATTCCTCCACAGTAAATAACCCCCGTGTTGGTGGCACCCTCGGCTATCTCAGCAAATCTACGGGCAAGGAAAAACCCGTAGTTGTAGTCTCGGCCTTGTAGATGGGATCCCTCAGTAGCTAACCACAGAAGTCTAAGCTCATCAGGATAAACCTGCCCCAACTCTCCTCGGGAAAATAGGCAGTAGGTAATAAACCGGAGGAAGTATCGGAGGGCTGCATGTTGGACCTCCGAGGTCTTGCTGGTGGATGAGGCATAGGGGGTGGTACCGTCAGTGATACGGAGCCACCAGGAGGCTTCATCATAGTTAGACCAGCCGTGCTCGAGAGCTACAGAGACTAGGTTGCGCGGGTCCCAGAAGAAGTGCTCATTGAACTGTTGAAGGGGAAGCTCATAGTGGGTGCCGAAGATGGTGAAACTGACCACCCCTGTTCTAGCTGTTGGGTTACTGGGGTTCCGCACAATAACCCTGAAGTGGAAGGTGGAGAGGAACTCCAGAGTGAGTTCCCGGTAGGTGGGTGGGGCCATTGGTTCGCCATCAGGTCCTGGCATGGTGACTCCGAGCCATGCACCCCAACCGATGTTGTCCGCCATTTGGACCACTTGGTCAGTGATCCCCATCTCATCACATGTGCTGCGGTCAAAGAATCTGGTAGAGCGGATGGGCCGCTTTTGCAGTCTCTCGAACCGGGCCTGTTGTTGGCGGCGGTTTGGTGGTGCGGGGTCTCCTGAGCTAGAGCCGGCAGGCTGTTTACCCCTAGAGGCCGAGGTGGAAGACTCGGTCCTTTGTGATTTTCTCGAGGTTCGTTGAGAGCTCATGGTTCCTGAAAATCGAAAATGAAAGCATTAGAACCATAGGAAAAATCGGGATAAAACACATAGCAGGACATACTCATGCAATGTTATAGCTTCCAATTAGGTAAGATTTAAGTAAAAATTTCGGCATGACCCGTCTATTTTATCGATATAGCCAAAAGCCGTGAGGCTAACAACAATCACCAAAACCAATGTTTTTCGACATAGCACCAAGAATTCCACATATTTCCAAAGTTTTCAACATAAGTTCAATAGAGCATAATTCTCATGAAACCGCAATTGCAACATTACCAACATTTTAAACCTCACTACCAATTCGAAACACCATAGTTTGTCAAGCAACAATCATACTAGAGGGAAGAAAAAGAAAAATAACCAAACTTCCATGACATTATCAATCACAAATTAAGTCTGAAAATTAGCAAGTTAAAACTTATAGTACGATCAACTCAAGCATCTACACATTGTTCACCATTGTAAAATAGGGCATAAATTTTTTCTAAGTCATAAACTTGGAATTTGAAATTAATAACACTTAAACAAGCAATTATCAACATCACACAAGCATAAAACTCAAGAAAAAAACATATTATGAACTTGTAACTACGAACCCTATAGTGTGAACGCCATGAAAATTCAAGAAACTTTGTTAAAACTTGCTTAAAGTTGGATTTATACCTTAATAGATGAAGATTGATTGGAAGTAGAGTAGAAAGAACGCCCCAAATAGTCCCAAATTAACCAAAAAACGCCCCAAACTGCAGAATTTCGCGCGCCCCTTGTAGCCCCGAATTGCAAAAATTTTCGAAAATTGATTGAGGGGTTTTGTAGAGGAAGATGAGAGGAAGCTTGTGTTAAAATTTGGGTTGATTTGGTGAAGTATTGAGTGAGATATGAGAGAAAGAAGTTTGTAGGAGTTGAGTGTTAATGGAGGTTAGGGGTTTGAGGAAGAAGAAGATGTGGTGAGAAGTGAGAGAAAGAAGATAAAAAGAGAATAAAAGAGTGAAAGAAGGCGGAAAAAATAAAAAAAAAAATTTATCGGGCCGAGATGCGCCCGCATAAGGAATACATGCGCCCGCATCCCGCCCGAATTTTAAAATCATGGGGCTACTGGGGGTGACATGCGGGCGCATAAAATTCTTATGCGGGCGCATGTTACTTTTTTCGGAAATTCTTTGGGGTTCTGTGGGTAGGATGCGGCCGCATAAAATCCTTATGCGGGCGCATCTTACTTTTTCAAAAAACTTTATGGGGTTCTGGGGGTCAGATGCGCCCGCATAAAATCCTTATGCGCCCGCATCTGCCCCTTTTTACTCGACTATTGTTTCTTTTCTTCCTTTAAAACTTTCTTTTCACTTACCTTGACCCTCACTTAGCATTTTAGGTACGGAATTCAACCTAAGACCTCTAGTTACTCAACTACACCTAAATGCACACAAAAACACAAAAACACAGCTAACTAAAAATTACGAAAAAAAAGCTAAAACACACCAAAAGCATATAAAAAGAGTTAAGGGGGGATAGAAAGCTCGGGTTGCCTCCCGAGAAGCGCTTGTTTAGGGTCATTAGCTTGACCGTGGCTCCGGAGTGGTCAGTGTGAATCGGGATTGTAGAATTGCACCTCTTCTACTAATCCAACGGCATCACCTTCATAATAGAGCTTCAATCGTTGCCCGTTGACCTTGAACTTTTCACCCTTATCATTTTGGACTTCAACGAACCCGAATTTGCTCACCATAGTAACCGAAAAGGGACCGCTCCACCTGGACTTCAGTTTTCCAGGAAACAATCTGAGACGGGAATTAAATAAGAGTACCCTATCACCAACTTGAAACTCCCTTCTCCTGATTCTTTTGTCGTGCCACCTCTTAGTCTTTTCTTTATATATTTTTGCATTATCATACGCAGCTAAACGGAATTCATCGAGCTCATTTAGTTGAAGGAGTCGTTTTTCTCCCGCCAGCTTGGCATCCATATTCAATTCCTTGACTGCCCAGTATGCCTTATATTCTAACTCAACCGGAAGGTGACATGCTTTACCATAAACTAACCGAAACGGAGAGGTGCCGATTGGGGTTTTGAAAGCCGTCCTATATGCCCATAGAGCATCATGAAGCTTGTTGGTCCAATCCTTTCTCGATTTTGCAACTGTCTTCTCCAGAATAGACTTGATCTCGCGATTAGAAACCTCAACTTGGCCGCTTGTCTGTGGGTGATATGCTAGTCCTGTTCTATGGTATACACCGTACTTTTTCAGCAGCTTATCTAACCTTTTCTCATGGAAATGCTTCCCCCCATCACTGATGACAGCTCTAGGGACTCCGAACCTAGGAAAAATAACCTGCTTAAACAACCGCAAAACCGTATTAGAATCACAATGGGGGGTAGCCAGAGCTTCCACCCATTTAGAAACATAATCCACAGCTACTAGAATATAACGGTTTCCATTAGAGGATGGGAAGGGTCCCATATAGTCAATACCCCAAACATCGAAAATTTCAACTTCCAATATACCTGTTTGCGGCATTTCGTGCCTTTGTGAGATGTTACCTGTTCGTTGGCACGAATCACAAGACATAATGAAAGCTCTCGCGTCCTGCAAAATCGTGGGCCAGTAGAAACCCGATTCTAAGACCTTGAACATCGTCTTGGAGGGTCCAGCATGACCTCCATAGGGTGATGAATGGCAATGGTGAAGGACACCATATACCTCCCATTCCGGAACACATTTCCTGTATAAACCATCTGCACACTCACGAAACAGGTTAGGATCATCCCAAAAATATCGTTTAACATCGTGCAAAAATTTCTTTTTCTGCTGATAAGTCAAGTCGGAGGGTAGAACACCTCCTACAACATAGTTAGCGAAATCAGCAAACCAAGGTGAATGCACACAAACAGCAAACAGATGTTCATCAGGGAAAGAATCGTCAATGGGGGTAGAGATCTCCCCATCGTCATACCGTATTCTCGATAAATGGTCAGCTACCACATTCTCTGCTCCCTTCTTATCGCGAATTTCGAGGTCAAACTCTTGAAGCAGCAAAATCCATCGAATAAGTCTCGGTTTGGCTTCCTTCTTTCCAAGTAGATATTTAAGAGCTGCATGGTCAGTATAGACAATAACTTTCGAACCTACAAGATAAGCACGAAATTTATCTAAAGCATAAACTATAGCAAGTAGCTCCTTTTCCGTGGTGGCATAATTGACTTGAGCTTCATCTAAAGTCTTACTAGCATAATAAATAGCATGCAAGACCTTGTCTTTCCTTTGACCTAAAACCGCACCAACTGCAAAATCACTAGCATCACACATTATTTCGAAAGGTAAATTCCAATCAGGGGACTGTATAATGGGTGCAGAAATTAGTGCATTTTTGATCATATTAAAGGACTCAAGACACTCGTCAGTGAATTTAAATTCAGCATCTTTTAGCAGTAATTGGGTTAGTGGTTTCGCAATTTTAGAGAAATCTTTAATAAACCTGCGATAAAAACCAGCATGACCCAAGAAACTTCTTACCCCTTTTACATTTACTGGAGGTGGCAGTTGCTCAATTACCTGTATTTTTGCCTTATCCACCTCAATTCCACGTTCGGAGACCAAATGTCCCAAAACTACTCCTTCATTGACCATAAAATGACACTTTTCCCAATTTAAAACCAGATTCACCTGTTCACATCTTTCGAGAACTTTAGTCAAATTAGTCAAACATGAATCAAAATCAGAGCCGTAAACACTAAAATCATCCATGAAGACTTCCATAATAGACTCTATAAATTCAGAAAAAATGCTCATCATGCAACGTTGAAAAGTAGCAGGTGCATTACATAATCCAAAAGGCATCCTACGATATGCAAAGGTACCATAAGGACATGTAAAAGTCGTTTTCTCCCTATCATCAGGATGGATGGGGATCTGAAAGAAACCCGAATATCCATCGAGATAACAGAAATACTTATTCTTAGCTAATCTTTCCAACATTTGATCAATAAAAGGAAGGGGGAAATGATCTTTTTTAGTTGCAACATTCAATTTCCGGTAATCAATACACATCCTCCATCCTGTGACAACTCTAGTAGGGATTAATTCATTTTTCTCATTACGAACAACGGTTGTCCCTCCTTTCTTAGGGACTACCTGTACTGGACTTACCCACTGGGAATCAGGTACTGAATAGATAATACCTGCATCTAGAAGTTTAAGGACTTCTTTCTTCACTACCTCCTGCATGTTAGGATTCAAACGTCGTTGACCCTGGATACAGGGTTTGTGGCCCTCTTCTAAATGGATTCTATGCATACAAAAGTCAGGACTAATACCGGTCAAATCATCAATAGTATAGCCAATAGCTTTCTTATGAGCTTTAAGTACACATAAAAGTTTATTTAATTGATTATCATTAAGAGAAGCACTAACAATAACAGGGTACAACTTCTTATCATCGAGAAAAGCATATTTCAAGTGAGAGGGGAGGGGTTTCATCTCAGGTTGAGTTACCTCTTTAACAGAACAAACCTCTTGAGGTAACTTAATAAATCTCCGGCTCTCTTTCGAGTTCGATTCCTCACCAGTGAGATCCTGGACTAAAGCATCAGTAATGATTGTACCATCACCTGCATCAACATCAAGACAAACAACAGCCTCCAGAAGATCTTTTGTAGTAGATCGAGGCATATCATCAAATACAATTTCATCAATGACATCGATAGCATAACATGATTGTTCCATCATTGGACTTTTAAGAGCAGCATTCAGATTAAAGGTAACTTTATCATCTCCTACAGACAAGGTCAAGCTACCATTTTTGACATCGATAACAGCACCTGCAGTATGTAAGAAAGGTCGACCAAGAATGATCGGGATGTGTGCATCCTCATCCATGTCTAACACAACAAAATCTACAGGGATAAAGAATTTCCCGACTCTCACCGGGACATCCTCTAAAATACCTTTAGGGTATTTCACTGTCCTGTCTGCCATCTGCAGGGTAATGTTAGTGACTTTCAAAGCACCCATATCAAGCTTTCTACAAATAGACAGTGGCATAACACTAACACTGGCTCCTAAATCACATAAAGCCTTGTCAATAAACAGGGGACCAATGTTACAGGGAATAGAAAAACTTCCTGGGTCCTTTAGTTTCGGTGGTGACTTGTTTTGCAATATGGCACTGCACTCCTCCGTGAGTGCTACGGTCTCCACTACATTCAATTCGCGTTTCCTGCTCAAAATGTCTTTCAAAAACTTAGTGTAAGTAGGAACTTGAGTGATTAAATCAGTAAATGGAACAGTAACTTGCAGATTTTTAACAATAGCTAAAAATTTACTAAAATGGTTATCGTTCTTACTCCTGGTTACCCTGTTCGGAAAGGGCAACCTAACCTGTGATTTCGGGATAGTATCAACCGGTGTTTCATCTACCTTCTCCTTAGGTGCTTCAACCTCCTTATCTGGAACTGCATCTGAATCTGCAATCACCTCATCTCCGGTCTTCTCAGCTCCACCTGAAACATCAGAATGAACATTATCAGTAGGCATTTTCGGACCTTCATAAGCAGCTCCACTCCTCAAGGTAATGGCATTGACATGGTCCCTCGGGGGATTCTGTGATGCCTGTGATGATGGGGGTGTGGGTTGTGATGGAAGGTGGCCTGGTTGCCTTTGAGCAGTTGATTGCGCAATCTGAGCTATCTGAGTTTCCAAGTGCTTGTTATGAGCCTGCATCGCCTCCATATTTTTCTGCATTTGCAACATCATATTCTTCAACTCCGAGATTTCTCCACTAGGTTGAGGTGGCATTGGCGGTGCTGGTAGTGGTGGTCTGCTAAAACCTGGTGGGTGTGGTGGTACATATCTCTGCATCTGCTGGGGTGGCTGCTGAGGTGGCATGGCTTGCTGAGGATTCTGGACATTGCTGTTGTTCTTGTAGGAAAAGTATGGGTGATCCTTCCAGCCCGGATTGTATGTATTAGAGTATGGATTGTTTTTGTAGGCTTGAAAGGCACATACTTGTTCTACTGAACTAGTACAAGACTGGGAATTATGACCGAAAGAACCACATGAATCACAGAAAGGATCAGTGCATCCCGAAAGTGCAGCTACAGGTGATGGTGGGGGAGCTGTAGTACCAATCTTATCGAGCTTCTGACTTATGGCATTTATCTGTGCAGCTAAACTCTCATACTTATCATCAACTACATGTTTCCCACCCTTTTTGGAATGCCCTCTAAGGTTACCAAACTGTGAATTATGAGTGGCAATTTCATCTATCAACTCATATGCAGCATTGACTTCCTGGTTCATAAACCGACCATTAGCAGCAGAATCTAGCAAGGCCCTACTCTCATTTCCCAACCCATTGTAGAATGATTGAACTAGGAACCATTTCTCAAGCCCGTGATGAGGACACATTCTCAATAACTCCTTAAACCGTTCCCAAGCATCATATAATGACTCATCTGTCTCCTGATTGAAGTTAGTGATTTGGCTTCTCAATAAGGCAGTTCTCTGTGGTGGGTAGTATTTCCTCTGAAAAGCAAGAGCTAAATCCTCCCAACAATTAATGGTGGCCATATTGAGATCATTCAACCAGGTTCTAGCCTTGTCTTTTAATGAAAACGGAAACATTCGCCTTCTAATGTAGTCCTTAGAGACATTCATTTGCTTGATAGTATCACAGTATTGAAGGAAATTCTGTAAGTGTAAGTTCGGATCTTCCTTCAATGTCCCTGAAAACTGATTTCGTTCAACCATGTTCACAAGAGCCGGTTTCAGTTCAAAGTTAGCAGCATCGGTATCGGGTACTGAATAACCTCCAGCCATAGACTCCGTACTAGGCAAGGAATAGTCTCTCAATGAACGGGCCGCAGGTGGCGGTGGTGGTGGAGGCGGTGGTCCTCTACCCTGTCCTTCTCCTTCGGCAGCCATTTCAACTTCTAAATACCCTTCAAACAGCGGATTGAAGGTGAACTCGAAAAACTGAGACAAGTCAGAAACAGTTTCCTCCACAGATCGGGGAAGAAAAATTCGGCGTCTACTACGTCTCAACCGTTTCAGAAACACTCGCTCGGGCTCAGGGAAGATGTAAGTATCAGGCTCGTGGTCGTTTTGCATAAACCTATGAACCTGCACACAATATAAACTCCGAGCAAAGATGAGAAATAGCCCCAAAGAACTGAATAGTTCTTTGAGACTAAGAAAAATAAAAATAAAACAGTAAAAACCCGACTAATAGAATTAAAAATTGCCTCCCCGGCAACGGCGCCAAAATTTGAACAGGCTATCGCACACCTATCAAAAGTAAACCAAACGACACTAACTAATGTAGCTAGGGTAGTAAGGATCGAATCCTCAGGGAAGCAGTTAAACTCTATTAGTTCTAAAAAGCTTAAACTGTGTAAAGAGCCTTGGTCGAGAAGTATTGACTAGCTAACTGACTATTGACTAATTACTAACTAATTACTGGAAATGACGAAGAATTAAACCAATAAACTAAGCCTAGGGTCATTCGGGTCACCAAGAACAACTAATGGATTCACTAACAAAGATCGTTCAATCTCACAACTATCGTCAAATTAGGGCTCACTAATTCTCTCGAATCTAGACTCCCTCGAAACTCATCTAGCGGCTCTCGCTCATGCCTAGACTAATTCCGCCTATTATTCAGTGGTCTTATTGTGGTATTTTTACCTCTCGGCATCAAATTCAACAATTACCAGAATTACAACTAAATCTGCGCACAATTCAATTGTAAACAAAGAAACCAATAATAGGAAATTGACTACTAATTATGGGATTGAAACAACCTAATTTAATTAGTCCATTGATTGATCAAGGTTTCCCTAACCCTAGAAATTAGACTACTCACTCATAATTATGAAAATTAAAACAAGAATAGTTGTAAAAACCCTAATTGAATTCATGAAGTAATTGATAACTAAACTAATTAACATAAACAAAAATAACTAAATTAATTAAACTAGAGAGACTAAAAAGCATAAATTAAACTAAAATAAAGAACAAAATCAGAAGAATTACCAAATTGAAGAACCAATTGAAGACTTGAATTGAATTGAAAATCAAAGTTATGAACAAACCCTAATTTCCCCTAATTTAATTTGAGAGAAAAAGTGCTTAAATTCTATATCCTCAGAGAGTAATTCTAAATTCTGAAAAGCATAAGTTGTTTTGCCTAGAAAACCGTGCCTAATGTACCCAAGTTGGGCTTACAAAGCCTAAGTACAAAGAAAATAAAAGACGAATAAAAAGATCGGGAAAAACGTCTGATGCGGGCGCATAGGAGGTTCATGCGCCCGCATCTGACCTCCAGAACGCCCTCTAAAGCTGAAATCTTGATTAAATGCGCCCGCATGTGTTATTTGTGCGCCCGCATATGAACCTCAGAAGCTTTATTTTGCTTCCTTTTCTTCTTATTTCTTCATAAATTCTTTAAGGCTTGTTTTATACTTCTTGACACGCATTTC
Source organism: Suaeda aralocaspica (assembly GCA_016808085.1). Lineage (NCBI taxonomy): Eukaryota > Viridiplantae > Streptophyta > Magnoliopsida > Caryophyllales > Amaranthaceae > Suaeda > Suaeda aralocaspica. The sequence continues at coordinate 2,153,404 of PYUH01000107.1, read as the reverse complement.
CATGCATCTTCATTCTTATCCCGTCTAAGCTTTCCGGCTTCGTTCCGAGCCTCGGTTTTCGTGCCTGAAATTACAAAACATACCAAAACCGAGCATAACAACCGCGGATGATAAAAATCAACTAAAATGCTCTAAAATTGCCGGAAATCAACCAAACTTAGCGAGACACTTCAATTTAGCTAAAGAACATCAAATGAACCAAAAACGAGCCAGATTAACAACTACTAGGCATAAAATTGACTCGAAACAAGGGGAAAAACACTATAAAAACCACACATATCAATACACATCACATGATGCGAAAAGAGTCTGCCTGCCCTAGGTCATGAGCTCCCCCCTTCCTCCCATTGGAAAATACTGAATAATACAAAAAAAAAAAGAGGTTGTCTGCCTACCCTAGGCCATGAGCTCCCCCCTTCCTCCCATCGGAAAATACTGAATAATACAAAAAAAAGAGGTAGTCTGCCCTCCACCATGCTCATGGTACACACACCCCCTGTAGAGGCAAAACAGGGTCTTAGGAAAGGCCGCCATAAGGTGACGAGAGAGTGAGCATGACCAAGGGTCGTGATTTCAGAAATCCTCGATAGAGGGATCATAAGAGGTCTTTAGGAGCCGAAACCAATCTTGTGGAGTGCTGTGGTGGTCCATAGAACAAAATAAAAAAAAAAAAACGGGACGAAAAAGTGGGGCCCGGGACGGCCCCTCCGGAAGCTTGAAACAAAGGCTATTATTCACTGTTTTTTGGGGCTTTGGGTTCCCGAAAAAAAAAATCCCATAAATTAACAGGGGTGCCTGTAAGGTAAAAATATGAACCTAGACCAAAGGATTCGGGGTAAAAAGGTCATAGGAGGGATGATAACAAGCTCTTAGACGGTTCTATATGAGGCTGTCTTTCCCCTCTTTGGAAGAGACCGTAAGAGGGATCATAAGAGGTCTTTAGGGGCTGAAACCGATCTTGGGGAGTGTTGTGGTGGTCCATAGAACGTGGTAAAAAAACGGGGCAAAAAAGTGACAGGGCCCGAGATGGCACCTTCAAAGGCCTGAAACAAAGGCTATAATTCATTGTTTTTTGGGGTTTTGGGTTCCCAAAAAACAAAATCTCGGAAATCCACCGGGGTGCCCATAAGGTAAAAATATGAACCTAGACCAAAAGATTCAAGGTGAAAAGTTTAGAGAAGGGATTAATATAAAGGTATTAGATGGTTCCATATGAGGCTGTTTTTTCCCCTGCCTGGAAGAGGCCATTAGAGGAATCATATGGAGTCTTTGATCTTGGGCGATGTTGTGGTGATCCATAGCACGTGGTAAAAAAGCGGGGCAAAAAAATGACGGGCCCCGGGACGACGCCTTAGGAGGCTTAAAACAAAGGCTATAACTCATTGTTTTTTGGAATTTTAGGGTCCCAAAAAAAAAATTCCGAAAATTGACCGGGGTGCCCGTAAGGTAAAAATATGAAGCTAGACCAAAGGATTCGGGGTGAAAAGTTCATAGAAGAGATTATAACAAGGTTCCATATTTAGATTGATCCATATGAGGCTGTTTTTCCCCTGTCAGGAAGAGGTCATAAGAGAAATCATATGGGGTCTTTAGGGGGCAAACCGATCGTGGCGGGTGTTGTGGTGATCCGTAGCATGTGGTAAAAAAATGGGACAAAAAAATGACGGGACCCAGGACGGCTCCTTCGGGGGCTTAAAACAAAGGCTATTATTCATTGTTTTGGGGTTTCGGGTCCCGGAAAAAAAAAACTGCCAAAAATTGATTAGGGTGTCCGTGAGGTAAAAATAAGAACCCAGACCAAAGGGTTCAAGTTGAAAAGGTCATAAGAGGGACGATAAGAACGTTTTAGATGGTTCCTTATGAGGCTGTTTTTCCATTCTTTGGAAGAGCCCATAAGAGGGATCATAAGAGGTCTTTAGGGGCCGAAACCAATTGTGAGGAGTGTTGTGGTGGTCCATAGCACATGGTAAAAAAAGGGGCAAAAAATGACGGGTCCCAAAAGGGCCCCTCCGGAGGCTTGCACCAAAGGCTATTATACACTGTTTTTTGGGGTTTAGAGGTCTAGAAAAAAAGCTGTCCAAAAATTTTCGGGGTGCCCGTATGGTCAATATATGACCCTAGACCAAGACATTTGGGTTAAAAAAGCCTTGAGAGGGATAATAACACGGTTTTAGATGGTTCTTGGGAAACTTGTTCTCCCCTATGCGGAAGATGCCATAGAGGGATCATAAGCGGTCTTTAGGGGCCGAAACCGATCTTGGAGAGTGCTTTGATGGTCCATAGCACATGGTAAATAAACGGGGCAAAAAAGTTACGGAGCCCGAGACGGCCCCTCTGGAGGCTTGAAACAAAGGCTATTATTTATTGTTTTTTGGGGTTCCGGGGTCCCAAAAAAAAACCCAGAAATTGACCTGAGTGCCCATAAGGTAAAAATATGAACCTAGACCAAAGGATTCGGGGTGAAAAGTTCATAGGAGGAATTATAACAAGGGTTTAGACGATTCCATATGAGGCTGTTTTCCCCTGTTTGGAAGAGGTCATAAAAGGGATCATATGAGGTCTTTAGGGGATGAAACCGACCGTGGGGGTGTTGTGGTGGCCCATAGCACTTGGTAAAAAAAGGGATGAAAAAATGACGGGGCGCGGGATGACCCCTCCGAAGGCTCAAAACAAAGGCTATTATTCACAGTTTTTTGGGATTCCGGGGTCCCGAAGAAAAAACTTCTGAAGATTGATCGGGGTGTCCGTGAGTTAAAAATATGAACCCTGACCAAAGGATTCAAGTTTAAAAGATCATTGGATGATAACAACGCTTTAGACGGTTCCACATGAGGCTTTTTTTCCATTCTTTGGAAGAGTCCTATAAGAGGGATCATAAATTCGTAAGAGGTCTTTAGGTGCCGAAACCGATTGTGAGGAGTGTTGTGGTGGTCCATAGCACACGGTAAGAAAATGGGGCGAAAAAATGATGGGTCCCGAAATGGCCCCTCCGGAGGCTTGCACCAAAGGCTATTATACACTTTTTTTAGGGTTCAAAGGTTCTGAAAAAAAGTTGCCCAAAAATTTTCGGGGTGCCCTTATGGTCAATTTATGACCCTAGTCCAAGACATTTGTGTTGAAAAGGTCTTAAGAGGAATAATAACATGGTTTTAGACGGTTCTCGGGAGACCCTTTTTCCCATATGCGAAAGAGGCCATAAGAGGAGTCATAAGAGGTCTTTAGGGTCCGAAACCGATCTTGGGGAATGTAAAATTTGAAACAAGCTATCGCACACCTCTAAAAAAATATACCAAACAACATTGCCTAATATAGCTAGAGAAGTAGGGATTGAATCCACAGGGAAGCTATTAAATTCTATTTTTTCTAAAAAGTAAAAACTACGTAATAGGCCTTGGTTGAATTTCTTAGCTAATTGACTAATAACTAAAAGAAACAACGAAAAATATGAATTTAAACTCAATTTATAAAAACCTAGGGCAATCGGTTCACCATGAACAATCAACAAATTCATAAATTAAAAATCAATTAATTCACTAATGTTCATTAAAATAGGATAAACTAATTAATTCTCTCGAATTTAGATTGCCTCAAAACTCCTTGCATAAACTCGTTTTGCCTATTATTCAGTGGTCTTATTGTGGTAATCTTACCTCCAGGCCTCTATTTCGACAATTACCAAACTTACAACTAGATCTGGCCATAATTTAATTGCAATCGATAATAACCAATAATAAGAATTTAATTACTAATTAAGAACTAATCAATTAATACTAAACTAATTCATAAGCATGTTCATGGATCCCCTAACCCTGGAAAACTAATTCCTCACACATGGTTATAAAAACTAAAACAAAAATCAAGATATAATTCATGTCTCATGAACATAAATAAACAACAATTAACTAATTACTAAACAAGAATAAATTGAAAAACTAAAACTAATCAACATAAATAAAACAACAAACAAAACTAAAATAATAAAACTAGAAAGAAAAGAGAAAGGGAAAGAAATTACCGAAGAAAATAAATTTGGTTGAATTGATTGAAAGTGTTTAACAAACTAATCTAATCTAATCTAGAGAGAGAAAGTAATTAAAAGAGCTAATTAGAGTTCAAAACTAAGACAATAATGTAAAAAGTTGTCCAGACGAGCCTAGCTAGGAAATCGCCCTTATTTAACAATTATTGGGCTATGATTAAATTAAAACCGCACAAAATAACAATTTCTAGCAAAAACACTGAAAAACCTCTTCATGCGCCTGCAGCCCTCAAATCTGCAAGTGTTCCCTGCGCCAGCACTTTGAAACAGAAGCTCCCTGAATTTCAGGGTCATTTTGAAATCACTATAACTTTTGATACAAGACGTTCCACGAGGCGTGTAACCTGTCATTGAAAAGCTCTTTGAGTCTACTTTCCAATGCAATAAGAATCAGTTTAATCCAACTTATAGTTTGTGAGAATGATCAAAATCGTGGACAATGGTCAAAATCTTCATAATTCTTCACTTTTACTTCTAAAATTTCTCCAACTTGTCTTGTAAGACGCCAAACTTGTTCCAGTGAGTTGTAAAATGTCCCTAATCATTCTCCAAATACTCATAAGTGTTCTTTATCTTCAAGTACCGAAATTAGGTAGTAAAATCAACTGAAAATTGGCCGTTTTCTACAAAACTTTACAAAACCACACAAAACACTAAAAGAACACTATTAGCATGAAAATTGGCTCAAATGAGTTCGATTAGTCCATAAATCATTAGAGAATTGGGGAGAAAAATAATATAAATATTAGACACACCAGGAGTGTTGTGGTAGTCCATAGCACGTGGTAAAAAAACGGGGCTAAAAGTGACAGGGCCCAAGACGATCCCTCCAAAGGCCATTTTTCATTGTTTTTGGAGGATCCGAGGTCCCAAAAAAAAATCTTGGAAATTGACAGAGGTGCTCGTAAGGTAAAAATATGAATCTAGAACAAATGATTTGAAGTGAAAAGTTCATAAGAGGAATTATAACAAAGGTTTTAAACGGTTCCATATGAGGTGGTTTTTCCTTGTGTGGAAGAGGTCATATGAGGTCTTTAGGGGCCAAAATAGATCGTGGGAGGTGTTAAAAAATGGGGTGAAAAAATGACGGGACCCAGAACGACCCCTTTGGAGGCTTAAAACAAAGGGCTATTATTCACTTTTTTTGGACCCGGAAAAAACTACTGAAAATTAACCGGGGTGTCCGTGAGGTAAAAATATGAACCCAGGTTAAAGGATTCAGGTTGAAAAGATCATAATAGGGATGATAACAACGTTTTAGATGGTTCCATATGAGGTTGTTTTTTCATTCTTTGGAAGAGCCCATAAAAGGGATTTTAAGAGATTTTTAGGGGCCGAAACCGATCGTGAGGAGTGTTGTGCAATTGTGGTAGTCTATACCACATGGTAAAACAACTGAGTGAAAAAATGACGGGTCCCGAAATGGCCCCTCCGGCGGCTTGCACCAAAGGCTATTATTATATACTGTTTTTTGGGGTTCAAAGGTTGCGGAAAACAAGTTGTCCAAAAATTTTTGTGGTGCCCGTATGGTTAATATATGACCCTAGACCAAGACATTTGTGTTGAAAAGTCCTTAAAAGGGATAATAACAAGGTTTTAGACGGTTCTCGAGAGACCTGTTTTTCCCATGTGCGGAAGAAGTTATAAGAGGGATCATTAGAGGTCTTTGACGGCCGAAATCGATCGTGGGGAGTTCTATGATGGTCTATATCATGTGGTAAAAGATGGGGAGAAAATAAGATGGGGCCCGGGACAACCCCTCTAGAGGCCTGAACCAAAAGTTATTATCCACTGTTTTTTGAGGTTTCGGGGTCCCGGGTAAAAAACTGCCAAATATTTTCCGGGGTGCCCGTATGGTCAAAATATGAACCTAGACCGGACGATTTGGGGTGAAACGTCGCTAAGAACGACTTGTGAGAGCGAAAATTTTGTTTTTACGTTCTTTTCGGAGAACAATTGATCTAGAAGAGGGATGGTCATAAGAAGGTCATAGGTAGGGAATCCTATGGATGGAGTAAACATAACAATTTTTTAGGCTAAACAATTAATGGATGATGAAAAAAGAATATAAAAAAAAAATATTTCTATACGTGGCACTACTACCACCGTGGGTAACTGGGTATGCATTCATTGTGTGCGGGTTTAAAATATATCTACATCCATTTGGTGCAGAATACAGTCTGTTGCAAAACATTATTAAATAGAATATAATTAAAAAAAATTATTCAATAAGGAAAAAATATTTATTTAATAAATTTAAATCATCTACAATTGAATAAAAATAAACTATAACTATATTCATTGATACAATTGAATAAATTAAACAATATTAAAAAATAATAATTTTAAATAAAATTAAAAAAAAACATTTTTATAGCAAGAATGTAGCATGAATTACAATTATTCATTGTTTCATATATTTATTCATTGATAGAAATCAAATCACACACAAAATTGGGTAATGGCAATTTATCTATTATTGAGTATTATGCATTTATGCTGGAGCACAAAATTTTCCTTAATATAGTCATCTATAGGAAGATGGTGTTGGAAAGCACCCCTCCTGGCCACTGGATAATGCCTCATCCAGAACGCCGCACTATATCCACCATTCCCATAGTTCCACCTAAATAAAAATTGTGTTTTTTTGTTGAATATGAATATTAAATATTAAAATATAGTGTTTTTTTTTTTTATTAAATATGAATATTGAATATTAAAATGTAAATAGGGGAAATGATGGATAATAGTGTAGGGCGGTAACCCCATTTGTTATTACTAGAGGGCTACTTTGTGGTGTTTGAGTCATGACAAATGGGGTTATTAGTCTAATAATCGCTCTCCTTTGCTGTCCGCCTTAACAAATACAACAATTAAGACAGTCATCAAAGCAGAGTGGTTGTCAGGCGTGGCTGAAGTTGAAGACGAAGTTCAAGATGAAGATTAATTAAGATCCCAACAAGGATGCTTCGACTTTCTAAGGTTAGTCGAAAAGAGGCTGCTTGCCCACCGTAAGGCCCGAGGGTGGAGTTGGACATCCTACGCAGGATGGTAGGATAAGGTGAGACATGTATGTATGTTTTTCCTTTTTATATTGTTTGTTGTCGCTTTATAAGTTGATTTCACGCCTAGCTGTGCCTGTTGGGGTTGTTTTTATCTCGGTATTGTCTATGCTCTCACTGGGAAGCCGACCCGACAACAATATTGACAACGTAGTGTGTTAAGCGTTTGTGTAGTGTTTGGTCTGTGTGGTTGGCGGGCTCTGTGCTTGTACATTACAAAACTGATATTAAAAGAACACAAACCTGCATTACAAAATTAAAAATTTAATCATTACAAAATTTATATTGATAAACGTGTATAAATGAAACAGAGCGAGTAATAACATTTAAACACATGAAAAAAAATAAACGTGAAAAATAGAGTAAAACGAAGGGGCAGAAATGTAAAATGCAAGACCGCTAGAGTCAAACATTAACGTTACATCGACCAGCCCATAAACACCTCCATTTCGGTGGCATGGGGTCCACTAGCGCATGGGGTTTAAGGTTACAAAGGCCCCACAACCCCTCCAAATACCCCACAGTAATTGACGTAAACCTTCGAGGACAATTCCGACATTACCCATTTTACAGTAAAAAAACACTCAAAACTAACTCATTTTAAACTACGTCGGTCGCACGTGTGAAACGTCATCCTTGCACGTGCCAACTCTCTCCTGTCATTGGCTCGCGTTTACTCATGGAGCATCTTTTCTCACTCTCTCACTCTTCTCTTTCACTCGCTTTCTCTCTCTAACATTCTCACCTCTTTCTCTCTCTTCATCACCATCATCATCATCATCATCTGCCTCCTCTCTCCTCGAAATCGCTGATAATCAGAACCTTCTGCGTTGCTCTACTGCATTTTTTTTTCAATTTTATTTTTTTTTGATTTCTGAGATGCATTTTCAGTGACAAACGAAAACTGCATCTCAGATTTCTGAAAAAATCAAGGTATTATTTTCTTTTATTTTACTAATCATCTTCTTATTTTTATTTATAATTGTTTGCATTTATTTATTATTCTTGATTTGTGTGTTAATTTGGTGAAATTAATTAGTATCTAGTGTTGAATTTGAAGTTAGGTTTATTTGAGGTTTAATATTTTTTTTTTTTGGCGATTTTTAGGTTGAGGTTTGATTTGCTAATCTTAGGTCCTGAATTGGTTGTTTAGCATTGGTGAAATCAATTAAAATGAATTTAGCAAATATCGATTGTGGTTAATGGTTGTAGACCTTGAATTCAAGTAGTGTTTGATTGCGGCTATTCGGAACTAAGTAGCATTTTGATGCAAGTTCAAGAATTGAATTAATAATTGAAAGATGTAGTTGAGTGAGGCAAATGTTAAGTAATACATCCTAATTTATGACCTGTGGAATAATGCGATTGCTGAAGTGGAATTAGGTCTTTTTGATTCGGAATTTATGGTTTTTATCTGGCTATTAATCTTAATTTTGCTTGTTTATTTACTTGTTCGATTATAGACTTTAAAACCTGTCGCACTTGTGTCATTTCGGAGTTTGATGGTTGCTACATGATTAATAGTGTATGGATTTTATGATTTGATTAAAAATTTTTCGTTAGAAGTTCAATATTGGAAGATGAAAGGTAGTAGTAGCTGATGAATGAGATTGTCTCTGCAAATTAATATGCTAGATTTTGACAATGTTGTGATTTTAGATGAGGACTTTGGTTGTTTAGTATGCCGCCCTATTTAATATATGAAGTACTTTGGTTTGTCGTTTTTGCTTCTGTAAGTTTTCATGGTGTTGTCAAAGCTTTGGTGTGTTTGAGAAGACCATGTTTGTGTTTTAGCTTTTGAATTCGTTTTGGTGTTATTTAGTACTCCCTCCGTGCTTGTTGTAGACACCAAGAAGAGAGTATGAAAGTGATTTTTTTATTATTTATTTTTTATATTTGTCTATGCATTTATTTACATTTAAAAAGGAGAGAAAATGTAAATATAAGATGATGTTTATTTAAGTGGGTCTAACAAGCCGGGCATGTATAGGGGAAATTTTTTCCAAGTAAGGGATGAAGTAAAAATGATAAAATTATGAAAGCTTAACTCTGAAACATGAAGTCAGAAGACTTTGATGGACTTTTTTGTTGTGTGAGACTGTGAGCTCTACTTATGTCGAACTATAATTTTCACGCGACAATGGTGCTATTATGGAATGCATATGTTATCTAGTAGTCCTTCCGTTCCATGAGGTCTACCTATTTGGATTTTGTGTGGTCTCCAATGCAATCTAACTTCCGAATAATGGTGTGACAATACAAATTGAATCAAATCTAAGAAGATCCCATGTGATGATGTTTTGTGTTTTATATAAATTAATTTCTATGGTAAATTTATATCCACATGAATATTAAATGGTGGAAATTCAAGAACTGTGGTAGTGCCTCATTGATATGTCAGCGTGTTAAAAAGATATTTGAATCCTTGTGATTGTGCTCATGCACTTTTTCTGATTTTCATTGTCGTTTTTTACAGCAATCAACATCGTGATGATGATATGCGGAGCAGGGAAAAATGCTAGAACCGGGCATACCAGATGATGTACTGTGGTCTTAACATGCTTTGCTATCTCTGCTATGGAAATTATTCAGTTGAGGCTTGGTCACTTGTACAATGTATTTGCTGTAGTTATAAGCATTCTGGTTACTAGTAGCAGCTCGCTCAGTCCTGATGGTATGCATGTTTTGCTTTTGTGTTGTCCATTTCTTGTTGCTTTGCCACAATCATAGTCCAACAATAGTTTAGATGCCTCCTATCAGGAGTTTCAAGGCATAAACTTTATGCAGCGCATGTATGACCTTGTTTTACTATGAGATATATATTCATATATTATTGGTAATTGCTAGTTGCATGTCTTATACAGGGAATGTGAGATATGATACTCATTACTTTCTCATCTTGAATGTAATTTTTGATATATATTGTGACATTAGGTTATGTACTAAAACCAGTCTTCATAAGTAAATAGGAAATTGATATAGTTCATGTTAAATATGCACTTCAAGTCCTAAATTATCGTTCATGTTAAATATGCACTTCAGGTCCTAAATTATCTAGATATTTTGCAATTGGAAATGGCACATTCGGGAATCCAAACTCAGAATCAAATTTGTAAAGGTGCAAACCCTAGTACAGACGATGAGACAAGAGGATCTAGTCCTCACCTCCTTCCCTCCCCCACTCCCATTGTCCTACATGCCCACAAAAAGTAATGATAGAAATAAAATAAAATATGAAGGAACTTGTAGTCTAGTATCTTACCCTAGCATAGAAGACTAGCTAGCTGGTTAATCCTTCTTCTAAGTTCCTGTGTAAAGTAGATTGTTGTTTCTTGAAATGTTACTCCCTCCGTTTTATTAAGATATTAAAATCTGCTTAATTATCATTTATTCCGCGAGTCAATTCCATGGAATTCTTCCTACTTTAACCTTTTATTATCTTCGACTAATATTTTCTTCTTACTTGACGTATTTGACCCACTCAAATCAATATTCTTTTTCCGATTTAGATATAAAGAAAAGGACTCCCTCCTACATTCTATCACCTCTGTTCTTGGTGCTTGTATTGACGATAATCAAGAAAAAATATCATGAAACAGAGGTCATATACTACTTCATACAATGGAGGTGCTACCATGTATGATGAGTGGTTCTTACAGATTGTTATACTTTAAATACCTTATTGAATATGACCTTAATGTCTTTGTCGTGTCATTCATTACTGCTGTTAGTTGGTTATAAGATAGTTTCAATCATTAGGCTGCCACATTAGCTGTCTAGCGTAGCAGCCTAGCAGGTTTTTACACTCAAATACCTCTAATTTAGTGATGAAAGAGGTTTTTTTTTCTAGGTTTCAGGTAGATAATTATATTTTGTTGCATCACTTAAATTAATTTGTTTGACTTTTATTATTATTATTATTATTTATTATTATTACTACTTTTAGTATATATATGTGATTTGTCAATGATGCTGTAGCCTTTGGGTAATTATTCATGTAGTGCCTGCTCCTCATGCTGCTGATGGGACAGAACACTGTATTCCTTACTGAAAATTTACAGTTTGTCCCAAAAAGGGTGCTCTTAGGAAATTCTTACTTTATTTTTTTCTTAGATCAGGCTAACCTGCTTTTATACGTACAGGTGAGGCTCTTATGAATTTTAGAACAACTGTTCTTAATTCAGATGGCATTCTTCAAAAGTGGAGACCTGAGGATCCTGATCCATGTAGGTGGAAAGGAGTGACATGCAATGCAAAATCGAGGAGGGTTACACACCTGTATGTTTTGATGCATCCATCATGCCATTTCATATTAATGTTATACTGAGATACACACACATACACAGACACACACACACACAAAAGCGGCCTTTAAGAGTTCTAAATGCAACTTACTCTTGGATGTTTAGCATAATGAACTCAAGATATCAAACCTTGGCAGTTGGCACCATGAAGTAAAGATTTATGGTGTGAGGACTATAGTCGATTGTGTGAGATATTGGATAGAGTACAACTCTCATGTGATGCTACTCATCACCTTGGCCGCACATCTCCTTTTCTTATATAGAAAATCTGTTTCATTTTTTTCAGAACAAGAAAAAACTTGGCTCTGCCTTTTATTTTCATATTTAGTTTGAAATATAGTGGATTAGCGGCTGTGCAAAAAGCAAGGTGGAACTATCATCTCTAGTTCTCTACCCATGGAAGAGCCTTTTTTATCCCCGTACTCCCCTCTGCTTGTATTAAGTGTTAGATCTCAAATTCTTATTCACGTCACTTCTTGAAATTATTATGCATTATCAATGCTAAGTTCATGCACTTGTATTAACGATTACACTGCATCAAAACGGAGTCATGGCGATCAACATTCTTTAGCAATATGTGCATATTCTTGTGTGTTTTGTGTTTGTCATAGCTCATAGATAAGATTTTTTCTTAATCATTTCATGCAAAGTCCTTTTCTTATTTTACCCATTTTACACCTTTATCTTATTATCATGGTTTGATATGTAGGAATCTTTCCCACCACAAATTGAGTGGACAAATACCACCTGACATTGGGAAGCTTGACTGCTTGGAAATCCTGTAAGCAATTGTTATTATTATTATTATTATTATTATTTGCAATATTTCGCATTTCTTGTTTAGCTGCTATTCTGAATTTTTTATTATGGGATATTTCACTTGCATCATCCATTGTGTGAGTGTGATCGATCAAGTGAATATTATATGGTTAAAATAGAAGATATGACATTTTTAATATGTGGACATGTCATATGTTTACAGATATGGAAATAATAGGCATGTATTTAAATGACCCTGTTTCGTAATCACTGACTTTGCTTCACTTATCTTGACAAAATTGTTAGACTTGCCCGAAATGTCTGCCAAGGCCCATGTTTGTTAGGTAGAGATGTTCTATTTGTTTTGATGTACTACATGTGTCACAAATTGACTGTCTTTTCTTTTGATGTTCAAATACGGTTTATAAAGTTTATATTTTAGCTGGGCCAAACATTTTCAAAAGGGGAGAGCATGTACTTTAGTTTACATCTCTGTTGGATATTGACAGATACAAAATATCTTATTTTGCTTCACTTGCATATTTTGCAGGGAACTTAATAACAATAATTTATATGGAAAAATTCCCTCAGAACTGGGAAATTGTACACAGCTGCAAGCTCTGTAAGTTAAAGAGCTACATTATGTTGTTTTGCATTTGTTGTGTTTGAGGTTGACATTATATGAAGTCTTTCAAAACTATATGATCTGTTGGCCCTATGTTGTCAATTGATCAAGTCTCTAGTAGAAGGGTTTAAAACTTTTGCTACTTCATAGAACCTTCGTGGATTTAAGATAAACAACATTTTGGAGGGTATAATTAAAGATTATCCTTTTTTTAATGGTTATCTTCCTTATTTATGAACTCAGTATTGTATATTATGTTATTATTTTATTGGGAGCTTCAAGAGGTTAGGATCTGGCTTATACTTTTTGATTTATGATAGCAGTTTTAATGTAGTTTTATTATATTATATTGCCGATTCAACCTTTTGACTTTTATGTGTGGCATAACGTAGTTTGGCTAATACTTCTTCAAATTCACAGATACTTGCAAGGCAACTATTTAAGTGAACAGATTCCCAATGAGCTGGGAACTCTTGGTGGACTTAAATATCTGTAAGTTATTTTCTTCTATACTCCAATTTGTTGTGCCTATATGTTCTACTCTCGCTGTTTACTTCTTGTTCCTTGAAGCTATACTCTGTAAAACCACTTTCTTTATGGAGAAGCTGAGGACTTTCATATTTTTTATATTTTGGGTTCGTAATCATGTTATAAATAGCATCATGTAGCGATTTGCAAGTTGATTTATACATTAGTGGTGCTTATGCTGGGTTTGTGTGGTTCTGTAAGATTTTTCTTGTATATTAGATGTGTAAATAATTGGAATTTTCAATTGTGTGATGGTTTGAGTGAACAAAGAAATGAAAATTTTAGATTGGGGCTGCTCATGTGGTGGTCACTTGATCTTGAAATATCAAGACAAGGGATCGAGCTTGAACTTCAATAGAGCTAAAACGCAAGCTCGAACTTGAATCAATCTCAGTTCTAAGGTCAAACTCAACAAGTATAAACAAATAGCTGCCCTTGTCTAATCTTTGCAAGCCAAGTCATTGGTCCATTTTCTCAAACAAATGATGAGCTACCCTTACTGTCGTCTCAGTTCATTAGCTTGATTTTACTTTTGTCATTTATATTATCTCATTGTACCTGTGTGACTTTTCTAAGAAATTGCATTGTCATTAGTACATCGTAATCCTCACATTAATGGTGATGCACATGAAGTAAAGTAAATCGGTGCATAGATCATATTCCTTTAAACTAGACTTGAGCCATACTCGACTTGAGTTCTAAATTGTCTCAGTAAAAATGTTAGTAGTTTATTTTGTTCTATAATGATTTTCTTAAGATAATAAAATTACGTAGTTGCTTTGAATCTTTTCATAATCTTGCATTTAACTCTCAATGGATACACGATAAAAAAAATTATTGATTGGAAAATTCAAAACAATAATTGGTTTTGTTGTTTTTCTTTGGAGCTTAGACACTTGGAGCATAGACTTTTGTAATTTTTATTTATTTAAAAAAATAAATAAATTTCATAGCTTTAGTTTTTGGTCTCAAGAAAACTTAGCTCTGTGAGAGCTTTTTTAGCACTCTATTCGTTAATATTTGAAGCCGAGCTCATATGAGTAGAGTTGACACCGAGTATCTTGTGTGATATTTCATCTCAACCAACAGTAATCCTGATGCACTATGGTAATGTATGCTCTTGCACTGTCTTTGATCTAGTCTTTTGGATGTTTGCAGTGACATTTCAAGCAACTCGTTGAGTGGATCAATACCGTCTTCACTCGGGCAATTGAGCAATCTCATTGCATTGTGAGTATCCAAACAAACTCAAAGACTGATGATATGTGATTGTTTCTAATAATTCATGATTTGATGTGGTGATGCCCTTGTCTTACTTCTCATAGCAATTTGTCTACAAACTTCCTAGTTGGACCCATACCATCAGATGGGGTGCTTGTCAAGTTTACTCAAGAATCGTAAGTATGGTATTGCCTTGTTTATTTTCCGCTGAGATTTTATGTATGTGTGATGGTCTTGATCTCTTTTCAAATGGCTTTATGCTATAGGATTAAACCTTTTCTCATAGGAATATAGGATTATATATGAATGGTGCATGTAATGCTTGATGTGGTTTGCATCTTATACTCCCCTTTGTTTTTTTACTTGCTGCATATGCCCAAGGGAAATCTCTATTTACTTGTTACATTTCCTCTCATAGGAATATAGGATTATATATGAATGGTGCATGTAATGCTTGATGTGGTTTGCATCTTATACTCCCCTTTGTTTTTTTACTTGCTGCATATGCCCAAGGGAAATCTCTATTTACTTGTTACATTTCCTCTCATAGGAATATAGGATTATATATGAATGGTGCATGTAATGCTTGATGTGGTTTGCATCTTATACTCCCCTTTGTTTTTTTACTTGCTGCATATGCCCAAGGGAAATCTCTATTTACTTGTTACATTTCCTCTCATAGGAATATAGGATTATATATGAATGGTGCATGTAATGCTTGATGTGGTTTGCATCTTATACTCCCCTTTGTTTTTTTACTTGCTGCATATGCCCAAGGGAAATCTCTATTTACTTGTTACATTTCCTCT